>CM026565.1:14380913-14430764 GCA_015143295.1 Tetracentron sinense | reverse complement strand
TAGAAAACTAATCTCGAAAATCCTTACCAAGATAGCAACTAATTCTAACTAAATGTTTCGATCATTACTTGGTGAATGATGTTTCACCGTGAAGCACAATTAACTTGAACCGCAGACCTCTTTGTGAGCGCCCCGAACTTTTGTCTATATATTAGAATTGGTGTCAAGGCTTTAAGGCCCTTGTAATCCCCATTTTGTATTAAATCAGAATCATGAAAGTTGGTAGTCTTAATTCGTAATAAAGATGTTCATTATGAGTCTAAAACCTCAATGTACATGAAAAGTGCTATACTTGTTAAAGTGGACTTTCCTAAGGCGGATATTTTGAAAACCGGGCTTCTGAATCCATGTCGGACCAGTGAGCTTTAAGGGGCAACTGGTTCTATAAATACATAAGAACCGGAAAAAAAAAGATCTATACTAAATTGTCCTCTGCAATGCGATCCAACGCCAGTTGAATCGTTAAAATCTGACGACGAGCAAACGTTAGGCGAAATACAAAAATGGAAAAATCTGAAAATTCTGTCAGAGTTACGAACTATGCGTACATACCTTAGCCGAAACTCTCGTAGGTTAGGCTAGGCGATTGATCGTAGAAATGTCTACAAACATCGAGAATTCTGGAAAATTGGCAAACCCCTCTGTAATTTTACATCGAGTTAGGTTTCGTATAACATCCTACGAATGATCATAGGTGAGCTAACGAACTAATCGAAAATATTCTACAAACGATCGTAAAATCTCCAAAACTGTGGCAAACTTACTGGAGTTTTAACACTCGATCGTAGAACCTACGAACGATCATGATATCTACGATCGATCGTAGGAATCTACGAACGATCGTAGTTAGTGCGATTTTTTGTGGTTTTGGGATTTTAGGGTTTCTACCCTTTTGCCTATAAATAGGGCTTTGTCTTGGGGGTTTTGGGTTTACCCTAAAACCTAAGAGAGTAAGAGAATTGAGAGAGAAGGTAGAGAGGAGATCTTGGAGAAGCCAAGGGTGGGACTTGTGGATTGATGAGGTTGGAGATACAAGATCAAGGTTGGAATCACCCCTTCCAAGCTTGGAGCATTTTCTTCAAGTGGGACCTTCCCTAATCAAGTGGGGTTCCCAAATCAAGGTTTTTTTCAAGATCAAGTGTTGATCTTCAAGGTTAGTACACCCTTCCTAGGTAACTTAGTAATAACCTAGGTTTTGTTTGAAAATTGATGATGCTTTGGTTTTGTATTTTCCAACATTGAGATGAACTAAGGTTACCTAAAAATGTATAAGAAGAACTAATGAAGTAATGATGTGTGATTGAGGATGAATGATGTGTGATGAAAATGATGGAAGGGCAAGGTACTTATAATAAACATATTCCTTGTGCTTGATGAATTGATTGTACCAAAAACATGAATAAAACACTCTTAAAGATGTTGAATGTCATATGTTTGATAAATTGCATGAATGAAGTGAAACTAAGGAAACGAGGACATGATTTAGGGAGTCTTTTCCATTTGATAATTTTAATGAAATGCTTGATATGTTTCCCTTGAAAACTCACATGCTATAGGATTGTAGAATGCTAGATGATGCTTTAAAGTAATATAGGCCACGATGTTCATTAATTGTCAAACACACACAAGCACACATGCATGCATAAACCGATGTTTTCTAAAAGTATAAGTATATGAACATAAACAAGAACAAGACATGTGATTTACGATACGAATGATAAAGTCGGACATCTGGCCGGTCAAGGGTAGGGCATATCCTTCGGATATGTCATACTTGACTCATAAGGAAAACAAGTTGATAAAGCCGGACATCAGGCCGGTCAAGGGTAGGGCATAATGCAAGATATGTCATACCTGGCTCACAAGAAAATAATTTGATCATGCCGGACATCAGGCCAGTCAAGGAGGTTGGTGTACCATTTTCTATATATATATATATATTTCACTGAAGGGAATTTTGAAACTATGTCTCTTTTTAATTTTAGAACCACAGTTCTTGGGGGCATACATCAAATCCTAAAATCTGACATAAGATTCTAATTGATTTTATTCAATGAAGGTTTGAATAACAATCACATTTGCGACTTTGAAATTGTTAGGTCAAATCCACATAAGAATAGTACTCGCAAAACTTCACAAGTGTCAAGTCTCCTGTCGATTCATACGAACCTTCTTTTTCCTTTAAAGCTTTCTCTAATGGAAGCTAATGACCCTTCCAAATTTTCAAGCTCTTCAATCTTTTCTTCCTTTTTTTGATCCAAGAACCTTTCTTTATTAAACAAGATCCAATCTTGATCTTCAAAGAACTAGTTCTCGATCATCAAGATCAAAAACCAAACAAAAGGAAGAAGGGGAGGGGTGACTGTACACCCTTAAAGGGGAAGAGGGTTGGGCGTGAACTTGAGGAGAGGGAGAGGAGAATAAATTCTGGAGAATACTATCTCTAAAGGGTTGGACGTCCACTCCTTTATATAGGCTTCCCCTTGGTTGCTTGAATTGTAATCCAATTACAATTCCTCAACCTTATCCTAATTCAATTAGGATTCCTCAATAGTTTACTTTCTTGATTATTCTCCTAATCCAATTAGGATTAATCTTAAAAGAAACTAATCTTATCTATTAGTAACTAATCTTATCCTTATCGAATAAAGAATCTTGAATTAGTAACTAACTAATGGAATCCCTAACAATTAGGGAATCTTTAATTAGTAACTAACTAACTAACTAACCTTATCCAATAAGGTTTTAATTAATTAGAAACTAATTAAAAATAAGACTTCCTCCATGAAGTGGGCGTCCCACCCTAGGTGGGCCCCACTCCACACGCCCAAAGGGTTTCCAAAACCCTCTTGGTCACTTGAATTATTCTTTTATAATAATTTCCAATGGGTCCTACTCATTTGGATTTTCACATCTAATGTGATTCCACTTTTTTGAGCTTTACTGTACCATATAGTGATTACTTAGAGAAATTAATTAATTTAATTATAAATTAAATTAAACACTTTAAGAAAGTCCTTGTGTGTGAGATCTAAAGGGATCTCCTATTTCCGATTGTGGGACTAAGTACTCGACCTTTTGGTTAAAACATTGTTACTAGGAAACACCTTTCCTATCACTCCATTAGGATCATAGAATTTTATCTATGTCCCTGGACTTCCACCAATCACAATAATGTCCATTAACACCATAGAAAGCATAAAAAACTATCTAAGAGTTTTAGTCATATCACCTTGGTGAATGATGTTCACCGGTGAAGCTTAATCCACTCGAACCGTCAGAACTCTTTGTAGAGATTTCTCGAAAAAATACTAGAAGCTCGATCCTTATTATTCGTTATCCCAACAAAGCTTTAGAATTTTTTTTTTTTTGAGGGTGGGATACTTGGAACCCACCCCAAACTTAGATTAGGCTAAGAAGGGGAGAAACTAAAATCCTAACGGGGAAACTCTAAGGAAAATGTCCTAAATGTCTAAGGACACTCTACATGATGGGTTGCCTCCCAACGAGCGCTAAGTTTGAGTCTTCAGCCAGACGTAGTACATCCACTCATCCGTCGATATAGACCGGATCATGAAGGTGAATAACTTCAATTAGGTCTCCGATTGCAATACCCTCAACATAGGGTTTCAACTGGTGCCCATTCACCTTTAACACACGCCCATCTTTTGGGTCCTGAATTTCCACTGCTCTATAAGGAAAGACTTCGGTAACTAAGAAGGATCCATCCCATCTAGAGTGAAGCTTGTCGGGGAATAGACGCAATTTTGAATTGAACAACCAGACCTTTTGGTTAGGCTCAAATGACTTTCGAGTAATGTGCTTGTCATGGAATGCCTTTGTTTTGGCCTTGTAAATCTTGGCACTATCATATGCGTCATTCCGTAACTCTTTTAACTCGGAGAGTTGCAATTTACGATTGGATCTCGCTTGGACCATATCAAAGTTAAACTTCTTTATAGCCCAAAGAGCCTTATGTTCCAACTCTACCGAAAGATGGAAAGCCTTGCCAAAGACAAGGCGATACAGGGACATACCAATAGGGGTCTTAAAAGTTGTTCGATAAGCCCATAGGGCATCGTTCAATCTCGAAGACTAGTCTTTTCAGTCTGTCCTCACAGTTTTCATGAGGATGTTTTTGATTTTCCTATTCGACACCTCAACTTGACCACTAGTTTGTGGATGGTAGGGAGTTGCCACCTTATGAGTAATGAAGTATTTATGGGTTAGTGCTTGGAAAACTGTATTACAAAAGTATGTCCCTCCATCATTTATAATGGCTCGCGGTGTGCTAAACCGACTAAAGATGCTCTCGTTTAAGAACTTGACCATAATCTTGTGGTCATTAGTTTTTGTGGCAACCGCTTCGACCCATTTCGAAACATAGTCCACTCCCACCAATATGTATTCCATCCCGAAAGATGGTGGAAAGGGACCCATGAAGTCTATGCCCCAAACATAAAAAATTTCGACTATGAGAATGGGGGCAAGAGGCATCATGTCTCGACGAAACATAGCTCCTATTTGTTGGCACTCAGTGCAAACCCGACAAAAGTCGTGGGCATCCTTGAAAAGAGAGGGCCAATAGAATCTACTTTGCAAAACTTTTACAACGAACTTCTTACCACCAGAGTGACCACCACATGCAAGAGAATGACGATATGTGAGTATACTATGAAACTCATTCTCGGGTATGCAACGCCGGATCACTTGGTTAGAGCAATATTTGAAAAGCATCGGGTCTTCCCAGAAATAATATTTAACTTGGGAGAAGAAACGAATTTTATCCTATTTGGACCAAGGGGAAGGAATTTGACCGGTGGCGAGGTAACTAACAATATTTGCAAACCATGGTGGTTTTACCTGTGTTACCTCGAATAACTGCTCATCTGGAAAGGTATCACTGTCATGACCCGTCTTAAACTTAACATTTCACTCAAAAAATGTAAGAGTAATCCGTCCGTGAGATCATTTTTCTCGTATAATGCGGAAGCGTAAAATACCAAGGAAATTAAAAATTTTAAACCCTTCCTCTCTTTCCATACGCAATAGCCATCATAACTATGTCCAAAATTAAAGTTAAGGTTTACATAACCAGTTTAATTACATCCAAATGAACATATAACAAAATATAACATCAAAATCAAAAGGAACTCCGCCCTTCTTCGAACGTCACTTTCAAGTTGTTCTTCTACTGTTCATTTGGAGACATAAAAGGTCAGTGAGCTATGAAGCCCAATAAGAATATTCAATAATATCATGCTAAATGACAAGTTAGAATAAACATAACAATATAGGATATATTATTAAGACTTTTAATATTACTTCCAGTATGTCTTTTCAATATCTTTTATCCGGATCCAGTTTATCTAAAATCTTGCCTCTCAAGATGATCCCTGAAAGGTACACCTCTTTAGACTCATTCCGTCTTGGAGTTTGACCCCTCATGAAGTATTTCATTCCATCTTGGTATCCTCATTACTCCTCATGAAGTATTGTCGAACGGCATTCCTTTACCTTGCCACTATCTTGAGGCTCTTTTCAAGATAAACAATTTTTTTATCTTTTTATTCTTTTTTTGACTTATCTTAGCCCTGCCTCTCAAGATGATCATTGAAAGGTACACCTCTTTAGACTCATTCCTTCTTGAAGTTTGACCCATTGGAGTCATCTTTAACCCCTCATGAAATATTGTCGAACGGCCTTCCTTTACCTCACCACTATCTTGAGGCCTTTATAAGATAAGGTTATTTATCTTTTATTGTATCTTTTTAGACTTATCTTAATTCTGCCTCTCAAGATGATCACTGAAAGGTACATCTCTTTAGATTCATTCCGTCTTGGAGTCATCTTTAACCCCTCATGAAATATTGTCAAACGGCATTCCTTTACTTCGCCACTATCTTGAGGCCTTTATAAGATAAGGTTATTTATCTTTTCCTTGCCTTCTCATTAAGACATTATAAGATAATATTTTCACAGGCATCATAACATTATGATTATATAACTTTGCTTCTTGATTATACTTAGAATCGTTATTTCCCATACTTTAATCACTTTCATTTCTCAATCATATTTTCCAAATGTAATATAGCACTATTATCATAGTATCATCACTCTAATGCAGTAACATAACATTATTGTACTATTTTCCAGCATAGTAATATTATAATATTTTCCAATAATAGTATACTATTTCCAGCATTTCATAATAGTAGTAGCATTTTATTTTTTCCAGCATTTCAAGATAATAATATCTTACTATTTCCAACATTTCAAGATAGTAATATCATACTATTTCCAGCATTTCGAGATAGTAATACCATACTATTATTCAAATATAATAGAGTATAATTTACTTAATCATAACCTTCCTTCTAAGATATCACTTAAAATGAAATTACCGAATATCACTTACATAATTCATCTTATTTCAAAAATAATTGCCTTTACTAACCTTCATTCTAAAATGCGATTTAGAATGATACTATCAAATATCACTTACATTTTCTTTGACGTAGGATTCCGAATCCGAAGTCGGTTGGACCGGCACGATTTTCTTTCTTTCTCTATTTCTTCTTTCTTCTTCTTTGCTATCTCACCAACTAGTATTAAGCACAAGAGATGGGCGTGTGGTCTTTATTCTTCCCACAAGCTTGGCACCATGGTGTGTACACTAGGAATGGCCGTATGGTCTACTAGTCTCTACCAAAGTTTGGCACAAATGGAGTGAGACACAAGGGGTGGGGCGTGTGGTATTTATAGGGTAAGGGGTTCACTCCCCTCTTTAATAACTACATGCATTAGATTCATGTATTTTCTTAATTCATGTATTACATTTATTAGATTCATGGATTAGATTCATGAACTAAATTATACCATGTATTCACCTAACCATGGTTCTCTTTTCAACCCATGGTTAACCATCTTAGTGCATGTATCTCTTGGTTATTAATTTTTCCATAAATTATTTAACTAGAGTACACCCTTTCACTCATGGTCTAATCATGGTTTAGGCATGAGACATCTTTTTGTTCCAATAATCTTATTTTCCTTGTAATAATTCTAGTAATAGGTGCATTTCCTTGAGTTAGAACCCATTACTCAATTTTAATATATTCATATCTCTAATTTTACCTTTATTAATGGTTAGCCTCTTAACCAAAGGTGGTCTCTTCAACTCACCTTTAACCAAGTATGCTTGGGCGTGTGTACATCTCCCTCTCCTAAGTATGTGTCTCTATTAAATTTTAAATACCTTCTTTAAACTTCCATACATGCATAACCATTAATATAGTTCATGTTTATTATCCTTAACTACACCAAGAGTTAACTTCTTGTTTAAGTTAACTTTTAAACTCAACCAAAGGTGGTGTGTGCAATGTATATGGCTCAAGGGTTAATGCCCTAACCTATACCTCATGTTTAACTTCACTTAACTTGGGTTCATACCCTAACCAAAATGGGCGTGCACTATTCATAGTATGGGATGGTTCATCCCTCCTTTATCATCTTAACTCCATGCATATCTTAATGGAGGTGCCATGTGGCATTTGCTACCCATACTCAAATCTTGGCCATGCATACTTTGGATGGTGGAGATCATTCCACTTGTCAACATGATATTATTTTAATCAATTCTTGAATTTATGATTAACTTATCATAGTTAATTTACTAACCATAGTTAATCTTGGACTTCCGTTTTTGTGGTGTTGACATGTGGCACTTGCCATGTGTCCTCCTCTTAATTCATGATCATCTTTATCATTAAATAATTGGACATCCACCCTAGGGTATTCGCCACTTGTCGTGATCCCATTCACTTTAGTGTTAAATACTTATTTTAACACTAAGCTTTATACCTTAAGCTTAATATATACTCTATTATCACCTAATTAAGTAATATATTGTCTTATATACTTAAGTAATACTATGAGTTACTAATTATTCAATCATTTACTGAATATATATGATATTTTTATCTCTAAAAATATCCGGGTCGTTACAATCACAGACTGGTCGGGAGTCCGGTGAAGAGTTGACTAGGATCCTAGAGAGATGGTCGGCGACAACATTGTCGGACCCCTTTTTGTCACGAATCTCTAAATCAAACTCTTGAAGCAAGAGGATTCATCGGATCAATCTAGGCTTAGCGTCCTTCTTAGAAAGGAGATACCGCAACGCGGCATGATTGGTGTACACCAAGATCTTGGATCCTATAACGTAGGATCGAAATTTGTCTAAAGCATAGACAACAACCAGTAATTCCTTTTCAGTTGTAGTGTAATTCAGTTGAGCATCCGAGAGGGTCTTACTTGAGTAATAGATGACATGAGGGACCCTATGTGCTCTTTGTCCTAGAACTGCACCAACTGCATAGTCGGATGCATCACACATGAGTTCGAAGGGTAGGGATCAATCAGGAGGCTGCATGATGAGGGCGGTAGAGAGTAGAGTGTGGAGTTTTTCGAAGGCCTCGATGCAATCTTTATCAAAGGAGAATGTGATATCTTTGGCAAGCAAGTTGCTCAAAGGGTGAGCAATCTTACTAAAGTCTTTGATAAAACGGCAATAAAACCCGGCATGACCTAGAAATGAACAAATCTGTCGAACTGTGGTCGGTGGGTGAAGACTTGCAATAAGGTCAACTTTGGCCTTGTCTACCTCTATGTCCCGCTTGGACACAATGGGTCCCTGGACAATTCCCTCTTGAACCATGAAATGACTCTTTTCCCAACTTAAGATGAGATTTGTCTCCTCACAACGTTTAAGAACTAATGAGAGATTATGTAGACAATCTTGGAAGGACGATCCAAAAACTAAAAAGTCAGGATAGACAGACACTTGATTATACCCTGAATATCCATCTAGGAAAGTATAAAAGCTCTTGCTTGCTAACCGTTCAAGAATTTGGTCAATGAATGGGAGGGGAAAATGGTCTTTCCGAGTTTGGGAATTGAGCTTCCTATAGTCAATACAAACACGCCAACCCGTGGTTGTGCATGTGGGAACTACCTCACCTTCCGAATTTGAAACAACGGTGATACCAGATTTCTTTGGTACCACTTGAGTGGGGCTGACCCACTTACTATCTGAGATTGGGTACATGATACCCGCATCTAGAAGTTTGACAACTTCCTTCATCACCACTTCCTTCATGTTAGGGTTCAACCTTCTTTGTGCTTCACGACATGGTTTAGCATCATCTTCAAGATGAATTCGGTGCATGCACACAGATGGGTTGATACCCTTCAAGTCGGCAATGGTCCATCCTATGGCTCCCTTGTGTTCTTTGAGCACCTCCAATAATTGAGTCTCTTGCTCCTTTGATAGATCGGAAGCAATGATAATCGGGAGAGTCTCATGTAATCCTAGGAAGGCATATTTGAGTGAGGCTGGTAGTGGCTTAAGCTCAAGAATGGTTGAGGTATCCAAGGATGGAACAGGAGGGCTACCTGAAGTAGCAGGTAATGGTTCTGGCCGAGGTCTCCATGGAGGATAGTCCATGAGAAGAGTCGAATCAAGAAGGTGATTGACTTCTCTTATGGAGTCCTCAACATCATAGTCATCCGGACTGAAATAGGCCAAACATGCCTCGATGGGATCAACTGATAGAGTATGGAATTGCATCCTCAACTATCTCGTCAATAGTGTCAATCAAAAAGCAATCCTCATCGGAAGGGGGTTGCTGAGAGGTAGTGAAGATGTTGAGGCAAACTTTCATGTTCCCAAAAGAAACATCCATCACCCCGGTCCGACAGCTTATACATGCATTAGCCGTAGCCAAGAAGGGACGACCGAGAATGATGGGGATTTTTCATTTAAGGTTGGGAACCGGTTCCATATCAAGAACCAAGAAGTCAACCGGAAAGTAGAATTTATCTACTTTGATTAGAACATTCTCAATGACTCCTTTAGGCATCTTAATAGACCTATTAGCTAGTTGAAGAGTGACGGATGTGGGTTGGAGCTCACCGAGGCCCAATTGCTCATAGACTGAGAATGGAAGCAAATTTACACTGGCCCCTAAATCAAGTAGTGGTCGATCAATGAAATGTTCTCCAATGACACAAGAAATGGTTGGTGCACTTGGGTCCTTGAATTTAGGGGGTGTAGTGTGTTGAAGAATAGAGCTCACTTGTTTAGTGAGAAGAACTTTCTTAGACACATGTAACCTAGATTTGCGCTTTTGAGTGCATAAGTCCTTCAAAAATTTGGTATAAGCCAGAGCTTGCTTGATTGCATCAAGCAATGAGAGATTGATCTTTACTTGTTTGAAGACCACCATCACGTCTTCCAATTTAGCGCCCCTTTTTCCAAAGGGAGATGGGTCTTTCAAAAAAGAAGGGTATGGAGCTTTAGGCATGTAGGATGCCTTGGGACTAGGATTTTGATGGGAAGGAAGTAGAGGGATTATCCTGTCCCTCGCTCGAAGGGTTATTCAGGCCTACATTCGGCTCTTCTTGTGAGCCATGAGGTTCCTCACCTTGTTGTCTACCACCTTGCAACTCTTTAGAGTGGTGACCACTTGAACAAGTTCAAAGGTAGTCTCACTACTGGCAGCTTGTTCAGCCATGGTCATTCCTCTGAGATTATTCATGGGTTGACTCGGAAGCGTGTCTTCCACTCTCTTGTAAACTGTGTTAGCTAGTTGTCCCATTTGGGACTCAAGCTTTTTTATGGACTGAGAGTGGGAGTTAAGCAACTGTGTACTCTCTTTGCTTGTATTTTGCAACATTTAGTTAGAATTTTGTAAATTCTGCAATGCTTGCAACACCTTATCCTCAAAGGAAGAATTTCTTTGTTGAGGTGGAGGAGTAGGGTGCTGAAATTGCTGTTGAGGATGAGGAGGTTGGTAGTTAGGTTGAGGTGGATAAGGCCGGTTGTCCGGTCTTGGAGGCTGATTAGGGAGAAAATTCCCTTATGGTTATCCCCAAGAGAAGTTTTTTGTGATTTCTCCAACCTGGATTATAAGAATTAGAATAAGGGTCATTACCAGGTCGGGCATAAGCAGCATTCACTTGCTCTTGGACAAATTCCGGATACTGAGGAGCCGAAGGGCAATCATAGACAACATGTGCGAGACTTGCACATAGGGAGCACACCTCATTGGGATTTGAAGGGTAATGTGGGGGTGTGTGAGTAGACCCTATAGTCATGATTTGCTCCAATTTACGAGCTAACTCATCTACTTTGGTAGAGACATCTATGGAGTGTCCCACTTCATAGATACCCCTCTTGGAAGTGGAGGTAGATGGTTGATGCTCAGTTCGAATAGTCGAAGCATAATGGAGTGAATTTTCACTCAACCGATGAAACAACTCCCGTGCTTCCTCCTCAGTTTTATTCATTAAAATTCCTCCACATGAGACATCCACCAATTGGCGGTTGTGAGCTTGCAACCCATCATAGAAGCATTGGACGAGTTACCATTTGGGCATACCATGGTGGGGGCACTTCCTTGTAATGTCCTTCAATCTTTCCCAAGCCTCGTGGAAAGCTTCACCATCGAGTTGTCGAAAGCTCGTGATGGTCTTTCTAATTTGATTTGTGCTGCCTATGGGGAAAAATTTATTCAGGAACTGTTTATGAAGTTCTGCCCATGTTGTTATAGAATTAGCCTCCAAAGACGTAAGCCATTGTTTGGCTTTATCTTTAAGTGAAAATGGAAAGAAGCATAACTGGAGGGCATCATCCGTGAAATTTTACAACTTGAAAGTTGTGCAAATTTCATTGAAATCGCTCAGGTGTGTATGGATCTTCAGCTGGAAGTCCATAGAAAGTGGGTAGCATTTGTAAAATGCTAAAGTTTATCTAAAAATGAGTTGCCGCAATTTCTGGCAACTGAATACATGAAGGTGAAGTATATGCAGTAGGAATAAAGAATTCCTTGAGGGTCTTGGGAGGTTCCGCCATGACAAAAAAGGGAATATTTTCAGGACTAGTTCCAAGAAGGGTTGAAGCTTGAGCTTCAAGAGTAGAATCAAATAAAACTGACGCCCTAATGAACCTAGCAGTCCGCTATAATTCCAAGTCAATGAGGAGTAATTAAGGATTTTGAGACCTTGTACCGCGCATACACCCTCGGAGAAAACTCTAAGCTGGAAAGACCCCAATTAAATTGCAATTTGGGAATTAACACAAATAAAAAGTGCTTACAGTGCTTTTTCTGAGGAGGAGATTAAAAACAAGCTTTCGTTCCCTCTTCAGTTCCACCAGCTTCTTGCAATTTGCAATTGGGTACCTAAAAAACAAAGAGTGGAGAAGGATGAGAAATATATATATATATATATTTGAATATTAATCTATTAAATCTAATACCTAGACCGTACCAGCAATTCCCTGGCAACGGCGCCAAAAATTGATCACTCAATTATATATCTTGCAATTGGTATTAATCCCGTAAGATAGTGGAGCAAGGGTCGAACCACGGAGAATTGCGCTGATCTAACTATTATTTTCTCTAGATTAAATTGAACTCAGAGTAAAAAGGGTTGGTTGTTGATTGTTCTCACTTAATACTAAATTGTCCTAATTTATCTAATCTAGAAAACAATTAAAGGGGATTTCTGAGAATATGGGAAAAGTCTAGGGTAGAGGAATCCACCTTTAGCCTAATATTGTACCATATGTAATTATTCAAGTTCTTAACTCATAAACAACAGGGTTGAGAGTGACTACAAGTCTCTACTGAACAGATCTAAAAGATATCAAATGATTAGATTTAAGATATGCCTATCTGCGATTAGTACACGTGATCTACATCAATCTAAGGTTATAGCATCACTTGTCTTTTCTAAGCATAGAGCATCTTAAAACCTAATTACTTGAACATGAAGCACTATTGCATAAAATCTTTGATTAGAATCACAGAAACTAATCCTAGATTGAATTTAAACTCAAATTAGTTAAACCTAAAACAAGGAACAACATCATTGAGAATAATATTTTTCATTAAAATTGGTTGTCAAAACAACCCTCACCATTATGCAATTAATTGTTTATAAGAAAAGAATTAAAAATAACTACAGAAATACAATACTCGGCTAGGGTTTCATCGAAACCCTAGAAGTCGAAATTAGTTCATCCCGAGGGAGATGAATTCCATGATTGTTGGGGAAGAAGCTTTCTGTTGCACCCCAAAATACCCCCTAGGAGTTAAGGGATACTTTAGAGGTGACTACGTGTACCTGTCAAACCATCCTGTAATGCAAGAGGCTAAACATAATATAATACAATGATAATCAGAGCGCGGAAACTAAACATAAGTGCGGAAGCATAAGCCAACTTTTTCTTTTCTTCTATAACTCCAAATAGTATTCCAAGTTAACATATACCAAATACAATCAAAGTAAAGGTGGACATGCCCACCTATCAAAATACAAAAGGAACTCTCTAACCCTCTCCTCTCAACAGTGGTCGAGGTATGGCCACACCTCTAAGTCCCCATCCTCCAGAAACTGCCATGAGATAGGTGGCTCCCTCTCCTCTACATACTCCTCTTCGACCCAAGGCTCGGGGTCGAGGACATCCACAGTACCTGCCGACATAAAAGTACGGCTGAGCATGGAATACTCAGCGAGTACAATCTACTAGCTAACCATAACAATAGCGAAAGCATAACAACAGTGAGCAATACAAGATATTAATTTAAAGCAATAGTGAAAGCATAAGATACATAGCCATATCTTGACATGCGTGTATGAATGCAAAAACCTCGGTAAAACTCATGTCTCGGAAACCTTTTTCGTGTCTCGGTCAAATCATGTATGTGTGTCGTGTCTTGTCTTGTATTTCATGTCTTGATTTGTTCTTGACTTGTATACTTGTGAGCTAGAGGCTAGCACCCTTCCTTAGGCTACCAACCTCCTTGTCATGTTCTTGTTCCATTTCTCTTGTGAGCCAGAGGCTAGCACCCTTCCTTGGGCTACCAACCTCCTTGTCATGTTCTTGTTTTGTTGTTGACTCAACATGTATAAATACAATCTTAGAAAACCCGGTTTCATGCATGCATGTGTACTTGTGTGCGTGCCAATAGTGACAATCATGGGGACACGTGTAACAAGAGGGATATCGCATCATATTTCAATTCATAGTATAACATGTAAGCATTTAGGTGATCAACATGGCATTTGGTCAAGTCATCATTTACAAGAATAATTACATAAAGCTTACATCCATTTCCTTTATCAATTTCATTTATTCTTGGTTTAGGCATATTATCAAACATCCGGTGTGCAATATTTTAGTAGTTTTATTTCCCCTTTTTAGCGCATAAATTTCCAACACAACATCCAAGTATGTTCATTATTCATAGAGTGCCCTTCCACCATTTTTCATACCCACATTTCACCACGTCCAACGGCATCCAATCGCCTCTACATCCACCATTCATACATACAACCCCACATTCACATTTATCTTGTTTAGGTTTAGGAAGTATAGCACATTTCAAGTAAGGGAAGATACAAGACCAACATCATAATGTCAAAGGGGAAAAACTAGATTATTGCTAAAGAAAGTTAGTAGAGTGTACTAACTTTGAATCGAAGCTTGATCTTGGTGTAGACCTTGATTTAAACTCCAACTTGGAAGAAGAAAGCCCTTACTCAAACTATACTTGATTGGGTAGGAAACCCTCTTGAAAATACCGTAAAGAGTGCTGCCCTAGCTTGAGAAGGGAACCCCACATGAGCTTGAGCCTTGAACTTGAAGCAAAACGAGTTGGGTGAGCTAGGGTTCTTAAACCCCTTTGATTCCTTCTCCAATGGAAAACCCTAGTTGCAAATCCCCTTCTCCTTTCTCTCTATCTCTCAAAATCCCTTAAGTGCTGTGAATGAAACCCTAAAGGCTCGGGCAAGCCCTTATGGGTAAGGGTTTAAACCCCAAAAGATGAAAAATCCCTTAATGAAAATTCTGAAAAACACGAAGACCAAGCGATCGGTGGTTATGACCGATCGATCGGTTGTCTACCGAGCGATCGGTGTTATTGACCGATCGACCGGTCAAAAACTCACTCTCTGGAAAATTTTCCCATACAAATTTTTCGACCAGTCGATAGCCTCCGATCGATCGGTTTTGGACCGATCGATCGCTCAATGGACCGAGCGATCGGTGCTCTGCTGGTCCCGACTGTTTTGGCCATATCTTTTGACTCGCTCGTCCGATTTCGACGATTCAACTTGCGTTGGATTCGTCTCTCGAAAACGCACATTTCTGATGTTTCAGAATTTCCGATTTCTCCCTTATTTATTAATTACACTACGAAAACAGCCAATTAGCTACGAGAGTGCCATTCATTAAAGATGAAAAAGTCCGGAGTGCTACACTTTCACCCTTGTCATCTTCCTTGGTTTTTCTCTTTCAGCAATTTTCTCCATTTTTTCCCAAATCAAAAAGTGATTCTAGGGTTCCTTTCTTTTTTTCTTTTATACACATGGAAACCAAGGCAGACGTCGATTTACGATCGATCGTAGTTATTCTATGATCGATCGTAGTCTACGATTGTTCGTAGGTTTTATACGATCGATCGTAGGCTGCAGAGTTTGCTAATCTTCTTCTTTTTCTTTTATCTTTCTCATTGATGATGACTTCATGAGCTGTCAAGGTCCATTCAGATCGCTGTTAGCTCCCTTTCTTCAATTGATCCTGAAATAGACAAAGAAACCAAAGTGCCATAAAAACAGTTTATAATAAACTCAAAGGAATTAACATGTATAAATTGAGGTGCTTAAATATGTAGAATTACGCACCTATCATTCAGTGTACATTTAAGCACTCATATGCTGATGTGTAGTCTCCACTACAATAGTTAGAGATAGAACTACATCTCAACTATTGAGAACATCTTAGCATTCTGGCAGCCATATAAGTAAAGTGCCCAGCTTCACCCATAGCGGTGACTATATAATGTATAAAGAACTGGAAAGTTATATCTGCCTGTGATAATCTAATCACATAACTTTCCTACAATATATCCTATGGACCTTTATTGATATCTTATATCATATAGATCATCTCATGATCATGGTCAATTACCGATAATGAATACACAATAGATTAAGAAGAAGTCTTAATTAATCAAATTAATAAGAATCTAACAATCTAAATGACTTTTCTGGGCATCATGTCTAACAGTATTCATAAGTATGCAATGCGCAAGAACTTTCAATTCAATGTAATACGTTCGGATAAAGAACAATATACATTGAAATATGATGATCAGAATTGCAAATTGTGACTACATGCATAAAGAGTTAATGGCTCTGGCTAATTCAAGATAAAGACATATGCTGGGATACACTCTTGTCAGACACCGAGTGGGGAAGATAATCTGCAAGCAAGAAGCTAGGTGTTGAGCGAATACATTCTATCACATATCGAGGGGCATGATGCGTATAGCCAAGGTAAATTGTCAATGATATATGGCGCGAGTTCGGAGTCAAACCCAGTTACAAGAAAGCGTGGAAATCTCGAGAAATTGTAATAGAGAAACTTAGAGGATCGTTTGACACATCATATGCGGATCTCCTAGCTTATTTCCACGAACTTGAGAAGTGCAACCCGGGTACAGTAACTGCAGTGCATTCAGATCCAATGGATGGGGTGTTCAGTTATGCTTTTTGGGCGATCGGTGTGGTACTTAATACTTTTCGCACTTGTTGCCGAAACATGTTAACTCTTGACGCGACATATTTGAAAGGAAAGTGTAAGCACCCCAATTTTGCACCCTTTTAACACCGTTAACACCTTCAAATCTTCCCAAAAACCCTCTTTCAAAAACCTCTTTCCAGGTGTTTTGATTTTCAAAAATGACCAAAGTACCCCTAGGGTGAAAAATTACCAAAATACCCTTGAAAAAATGCTAAAAAAATTGTCATTGGGTTCAAAATGATTTTACAAATTTTTGATGAATTTTGGCAATTTTTGGGATTAAATCGGATTTTAAAATGGGAAAATGACCAAAATGCCCCTAAGGTGCAAAATGACAAAAATACCCCTGGAAAATACTTCAAAACTCACTTTTTATCTAAAATATTTTTCTTGGATTTATCAGTTAAATTTCGGCTGTTTCCGGGCTCAAATCAGGCTTCAAATGCATAATATAGCTCAAAATCACTTTTTAAAGCTTTATTTTGGTCGTTTATACCAAAAACGACCAGCCTTTTTTAGGCAGGTTTTGGCTGGTCGTTTTTGGCAAAAACGACCAAATTTTTTTGGTTTGTTTCGGTTTGTCGTTTATGTCATAAACGACCAAATTAATATCCGGTTATTTTGGTCTTTTCTCCCCGCAAACCGACCTACTTTCCGTCATTGCCGACCTTTTGCTTTGGTCGTTTTTCACAAAAACGACCAAAGCGAAATTTTTTCAAAAAAAAGATAGTCCCACATCGAAAATTTTGGTTTTTTTCTCCTTTTTCATCCCCTATAAAAGCCCAACCCCTTTCCTCAAAATCTCACCAATTCACTCACCCTTTCCTTGGTTTTTTTAAAGTCCTATGACTTAGAAAAACCCTTGGAAAATCATTTCCCGGGTGTTCAAAGTTCTAAGTTCTTTTTCTTTTTCTTTGGAGCATCCCCTCTTTGTCCGAAAGTTCACCGTACTTTCGGGAAGGTAATCCCTCTATCCCTAATCTCGCTTTCAATTTTTTGAGCTTTATTATTAATTGCTTAAATTATGTTTTGTCTTTAAATTTTACTTTTAGACTGCTAAAAGCCCCGTTTAGTCGAACCTCTGCCCAAATCCCGGTCCAAAACTAGCCTTGCCTAGTCGAACCTCTGCCCAAATCCCGGTTCAAAACTAGCCCCGCCTAGTCGAACCTCTGCCCAAATCCCGGTTCAAAACTAGCCTTGCCTAGTCGAACCTCTGCCCAAATCCCGGTTCAAAACTAGCCCTGCCTAGTCGAACCTCTGCCCAAATCCCGGTTCAAAACTAGCCCTGCCTAGTCGAACCTCTGCCCAAATCCCGGTTCAAAACTAGCCCTGCCTAGTCGAACCTCTGCCCAAATCCCGGTTCAAAACTAGCCCGCCTAGTCGAACCTCTGCCCAAATCCCGGCAAACTACCCCCTAGTCGAATCCCTGTCCAAATCCCCGTCCAGAACTAGCTAACCCCAGTTAATCCTAATAAACCTCAGTTAATTATAGTTAAAACCCTAGTTAATTCTAGTTAAACCCCGATTAACCCCCAGTTAATCCTAGTTAAACTCTGATTAAACCTAGTTAATTATAGTTAAAACCCTAGCTTAAGCCCTAGCTAAACCTGATTAAGCCCCAGTTAACTCTAATTAAAACCCTAGTTAAACCTTGGTTAAAACCTTAGTTAAGCTTTGATTAAACCCCAGCTAAACCCTAAAATCAATCAAGCCAAACCCTAGCTAAGCCCTCATCTGAACCTTGGTTCTATTCAAACCGGCAAAATCCATTCGCTCCTCAGCACGAGCTTAAAAGGCCACCTCGCTCCTCAATTAGGAGCAACAAACTTTTCAATCATCCACAATCCAGTCCAATCAAATCAAACCATCAACTTCACTCCGGAACTACGTGTGGCTTGATTCCACTAACTGTGGATACGTAGGCAACCCTGATCGGGTTCAACTCTCCCTAGGATAGAATCCCTATTCCGTTTCTACTCTATCCATCTCAATTCATGTATTTCATTCAATATTACATGGCTCAGCATATAGATAAAATTGCAAGCTTCTTTATGGTTTCCTTTATTTGATTCAAACTTAGGGAGTAGGTAACCATCTCCGGATGGGGGTTTAGGGGTGCCTAACACCTTCCCCTAACTCAACTGAATCCCTTACCCTGACCTCTGATTTCTAGACCATGCCTTATCCAACAAATTCAGGGACCTATTTCCCTCAGAATTAGATAGGTGGCGACTCACAACTCAATTACAATTTATCACCATTCCTTATTGGGATTTATCCTGATCGTGAAGGGAGGGTAAAATTCAGGTACTCACAGCTAGCGACTCTGCTGGGGACTCTGGTTTCGCAGACCAGTATTCAAGCCAAAATCTAAGTCTGAATCAAATACCGGAAACCACAACAAAATCTTTCAATTTCATCGATATGTTATTTCATACATTTTAATTAAAACCTCGGACATTTGTTTGCAAAACTTAGCAACATGCCTAGGGTTCCATTTTTATTAATTGCTTGATTTTGATTGATACATTCATATTCATTGCATATAGAACTAAAAACCCCTTCACCTACCTAGCTGGAATCCGGTACGCTTACAATCGAGGGATGGGTATCCCCCGATGCTGGAGCCCAAAGATCTGTGGAAATACTGGTTTGTAGACCGAGATTGGTTATCTCCAGTTAACGCAACTGGTCTTTCCCGCTTGCACCATCGTCCTTTTTTAGGTAGGTTCTATACCGGGATTCGCTAGACGTCAAGTGCCTTCACCTTCAGTCACAACTCTGCATACACCACATAACTGTAACCAAGGTTTCTGTGTGGGCATAAAACTATAGTTTTACCCGTCAGGAGGGACACCTTATCCCTATTTTGCTACTCGGCGTGTCAGTGTTTAAAGCCAGCCCACCCATACCCAACCACACCTGTTAATGTGTATGGACCTCGTGTCCCTATACCTAAACCATTTGGAGCTTGGTTTCACAAGCTCGCCAGTTTCACAAAAAATCAGCCATACTTCGATCCTAGCATAGCTCCAAGGAATCCCACTCTCCGCAAGAATTCACAAGAACATGATTAATCACTGACAAGTTTTACCTAGTTTATGATTTCACACGAGACGTTAGAAAAAGGAGTTTGGTAACTACTTTCATGAATGTTATAAGCTATGCATGTTCAGGATATCTCCACGGTTTTAGTAGTTTGTATTACTGAGTATGTTCATGCTCGTCGATATTGACTGTCGGCAGGTGCACGCGTTCCATTTGAGGTCCTGGGTTTCGATCCTTGTATAGGAGTACTACGAGCCCGAACTTCTATGGATCATTACCAGACGAGAACAATAGATAGGCGTCCCGCTTTGACTTTTGTTTAGTGAGCCGAAATAAAGCTACTTGTGTATGTTAGAGTGGGACTTGTCCACTCCATCTTTTGGATAGCTATGTTGGTTCAACTTGAACGCACAAGACCGAGTATTTTATAAAATTGTTCCATTTTTTACTTCCGCTAATGTATTTTATGACTTGGTATCTGACAGGTTGATATGTGGCCTTATCTTTCAACAATGTATGATCCGGGTCACACTAAAGTATCCCTAACTCCTAGGGGTCTTTTGGGGTTGGGTTTCGACAATCCCATCATCAACAATCCTCCACCTTCTCTATGGCTCCAAACTCCCAACCCTCCCTGCTTCACACATCCATCCATATTAATATCATCCATACCCGTTAGGAGGAAACATACTTGGTTTGGAAAAGAATACACGCTTATCCAACATTACTTTCCTACTTCAAACCTAGTATTACTAGCCAACTAGAAGGATGTACTTTACCTTGCAAATACTAAATCTGCTTGGAATGATGTGGAGGTGACAAACGTTCTTAAGCTTAAAAAATTAGATCCACGCTCGAAGGATGAAAGATCCAAACTTGTGAAGCTGGGAATGAGGATGTCGAGTTCCTCCTTGATTTCACAAGACAACCCTCTTTGGAACCCTAGGTGCTCTCCTCTTTTCTCTCAAAATATGTTTACAAAGTTGTTAACTTTAATCCCACAAAAATTGGTATTTCTAGGGTTGGGTTTGTAAAAATCCACGCTTTACCCTTAACAAATCCCTTTTTTCGATCCTAACACGCATGCAGTCGTCGACGAGAGGGTTCCAGTCGTCGCCTAGGGGTTTACCGTCTCAATATTGAGATTTATACCATTTTGTTTCGGCTCACTCGGCGACGAGTTTAGGGCCCCGGCGCGAATGGATGCTCTACCTGGGTTGAGGTGTTTCCCCCTTTGGTATTTCAGACATAACTTTTTACTTGCTTCTTCTGGATTTTGACGATTCAACTTCAACTTTGTTAACGCAGCATTCGAAGGGGAACAAGTTTGTGTCCTAATAGACAACAAATCCTAATTCTAGCTTTTAATTACCTAATGGGCCTCTAAAGCGACTAATCTGGAAAATGGATTTTCGTACCTAAGATTTTCCAGTAGACTTCACTTCGCAATCCACATTTAGCTTAATCCTCAACTCAAAATATTGAAAAGTGATAAACATGACCTCGCGAGGATCCTACATTTCGAATGGTTCAAAATCATTTGCTTCCGATCAACGTTGACCATCTAGAGCTTTCTTACAGTTTGAGGATAATGTTAAGAAATAACCCTTTTGACACTTAGATTATTTTATCTCTACTCCTTCATCCAATACCCATATATAACACAAGATCCTTAACGCGTTACTACATTTCATACACTTATCTCCTCTAATACCCAACAAGGTTTCTCATTAGCTTTGTAATCATTCAATGCATTCCATAGGCTTAGCCTTAGACACTATTCATCATGTCCATCCCATGAAATCCGGGGTTCTACATCCTCCGCCTCTTCCAAAAAATTGTCCCCAAGTTAGACAATCACACATGAAGACAACTATAACACAAGGAGGGATTTTCCCTCACTTCGGCCTCGCGTTTCCACGTAGCTTCTTCCCTAGACATATTTATGAGGGTATCCACTGAGCGATCCAGTTGCAATATAAGTACTTCTTACTTATTTCTACATCTTAGTCAAGAGACCATTCTCTCAGTGATTGAGATTCATCACTCCATCATATGAAACTAACAATGTGTAAGTAGGAATACATTGTCCAGATGTATCCTGAATAGCTTAGAACAATTCTAGGTCTACAAGGAACCGGAAAATCATATCTCTTTAGCAATTAGTTAATAACTAATTTGATAGTTTTCCTACAATGTTACCTAAGGGACAAAGTAGTCTCATCTAGTCAGATACTTTTAATATATTACCAAATGTAAAAGACAATGTATGAATGTAAAATATGTTTTTACTGATTAAGTAGACTAATACAATTCCGGAATAGATTTCGTATACATATACACTAAACAGACATTTCAATTTTGGATAGGTGTGAATACATTAAGGTAACCAAATTTTGGAATTACACATATACTTCTTCAATTATTTATATAATAAGTAGTTTTGTTCATCAACACTTAATACAGGTAACAAAGTCAGCATAGAAGTTCAAGATTCACAGTGAAGTGCATGGTTGACCTCATTTACGACAAAACATCACAAATATTTGATCGTGTAGCAATGAACTCAACGATGCTACAATCAAGTAATTGCTACTGTGGCAAATACCTATGATGCATTAAATCCTATCTTAAATAATTATTAAACTATTGCAATTTATTTTGCAGGAAAACGAGGATGTGCTACTAGACATTTTTATTTCGGGAATTATTTGGAAGCAATATTTGTTCATCATTCGAGGAAGGCAATCAACGTATGAAAAATCAAGAATACAAGGACTAACCATTGTTGCATCCAAACAGTGGGTTTATGAAGAGATGCAATTTATGCTACATGAGATTACTTTGGGGAGTGCTGCACGTCACCTAATGTTTTGAAAATCATATGTAGTCACAATTCATACTATTTGGACATACATTAGTTTTATATTTCGCTTAGTTTGTTTTGACATAACTCTCTATATAGCATACCTTTTATATTGGTAACAAAGAAATTGATTTTGGTTAATGTATACTATAAACTCTGACATTAATATTGAACCGGATTTCAGATTTTATATGATATGTGCACAAGTGTAAAGTTGATTACACCTACCACTAAGATTATTAGTATTCTGGTATACATGTAATTCATTGATTTATATGTAACTTTCATAATTTAAGATATTAGATGTAGGTTGTTTCGCCTAAGAAAATAGGAAACCAATACCCTTAGTAGTTTACTTACTCTTTTCAATATACAGGTGCATATAATGTTTCCATAGATGAATTACTATGATTTGGCATCGCTAACTATAAAATATCCCAATAGAAATGCACAGGCTTATTGATTCCTCATGCTACTAATGTAATATGAAAACAAACACAAGGTACTAATAAGAAAAAATTAACTATGTATTCGAGTAATAGGATTAGGATGGCTTCGGATTTTCTCTAGTGGATGCTCAAGGTGGGCGTCCACACATCATTCGACATGTAAATCCTGGCTCCACCTATGGCCACATGTCCAATGATGTGTGGACGCTTGAGCGTCGGGCGTCCGCCAGAGAAAATCCGAAGCCTAGATTAGATTCGTTACAACCGACGAGCATAGGAAGTAAAAACTCAAAAAATAAAAAATCAATCAAAATACAGATATTTTTTCAAATAAGGGCCACGTTTCGTTTCATAAGACAACAGGCAAATACTCGGCTCAGTCGGCTGTCCTCTCTCTCTCTCTCTCGTTCTATTTGGTCTTTTCCCTTCGATCCCTTTGTGAAGCTTCGTCCATGGCTTCTTCAAGTTCTGGAAACACCAGGTAACACCAATTTTCTCTGTCGAATTCTGGCCAAATCAACTCTAATTCCGTTCTTGTGGCCCTCCTTGACTCACATTACACGGAACTCTCAGAGCTCATCGAGAAAGCTCTGCTTCTGCAAACCCTAGAAGACGCGGTCGGAAAGCACAACATCACCATTTTCGCTCCCAGAAAAGAAGCTTTGGAACGCGATCTTGACCCCGAGTTCAAGCGATTCCTTCTTGAGCCAAGTAATCAATCTTAGATCTCTCCAGACTTTGTTAATGTTTCATATAATTCCAAACCGAATCGGATCGAACGAGTGGCCGATGACAGACGCCGAGTCAACTCGGCACAAGACGCTCTCTAACGATCATCTTCACCTAACGTGTAAGGATTCCGATAAGAAAACCAACGATCTCGCAATAGTCATCCTTCCAGACGCCGTCATCCGACCCGACGGCGTGATTCACGGCATCAAACGACTATTAGTGCCAAGATCCGTGCAAGAGGATTTCAACCGTCGGAGAAATCTTCGATCGATATCTGCCGTCTTACCAGAAGGAGCACCGGAGGTCGATCCGAGAACAAACCGGCTAAAAAAATCAGCCACTCCGGTTTCCACCGGTTTGCCTCCGGTTCTGTCGATTTTCGACGCCAAGGCTCCTGGACCGTCTCTGGCGCCTACGCCTGCACCAGGACCTGGTGGACCAGACCACCACTTCGACGGCAAAAGCCAGGTCAAGGACTTCATCCATAAATCAAACAAAAATTGTTCGTTTCCTCTTCCACTTGTTCTAATTTTCCCTCTCATCTATGTTTCATATGCTCGTTTCTTCGCTTGGAGATGAATCCTTAATGGTCAGAGAAGCCTCCATGGCCGCTCTCAAGGATATCGCAATCGCAGGAATCCCCTTCTGGTTCTGGATTGTTACTCTACTGTTTCTCGAGTAATCTTTCCCTGTTTATTTATTTGGATTCTAAATTAGGGTTCCTTCTCCTTTATCACTCCTCTTTCTTCTCTTCTCTTGGGGCGTAATCAGATTTCGTAAATATTTCAACGATTCAGAAACATGGCTGGCGAAGTTCACTAAGATCGCTACTTCTGAGATTATCTCATCTAAGGTACTTTCCTTACACCTTCTCTAGAACTGCCTCAGGCTAATAGTTTTCTTGTTGTTTTTGGTCGCAGTAATTTAAATTTTAGAGTTTTTTTAGGGTTTTACGATGTAAAATATTAAAAATGCCATTTTGAACAGATTTGCAATATTACTAATTAAGGTCGATCAGGACTCTCCTGCAATTAGTGATGATTTTCAGGTTTGCTTTGATGACCCAATGGTTCTGTGAGAATTTTTTTTTATAAAAAATATTGATTATAAATCGGTTTTAGATGGAGAATGAGAGGGATGGTAATTATGTATTCGAAGCCTGTGTGAATGATTATTTTTTCCCCTTAATTTTGATTTTTTGAATTGAGTCTGTTGGGCAAAACCCATGGTTTTGTGATATTTTAAAAAAATGGTTATAAATCGGTTTTAGATGGAGAATGAGAGGGAGGGTAATTATGTTTTTCGAAGCCTGGGTGAATGATTATTTTTTTCGTTTAATTTTGATTTCTAAATTGAATCTGTTAGGCAAAACCCAAATGCATGTTTCTATTAATGGTTTCTTCAATGGATTTATATTTTCAAGTTGGAACTTAGCTATGTTTTTCAATTTTATATTTATGTTCTTTTACAAATTATGATGAAAAGATAGATGAACTTATATACTATTGTTTCTTCTTTTAATATAGGCTTGAATTGATCTCTATAGATGTTGAGACTGTGCAAAGTAGGAATGTACGATCATTTGATTTTTCCTCTTCTTCACATATGAATGCATGATTACAGTTCTTAAAATAATTAATTCGCCTTCAGTCCAAACAGAGCATTTTTATGAAATATGGGTTACTGACTAACCTATCCATCCTGTCCAAGTTCTGAGCTAACTCAACTCGATGTATAATCCAAGTATGGAATATCGTGGCTGCTCAAAATGGCCTATCATACTTTTTGTTGTTTGGTATCGTAAATACAGTTAGGCTGTAACCCAGTTAGATGTGTTAGTTTCAGTAAGCGAATTTTGGAGTTCAATTAGATGACCATAGTTTTTGTAATCCAATCTTGAGCTAACGATCCGGGGTATCAGAAAAGATATTGGGTGTTGTATCTCTATCTCCAGAATGAAAGATCCTGTTATGGGTATAGATAAACTTGCTGCTACATAGAGGAAATCTGCCCATTCCCATAAAAGGATCTTCCATTATTATCTCTAAATTGGCCGTACTATAAATTACAAACTAACCATCTCCTCCTTTTTTTCAACGAATTCTTATTTTGGAAGAACAATTATGAAAAATGAGATGCGAAACTCGGCCTTCTCCCTTTTTCTGGGCTCTGTATGAGAAAACTGAACCTCTTGTTTATCTCTCCCTAAGATTTTTTTAGCAAAAATCATCTCATTATAATTGTCCTTTTAACAGCCACCTGTGAGTCAGTGACAATACAATCTCTCTCATTTACAATATTCAATCTGAGAACTTTTGAACCAAAATCGTGTATACAAGGTCCAAACATCTCGAAACCAATTCCAACACTGACATCATGTTCAAATAAAAACGATAGAAGAGACCGCATAAAAAATTGAGTTCCGGTTAGGATTTAATGCAAAATTGCAGGTTTAGGCTTTATTGTTTTAGCAATTTCAGACATTATGTTATATTGAAATAATGTTATCAGATGAGATCTTATCAGAAATCGAGTCGATGTTTGGAATTTGCACACAATTATATGTTTAGGATTTACGGTTTTAACAAAAAAGGAAATTAGGAAACTTTGTTGCCCAAATCAGGCATTCGAGGTGCAGAAACGTCATAGGCACTTCCAATACTTAAGATATATTGAAATAAAGGTGTCAGAAAACACTATATCAAAAATCGAGTTCAGGTTATAAAATTGTGCAAAGTTATTGGTTTAGCATTTAGGGTATTAACAAATAAGAGA
Source organism: Tetracentron sinense (assembly GCA_015143295.1). Classification (NCBI taxonomy): domain Eukaryota; kingdom Viridiplantae; phylum Streptophyta; class Magnoliopsida; order Trochodendrales; family Trochodendraceae; genus Tetracentron; species Tetracentron sinense. Next base: position 14,404,240 of record CM026565.1, on the reverse strand, counting down.
ATCTGTCCAAATCAGGCATTGGAGGTCCAAACACCTCGAAATCAATTCTAAGACTCAGATTATATTGAAAAACATTTGTCAAATGATTTTACATCATATCGAGTCTAGGTTAGGAATTGGGAAATCTCGGTGCCCAAATTGAGAATAAGAGATCTAAATACCACGAAACCAATTTTAACACTTATGATATATTGAAATAAATTTGTCAGAAGAGACCATATAAAAACTCGAGTCTATGTTAGGATTAACGCACAATTATATGTTTAGGTTTTAGGGTATAAACAAAAGATACATCTAGGGAAGGGAACCTAGGTGCCCAAATCAGGCCTAACAGTTTCAAATACCTCGAAAACAATGGTGTACTCATGTAATATTGAAATAAAGATGGTAGACGAGACTTTTGGGGATTATTGTTAAGTCCCCGCATCATCGACTTTATGTGTTTTTGAAAGAGACAACTAAAGGACGTTGGTGCTCAAATCGGGCATATAAGGTCAAAACACCTCAAAACCTATTCGAACACTTAGGATATATTGAAATAGAAGTATCAGAAAAGACTAGATAAAAACCCAAGTCCAAGTGATAAATTGGTGCATAATTGTAGGTTTAGGCTTTACAGTCATAACGAAAGAGACAAATAGGATACCTCAGTGCCAAAATCAGGCATACACGTCCAAACAGTTCAAAACCAATTCGAAGACCGATTATATATTGAAATAAAGGTTTTAGAAGAAACTACATAAAAATGGAGACTAGGTTAGGAATTAGAAGAAAAGTGTAGGTTTAGGATTAACGGTCTTAACAAAAAAGATAGATAGTGAATTTCGGGACCCAAATTGGGTGTATGAATGAGGTCCAAACACTCTGAAAGCAATTAAAATACTTAGGTTATATTGAAATAAAGGTGTCAAAAGAGACCACATCAAAATCTGTGTCAATATTAAGAATTGACTCACAATTCTTGGTTTACGTTTTACAATCTTAACAAAAGAGGCAACTAGAGAACCGCAATGCTAAAATTGTGTATTCAAGTTCTTAACACCTCTGAGCTAAATTTAATACTTAGGATGTAATGAAATATAAATGTGCTAGATTCACGTTGTGTTATTGCTTTCAGGACTATAGTCATGAGATGCAGGAATCGAAAAAGTAAGAACCTAGTGTGAAGTTTTTGGATGATCGTAAAACATGATATTATACTACTATATGTGCAAATTATTGTGATGTACGAACTCACGTGTGCTGAATGAAAAATAAAACTGTAGTTAGGTATTGTACTTAGGTGCCTTGTTGATAAGCACATGCTAAGCCCACGTGTTGATCGATGCAAGATCAAATTATTAGTTGTCAAGCCTCGTTTCATTTAGGGTTTCCATTGACAAACTTATGTCTCATCTCGTGTACGTGTGGGAGAAGTCTCCCCTTTTGTTGTCCTGGTGTCCAAATTTCGAGGACGAAATTCCTATAAGGGGGGGAGGATGTAGAACCCCGGAACCGAGTTCACTATGCTATGAATAGTGTTAGTGAATAGTGTCCTTATATGGTGTGTGTAAAGGCCTAAGGCCTCTCATTGTGTTCTTGATATTATGATTAGTCAAGTGAGGGTTTTAGATACATGGTTTGAGTCTTAAAAAGAGAGTGTAAAGATACTCTAAGTGGATAAAATCAAGGGTACACATACCCTAAGTGTTTCAATGGGTTGTTGGTCAATAGTGCTAGTGCATGAGGCATAGAGAGGCCGGTGTCTCTCATGCATGTCGGTGTGAATTTAATGATCAGTGAGGTGGGTTAAAGACTTATGGATAATGATTTATGAGGTGTGAGTAGGGTGTTGGACACAAGGGAAAGGAGTGTGAAAACACTCGAGGTGTTCTAGGTGTTGAAAAGGTGTCTCAGCTTTTGCTTCAACTTTAAAGGACTCTAGTTTAGTAATCGTTGTTCAGAATCGAGTGATTACTGAATTTTTGGAAAGGTATTAGAACCCTCTTCAAGGTTCATGTTGATCACTTTCCCTGATTTTGAGTCGGGGTCGAGTCAAAAGTGGGATTTCCAAAATCAGGTCGACTGCAAATCTGGGCTGTCGCAACCCATTGCAGACCAGTCAGCTTTAGGGGAATTTTGGTCTATGAATAAAGAAGAATTAAAATTTCTTCAAAACATGAAAATTGTTCCTCTTCGAAAGACGAATCCAACGCAAGTTGAATTGTCAAAATCGGAGAACCGAGTCAAAAGTTATGGGCAAAATACTGAAGTGCGTTTTGCAGCACCAGTCAATATCGAGAGCTCGGTCCACTACCGAGAGATCGGTCAAAAGCACCGATCGATCGGTCCACTACCGGTAGATCGGTCATCTATCGGTCCTACGCGATTTTCAGAAATTTTTTTAGGGGTTTTTTGGTCTTTTAGCCACTCCACCCTTATTTTTAAGGGTTGGCTCGAGCCAAGGGTGTTCATAAACACCCTTAGACATATTTTGAGAGGGAGTGAGAGAGGAGAGAAGTGGTTTTCACCCTAGGGCATCAACTTGAGAAAATCAAGGGGTTTTGAAACCCACGACCATCCCAAAAGCTTGGATCTCTCAATTTACGGCTCAAGCACATGAGGAGCACGTTCTCCAAGCTCGGCAGCATCTTCCATGGTATTTTTCAAGGGTTTTCTTCCCCTATTCAAGGTTAGTACAACCTTCCTAGTTAAGCTTAGTGATAATGGTATAGGTTTTCCTTTAAGCATGCTTGGGTGTTGAACTTTTATATATTTCTTCTTCTTAATAATGCATAAAATGCCCTAAATGAACAAGAGGAATTAAATGGTTATGGATGTATGGGATGTGGATGGTGGAGGCACTTGGATGCCATGTAGAGGTGATGATTGTTGTGTGATGAAAATGGTGGAAGGGCAATGTATCCATAATGCACATACACTACATGTTTGATGAAATGCTTGATTTAAATATACAAATTAAAGGTTAAAAGAATTATCGCATATCACATGTTTAATGAAATGCATGAATGATGACTAAACTAAGACAATGAAAATATGATTTTAGGGTTTCTCCCCAATTGAGAGACTTGAATGAAATGTTATACATGTTCCTCAAAAAAAAAAACTCACATGCTTATTGGGATTATAGTAATACTATATGATGTTTATCATTATATCACCAATTGTTATGCATGCATGATTATGTCACTATGATTTCCACAACTTGCTACACACAAGCACAGATATGTGAATGAACTAAGGTTTTTAAATGAGCATTAAGAAGTGAAACGAGTACAGGTAAATGTAAGGAAAATTAGTAAGGCCTCACACGCATAAGTTTAATAAATGAAATGTCAAGGAGGTTGGTAGCCCCGGTTAAGGGTGCTAACCTCTGTCTCATAAGAAAAGTATTGGAATTGTCAAGGGGGTTGGTAGCCCAGGACTGTGCGGGTGCTAACCCCTGGCTCATAAGAAAGGACTTGAAAGTATTGTACTGTCAAGAAGGTTGATAGCCCAGGATTATGCGGGTGCTAACCTCTGACTCATAAGAAAGAAAATGAACTGTCAAGGAGGTTGGTAGCCCCGGTTAAGGGTGCTAGCCTCTGGCTCATAAGAAAAGTAACGGTATTGTCAAGGAGGTTGGTAGCCTAGGATTATGCTGGTGCTAACCTCTGGCTCATAAGAAAGGTGTTGTATTGTCAAGGGGGTTGGTAGCCCAGGGATGTGCCGGTGCTAACCCCTTGCTCATAAGAAATATATTGTACTGTCAAGGAGGTTGGTAGCCCAGGGATATGCGGGTGCTAACCTCTAGCTCATAAGAAAAGAATTGAATTGTCAAGGAGGTTGATTAACCTCTGGCTCAGAAGAAAAGTAATGGAATTGTCAAGGGGGTTGGTAGCCCAGGATTGTGCGGGTGCTAACCTCTGGCTCATAAGAAAGATATGGAACTATCAAGGAGGTTGGTAGCCCAGGGATGTGCGGGTGCTAACCTCTGGCTCATAAGAAAAGTAATGAATTGTCAAGGAGGTCGAGTAACCTCTGGCTCATAAGCAAAGTAATGAATTGTCAAGGAGGTCGAGGAACCTCTGGCTCATAAGAAATATGGAAAGGAAAACTCATAAGGACTCACATAATTCATAGACAATGGTTTGGTCTTCATGAGAATTATGATTTGGTAAATGTTTATGTATTATGTTGCTTTACATAATTATGATCTGTACTATTCCATCACTTGTATATGTTATTTACTCATTATAATGGTTAGCTAGGAGCTTGTACTCGCTGAGTATTCCATGCTCAGCCGTACTTTTATGTCGGCAGGTACAATATACGTTTATGTATTCTGGGTCCGTGGATCGAGGTTATCAGGGAGAATATGAGCTTGATTGGAATTGTCACCAGACATTGGGGGCTTGGATATGTGGTACTATGGGGGTTGAGTGAGAGAGACATGTATTTTGGGATTTACTTTTGGGGGGGATTTTCATGTAGGCTTGAATTGGTGATTCAAGCATTTGTACATCTGTATTATTGTATTTTATTCAGTCGTTCGTTTTTGTAAACACTTGGGAGTACATTTATTTTAAAGAAATTTTATGTGTCACTTTTTGGCATGCCTTGTATGCTCTTGCAGGATGGTTGTCGTGGTAGGTAACGAGCTCAAATATCGCCTAACTCCTAGGGGGTGTTTTGGGGCGTTACAGTTTCACTGTCTTAACAAACGAGATAATCCGGGAACTTTGGTACCCAAATCGTGCATACAAGGTCCAAACACCTCGAAAGCATTCCAACATTTAGATCATGTTGAAATAAAGATGATAAAAGAGACCTTATCAAATAATTGAATTGCGATTAGGATTTAGCGCAAAATTATAGGTTTGGGGTTTACATTTTTAACAATTCTAGTATTTACACTATATTGAAATAATGTCGTCAGATGAGATCATATAAAAAATCGAGTGTAGGTTAGGAATTTGCACACAATTATAAGTTTAGGTTTTTTTTTTTTTTTAAAGAAGGGAACTTGGCAACTTAATTCGGTGCCCAAATAAGGCATGCGAGGTGCAGAAACGTCGAAAACACTTCCAACACTTAAGATATATTGAAATAAATGTGTCAGAAAACACACTATAAAAAACCGAATCCAAGTTATGAATTGGTGCGAAGTTTTAGGTTTAGCCTTTAGGGTATTAACAATCGAAATAAGTAGGAAACCTTGGTGTCCAAATCGGGCACTAGAGGTCCAAACACCTCGAAATTAATTCCAAAACTTAGATTATAGTGAAAACATGTATGATATTACATAAATAATCTAGTCTAAGTTAAGAATTTGGAAATCTGAGTTCCTAAATTGAGAATAAGAGATCCAAACACCTCGAAACGAATTCTAAATTTCTAACACTTATATTGAAATAAATTTTTCATAAGAGACCACATAAAAAACTGAGTCTACGTTAAGTATTTGGAAATCTCGGTGCCCAAATTGAGAATAAGTGATCCAAACACCTTGAAAACACCTTAAAATCAATTCCAATACTTAGGTTATATTGAAATAGAGGGGTTAGAATTGGCTATATAAAAAATTGAGTATAAGGTTGGGATTATAACAAAATTATGGGTTTTAGGCTTCACGGTCTTAACAAAAGAAACAATCCGAGAACTTTTGAACCAAAATCGTGCATAAAAGACGATAGAAGAGACCACATAAAAAATTGAGTTCAGATTAGGATTTAATGCAAAATTGCAGGTTTAGGCTTTACGGTCTTAACACTTTAAGACATTATGTTATATTGAAATAATGTTATCAGATGAGATCTTATCAGAAATCGAGTCTAGATTTGAAATTTGCACACAATTTTATGTTTAGGCCTTACGGTTTTAACAAAAAAGGAAAGTATGAAACTTTGGTGCCCAAATCAGGCGTACGAGGTGCAGAAACGTCATAGGCACTTCCAACACTTAAGATATATTGAAATACATTTGTCAAAAAACACTATATCAAAAACCGAGTCCAGGTTATGAACTTGTGCAAAGTTACAGGTTTAGCATTTAGGGTATTAACAAACGAGAGAATTAGGGAACCTCCCAAATTAGACATTGGAGGTCCAAACACCTCGAAACCAGTTCTAAGACTTAGGTTATATTGAAAAAAAAACGTGTCAAATGATTTTACATAATATCGAGTCTAGGTTAGGAATTGGGAAATCTCGATGCCCAAATCGAGAATAAGAAATCTAAACACCTTGAAACCAATTCTAACACTTATGATGTATTGAAATAAATTTGTTATAAGAGACCACATAAAAACCAGAGTCTATGCTAGGATTAACGCACAATTATATGTTTAGGCTTTAGGGTATAAACAAAATATACATCTAGGGAAGGGAACCTAGGTGCCCAAATCAGGCATAACAGTTCCAAATACCTCAAAAACAATGGAGTACTCATGTAATATTGAAATAAAGATGTAGACGAGACTTTTGGGGATTATTGTTAAGTCTCCACATCATATACTTTTTGTGTTTTTTAAAGAGAACTAAAGGACGTTGGTGCTCAAATCAGGCATATAAGGTCCAAACCCCTCGAAACCTATTCGAACACTTATAATATATTGAAATAGAAGTGTCGGAAAATACTAAATAAAAAACCGAGTCCAGGTTATAAATTTGTGCATAATTGTAGGTTTAGGCTTTACAGTCATAACGAAAGAGACAACTAGGATACTTCAGTGCCAAAATCAGGCATACCTTGTCCAAACAGTTCAAAATCAATTCGAAGACCGATTATATATTGAAATAAAGGTTTTAGAAGAAACTACATAAAAAATTGAGACTAGGTTAGGAATTAGTGGAAAAGTATAGGATTAGGCTGAACAGTTTTAACAATACAGATATATAGTGAATTTCGGCACCCAAATTGGGTATATGAATTCCAAACAATCCGAAAGCAATTCAAACACTTAAGTTATATTGAAATAATGGTGTTAAAAAAGACCACATCAAAATCCATGTCAATATTAAGAATTGACTCACAATTCTTGGTTTGCTCTTTACAATCTCAACAAAAGAGGCAACTAGAGAACCTCGGTGCTAAAATTGTGTATTTAAGTTCTTAACAACTCTAAGCTAAATTAAAAACTTAGGATTTAACAAAATATAAATTTGTTAGAAGAGACACTACATCAAAACACGATGCTAGGTTAAGAATTGGCATAAATTGTAGATTTGGGATTTAGAGTTTTAACGAAAGAGGCAATTAGAGAACCTTGTCACCGAACTCATATGTACAAGGTCTAAACATCTCGAAATCATTTCTAACACTTAGGATATATTGAAATAAAGGTGTGAGAAAATATATATTAAACACCGAATAAATATTAGGTATAGAAGGTCTAAACACCTCGAAACCACTTCTAACACTTAGGATATATTGAAATAAATGTGTCAGAAAATATATATCAAACACCGAATAAATATTAGGAATTTGTGCACAATTGTAGGTTTAGGCTCTACGGTATTTATAAGAGAGAACTAGGGAACCATGGTGCCCAAATCGGGTATACGAGGTCCAAACACCTCAAAACTACTTCCAATACTTAGGTTATATTGAAGTAGAGTGTTAGAATGGAGTACAGTAAAAATTGAGTCTTAATTTGGAATTGTAACAAAATTATGGGTTTAGGCTTCACTGTCTTAACAAACGAGATAATCCGGGAAATTTGGTTCCCAAATCGTGCATACAAGGTCCAAACACCTTGAAACCATTCCAACATTTACATCATGTTGAAATAAAGATGATAAAAGAGACTTTTTCAAATAATTGAATTACAATTAGGATTTAGCGCAAAATTGTAGGTTTAGGCTTTACAGTTTTAACAATTCCAGTACTTACATTATATTGAAATAATGCCATCAGATGAGATCTTATCGGAAATTGAGTGTAGGTTCTAAATTTGCACACAATTATATGTTTAGGCTTATTTTTTTTTTAAAGGAAGGGAACTTGGCAATTTCGTTGCCCAAATTAGGCATACGAGGTGCAAAAACGTTGAAGACACTTTCAACACTTAGGATATATTGAAATAAAGGTGTCAAAAAAACACACTATGAAAAATCGAATCCAGGTTATGAATTGGTGTGAGGTTTTAGGTTTCTCCTTTAGGGTATTAACAATCGAGATAAGTAGGTAACCTTGCTGTCCAAATCGGGCACTGGAGGTCCAAGCACGTCAAAACCAATTCCAAAACTTAGATTGTATTGAAAAAATGTATTATATTACATAAATAATTGAGTCTAGGTTAAGAATTTGGAAATCTCAGCGCCCAAATTGAGAATAAGAGATCCAAACACCTCAAAACGAATTATGACACATATGGTATATTGAAATATATTTGTCATAAGAGACCACATAAAAGTCAAGGTTAAGAATTTGAAAATCTCGGTCCCCAAATTGAGAATAAGAGATCCAAACACGTCGAAACTAATTCCAATACTTAGGTTATATTGAAATAGAGGTGTTCGAATAGACTACATAAAAAATTGAGTCAAAGTTTGAGATTATAACAAAATTATGGGTTTTAGGCTTCACGGTCTTAATAAAAAAAACAATCCAAGAACTTTGGTACCAAAATCGTGTATTTGAGGTCCAAACACCTCGAAACCAATTCCAATACTTACAGCATGTTGAAATAAAGATGATAGAAGGCACTGCATAGAAAATTGAGTTCCGATTAGGATTTAATTCAAAATTGTAGGTTTATGCGTAACAGTCTTAACAATTTCAGACCTTATGTTATATTGAAATAATGTTATCAGATGAGATCATATCAAAAATCGAGTCTAGGTTAGGAAATTGCAAACAATTAGATCTTTAGGCTTTACGGTTTTAACAAACAAGGTTACTAGGAAACTACAGTGCCCAAATCAGGCATACGAGGTGCAGAAACGTCGTAGGCACTTCCAACACATAAGATATATTGAAATAAAGGTGTCAAAAAACACTATCAAAAACCGAGTCCAGGTTATAAAATGGTGGAAAGTTGTAGGTTTAGCATTTAGTGTATTAACAAACGAGAGAACTAGGGATATAAAATGGTGGAAAGTTGTAGGTTTAGCATTTAGTGTATTAACAAACGAGAGAACTAAGGAACCTTGGTGTCCAAATCAGGCATTGGAGGTCCAAACACCTCGAAACCAATTCTAAGACTTAGGTTATATTGAAAAAAAATGTGTCAAAAGATTTTACATAATAATGAGTCTAGGTTAGGAATTGGGAAATCTCGGTGCCAAAATTGAGAATAAGAGATCTAATCACCTCGAAACCAATTCTAAAACTTACGGTATATTGAAATAACTTTGTCATAAGAGACCACATAAAAACTTGTGTCTATGTTAGGATTAACGCAAAATTATATGTTTAGGCTTTATGGTATAAAAAAAAAATACATCTAGGGAAGGGAACCGAGGTGCCCAAATCAGGCCTAACAGTTTCAAATACCTCGAAAACAATGGTGTACTCATGTAATATTGAAATAAAGATAGTAGACGAGACTTTTGGGGATTATTGTTAAGTCCCTGCATCGACTTTATGCATTTTTGAAATAGACAACTAAAGGACCTTGGTGCTCAAATCGGGCATATAAGGTCCAAACACCTCGAAACCTATTCGAACACTTAGGATCTATTGAAATTGAAGTGTCAGAAAGACTAGATAAAAAACCGAGTCCAGCTAATAACGAAAGAGACAACTAGGATACCTCAGTGCCAAAATTAGGCATACGAGATCCAAACATCTCAAAACCAATTCGAGGACCCGATTATATATTGAAATAAAGGTTTTAGTAGAAACTACATAAAAAATGGAGACTAGGTTAGGAATTAGTGGAAAAGTATAGGTTTAGGTTTAACGGTTTGAACGAAACAGATAGATAGTGAATTTCGGCACCCAAATTGGGTATATGAGGTCCAAACACTCTGAAAGCAATTCAAACACTTAGGTTATATTGAAATAATGGTGTCAAAAAAGACCACATCAAAATCCACGTCAATATTAAGAATTGACTCACAATTCTTGGTTTACGCTTTACAATCTTAACAAAAAAGGCAACTAGAGAACCTCGGTCCTAAAATTGTATATTCAAGTTCTTAACACATCTGAGCTAAATTTAAAACTTAGGATGTAACAAAATATAAATGTGTTAGAAGAGACTACATCAAAACCCGATGTTAGGTTAAGAATTGGTGTAAATTGTAGATTTAGAATTTAGAGTTTTAACAAAAGAGGCAACTAGAGAACCTCGTCACCGAACTCATATATACAAGGTCTAAACCCCTCGAGACCACTTCTAACACTTAGGATATATTGAAATAAAGGTGTCAGAAAATATATATCAAACACCGAATAAACATTAGGTATAGAAGGTCTAAATACCTCGAAACCACTTCCAACACTTAAAGATATATTGAAATAAAGGTGGCAGAAAATATATATCAAACACCGAATGAATAGTTGGAATTGGTGTACAATTGTAGGTTTAGGCTATTTATAAAAGACAACTAGGGAACCATGGTGCCCAAATCGGGTATACGTGGTCCAAACACCTCGAAACTAATTCCAATATTTAAATATTGTTGTCAGAGAAGATCATATCAAAAATCGACTCTAGGTTAGTAATTTGTACACAATTATATGTTTAGGTTTTTTTTTTTTTGAAAAGGAAGGGAACTTGGCAACTTCGGTGCCCAAATCAGGCATACGAGGTGCTGAAACGTCAAAGACACTTCCAACACTTCGGATATATTGAAAGAAAGGTGTCAAAAAACACACTATAAAAAACCAAATCCAGGTTATGAATTAGTGCGAAGTTTTAGGTTTAGCCTTTAGGGTATTAACAATTGAGATAAGTAGGTAACCTCGGTGTCCAAATCGGGCATTGGTGGTCCAAACACCACGAAACCAATTCCAAAAGTTAGATTATATTGAAAAAATGTATGATATTGCTTAAATAATCGAGTCTAGGTTAAGAATTTGGAAATCTCAGTGCCCAAATTAAGAATAAGAGATGCAAACCCCTCGAAATGAATTCTAACACTTATGGTATATTGAAACAGAGGTGTTAGAATAGACAACATAAAAAAATTGAGTCTAAGTTTGGGATTATAACAAAATTATAGGTTTAAGGCTTTATGGTCTTAAAAAAAGACCAGAATGCGATCAGAACGCTGAAAGACCGGTAAACCACCTCTCTAACCTCCACTTTCTCTCTCTAGAATTCTCACTCTCTCTACACGCTAATCGAGATACTGAGGAGAAAATCGGACGTCGGGAACGTCGAAAAACCCCAAGGGGACCTCCCTTTCCTTTCTCTCCTCTTTCTCTCTCTTCCTTTCTCTCTCTAAAAATTTTGGGGGCAGAGCCTCGCCTCACTAATTTGTGTGAGAAATGAGGGGGTTTAACCCTCTTTATATAGGCATGTGGGCAGCCATGTGGTGCCTAGGTGGCGAGGTCATGTGCTTGTCACATGGGTCATGATGACAAAGCGTTGACCGGTTTGACCAGATTTTCATTTTTCCACGTTTATGGCTCCCCATAACCCTACTAAATGACATGCGACGAAGCCGAAATTTCAAGTGACCGCACTAGGGACAGTCCGACACCCGCTATAAAAATTTCAGGGAAAAATACTGAGTTTTGACAGCTGCACTTTTGTCCAGAAGAAAACTGCAAAACCCACTAATTTCCTGATTTCAGACACAAAACAGACCGCCGTTTCTTCGTTTGAGATAACTAACTACCGAAACGATAGATGTTAGTTCCCACGGCCGACCGGCACACGCTGGTATCAGCCGCACAAATTTCTATTAGGATCCCCAAGAAATATTGAGTCCCACTTAATTTCTGGAAATCTGAAAATTTTCTGTTTTCTTGATTTTCTTACATGATAGGACCCTGCGGTCCTGCGAGACGATACTTGACGAGACCAATACGACAGGTAAAGGTCCCGGTAGTCAACCAACACACTGTGCGGTTTTCGAGAAGAAATATTGAGATTTTATCGGTACAACTCAATCCCGAGTAAATCTCACTTTTTCACAATTTAATTAAATACTTACCTTATTAACCCCAATTAAGGACCAATAAACTCATAATTTTATTATATTAAAATTCTGGGGCGTTACATGTTATCTTTGCTTGAGTTGGTGAGCATTGAGGAGTCTGCTAGGGATTGTCAGGTTTTTACCACTAACTCGAGTGGGCGGTTTTCTATGAAAGCTTATTTGCAGGCAACTAATTCTGGTGGTTTAGCGGAATTTCCGTGTCAATTGGTTTGGTTCAATGGGTTGCCTTCTAAGGTTTCTGTATTCCAGTGGTCGGCCTATTTGGACAAGATCCTGACCTTGGACAATTTAAGAAAGAGAGGCTAGAGTCTTCCTAATCGATGTTGCATGTGCTTGGCGGAGGAGAAATCGGTTAACCATTTGTTTATTCATTGTTCGTTTACGAGGAGGCTTTGGTGGTATTTTCTCTCTCAGCTTGAGGTCATGTTGGTTTAGGCTTTACAATAATAACGAAAGAGACAACTAGGATACCTCATTGCCAAAATCAGGCATATGAGGTCCAAAACAGCTCAAAACCAATTCGAAGACCGATTATATATTGAAATAAAGGTTTTAGAAGAAACTACATAAAAAATGGAGACAAGGTTAGAAATTAGTGGGAAAGTATAGGTTTAGGCTTAATGGTCTTAACAAAAATGATAGATAATGAATTTCGGCACCCAAATTGGGTTTATGAGGTTCAAACACTCCGAAAGTAATTCAAACACTTAGGTTATATTAAAATAAATGTGTCAAAAGAAATCACATCAAAATCTGTGTCAATATTAATAATTGACTCACAATTCTTGGTTTACGCTTTACAATCTTAACAAAAGAGGGAATTTGAGAACCTCGGTGCTAAAATTGTGTATTCAAGTTCATAACACCTCTGAGCTAAATTTAAAACTTAGGATGTAACGAAATATAAATGTTTTAGAAAAGACACTACATCAAAACCCGATGCTAGTTTAAGAATTGGCGCAAATTGTAAATTTGGGATTTAGAGTTTTAACAAAAGAGATAACTAGAGAACCTCGTCACCGAACTCATCTATAAAAAGTCTAAACACCTCGAAACCACTTCTAACACTTAGGGTGTATTGAAATAAAGGTGTCAGAAAATACATATCAAGCACCGAATAAATATTAGGTATAAAAGGTCTAAACACCTCGAAACCACTTCTAACACTTAGGATATATTGAAATAAAGGTGTCAGAAAATACATATCAAATACCGAATAAATATTAGGAATTGGTGCACAATTGTAGGTTTAGGCTCTACGGTATTTATAAGAGACAACTAAGGAACCATGGTGCCCAAATCGGGTATACCAGATCCAAACACCTCGAAACTAATTCCAATACTTAGGTTATATTGAAGTTGAGTGTTAGAATAGATTACATTAAAAATTGAGTCTATGATTGGAATTATAACAAAATTATGAGTTTAGGCTTCATTGACTTAACAAACGAGAGAATCCGGGAACTTTGGTACCCAAATCGTATATACAAGGTTCAAACACCTCGAAACCAATTCCAATACTTACATCATGTTGAAATAAAGATGATAGAAGAGACCTTATAAAATAATTGAATTGCGATTAGGATTTAGCGCAAAATTGTAGGTTTAGGCTTTCCAGTCTTAACAATTCCAGCACTTTCGTTATATTGAAATAATACTGTCAGATGAGATCATATCAGAAATTGAGTCTAGGTTAGGAATTTGCACACAATTATATGTTTAGGTTTTTTTTTTTGAAAAGGAATGGAACTAGGCAACATTGGTGCCCAAATCAAGCATACGAGGTGTAGAAACGTCGAAGACACTTCCAACACTTAGGAAATATTGAAATAAAGGTGTCCGAAAACACACTATAAAAAACCGAATCTAGGTTATGAATTGGTGCGAAGTTTTAGGTTCAGGCTTTAGGGTATTAACAATCGAGATAACTAGATAACCTCGGTATTCAAATCGGGCACACTGGGAGATCTCGACTGGATTGCCTGGGCTATAAGATAAAAGATTTGATCTCACGCCTCCTATGAGTCGCGGATTTTGGGGAGTTAAGCCCATGCGTCATAGACTTTAAGTTTTTTAAAAGGACAACTAAAGAACTTCAGTGCTCAAATTGGACAAATAAGGTCTAAACACCTCGAAACCATTTCGAACACTTAAGATATATTGAAATAGAAGTTTCATAACAGACTAGATAAAAAATTGAGTCCATGTTATAAATTGGTGCACAATTGTAAGTTTAGGCTTTACAGTAATAACGAAACAAACAATTAGGAAACCTCATTACCCAAATCCGGTATACGTTGTCCAAACAGCTCGAAACTGATTCCATGTCCAAGGTTATATTGAAATAAATGTTTCAGAAGAAACTACATCAAAAACGGATCCTAGATTAGGAATTGGCATAAAAGTATAGGTTTAGGCTTAACGGTCTTAACAAAACAAATAACTAGGGAACTTGGGTACCTAAATCGGGCATACGAGGTCCAAACACCTCGAAACCAATTCCAAGACTTAGGTTATATTGAAATAAATGTGTCAAAAGATATTACATAAAAAATTGATTTTAGGTTAGGAATGGGCGCAAAATTATAGATGAATATCAGAGACTATTGGTAGAAATCTCAGTGCCCAAAGTGAGAATAAGATATTCAAACACCTCGAAATTAATTCTAACACTTATGATGTATTGGAAGAAAGATGTTGTAAGAGACCACATCAAAAACTGAGTCTATGTTTTGATTGACGCACAATTATATGTTTAGGCTTTACGGTATAAACAAAAGAGACATCTAGGGAATCTAGGTGCATGCCCAAATCGAGCATATTAGTCCCAAATACCTCAAAAATAATTCCAATTTTTCTGTAATATTGAAATAAAGATGCTAGACGAGACGACATCAAAAATGAGTACCGATTAGGATTTGACGCAAAATTGTAGGTTTAGACTTTATGGGTTTTTAAAAGAGAGAACTAAAGAACCTTGGTACCTAAATCGGGCATATGAGGTCCAAACGCCTCGAAACCACTTCTAACAATTAGAATATATTAAAATAGAATGTCAGAAAAGACTAGATAAAATACCCATTCCAGGTTTTAAATTAGTGCACAACTAGGATACCCCAGTGCCCAAATCGGGAATACAAGTTCCAATCAGCTCAAAATCAATTCCAAGACTTATGTTATATTGAAATAAAGGTTTAAGAAGAAACTACATCAAAAATGGATTGTTGGTTAAGAATTGGTGCAAAAATATTGGTTTAGGCTTAACGGTAGTATTAACAAAACAAGACAGACGACTTGGGAACTTCGGTACCCAAATTGGGTATATGAGGTCCAAAATCCATGAAAGAAATTCAAACACTTAGGTTTTTATTGATATAAAGGTGTTAAAAGAGTCCACATCAAAAACTGGGTCAATGTTAAGAATTGGCTCACAATTCTTGGTTTACGCTTTACGATCATAACAAAAGAGGAAACTAGAGAACCTCAATGCTAAAATCGTGTATAGAAGTTCTTAACACCTCCGAACTAAATTTAAAATTTAGGATATAACAAAATATAAATGTGTTAGAAGAGAATACATCAAAACCCGAGGTTAGGTTAAGAATTGGCCCAAATTGTAGGTTTAAGATTTACAGTTTTAACCAGGGTTACCAAGTTCCCTACATGCTATATAGCAAACCGTGAACCGAGCGAACCTGAACTAGTTCGTGGTTCGGTTCAGCTTGGTTCATGAAATTGAGAGAACCACATGTAGGTTTCGAAACAATCTTGGTTTGTCAAATTTTTTATTCACATTCACATATAGTTTTCTTTAGGTATAGCAAATTTATACTTTGAGTTCACAAACCATTTATAAGAAGACATTTTTAAAAATATTTTTCAAATAAGTATTTGTAATATATTGTTTACATGCTTAAAAGATATATATTTTTATAAGCAAACCAAACTAAAGAACCCAAGCGAACCGAAAAATGAATTATCTCATCCTACATCTAGCGAACTGGGTTCACTCTAGAGTGGCGAACTGCAAATTGTGAATCCGAATTCGAACCAAGCGAACCGACGAACCAGGTAAACATTGGTTTTAAACTAAAGAGGCAACTAGAGAACCTTGTCACTCAACTCAGACTTATAAGGTCCAAAAACTTTCAAACCAATTTTAATACTTAGGTTATATTAAAATATAAGTGTAAGAGGAGATCACATCAAAAACCAAGTCTAGGTTAGCGCAAATTTATAGGTTTTGTCCTTATGATTTTAAAAAAAGAGGCAAATTAGGAAGCTCGGTGCCCAAATCGGGCACATCAGGTCCAAATGCCTCGAAACCCACTTCTAACACTTGGGATATATTGAAATAAAGGTGTCAGAAAATATGTAAAAACCAAATAAAGATCAGGAATTGGTGCACAATCGTTGGTTTAGGCTTTACGGTATTAATAAGAGACAACTAGGGAACCATGGTGCTCAAATCAGGCATACGATCTCGAAATACCTCGAAACCAATTCTAATACTTAGGTTAGATTAACATAGAGATGATAAATAGATTACATCAAAAATTGAGTCTAAGTTTAGAATTGTAACAAAATTATGGGTTTGGCTTTGTGGTCCTTAACAAAAGAGACAATCCGGGAACTTTGGTACCCAAATCGTGCATACAAGGTCCAAGCACCTCAAAACTAATTCCAACACTTACATCATGTTGAAACAAAGACGTTAGAAAAGACCTTATAAAAATATTAAGTTACGATTCTTGCATGCATTCCTTGTGCTAAAACTCAAACATTGTCAATGAATACATAACCAATTTAGCCTACGATCAAAGAATATTTCAATTGAAAAGAAAACAAAATGTATACATACTCAAAAATAAATAAATATATTGTCAAATTCATGTTCTTCAAGCTAATCATAAGACGCGTTGATTTATTGGCAGAAATAACAGACTCCGAAGTCAACTTGGCTTATCAACTACTACCCAAGGCATACATAAGCATAGCAAAACATTAGCTACAAAATAATCAAATATCCATCACCATCATTAAAATGTCTACTATGAGGAAAAGATATTGTCCAGTACGGGCAGAATATGCTACTAATAAGTGAGTCTAACTTGTATGGACTACACTTACAAAAATACAAAGTAAAACCTCTCACCATTAGATTAGTACCATTAAGAAGTTTTCTTGTTTTTAGCAGTTAGCACCATTTGTTTGCTTGAACTCCAATCCTACATATTTTCATTTTACATTTTGTTTCATAATTTATCACCAATTGTTCAACATTGATAACAATTCTAGTATTCTGTTGACCCATGTGTGAAGCAAAGTCATTCTCAACGAAGAATAAGTTGCTTTGGTCAACAGATCCAGAGAAAAAATCTGACATCTGAAAAAAATTCATGTTTATAGTGTATTTCCCCTAGAATCCAGACAACCAGAAACTAACATATGAACATGCAGTTATGAAGCATATAAGTGATGTGCAGGCTTCAAATATGCATTGGACTAGATGTGCAAGTTTGCTTGGTTGGGTGGCTCCAAGGTGTAAATGATCTTTTCCATGCGTACCTACTTACTGAAATGCATGTATAGAAGACTGGGATATATGAAGGTGTAAGGAACATTACAGAACAACAAAAGGAGAAATGTAATTTTGATTAAAGAATTAACTCAATAAAGTTCAGAAATCAGACAACCAAGAGCTAAAAGATTCTGCTCGGATGTTATTAAAATCTGGTCCAATTAACATGTAATAACAACATATATGCAAGAGATAAAGTTAATCACATAAAAATTGGAAGATTCATCTCTTTATGTATTTCCATACGGGTTGCACATAGATAATTTTCCAAACAATCAAGGAAGTAAACATCAATATCAAAAAGATCTTTTAGAAATCATAAGAATAAGTAAGAAAACCTGATGTATCTATCATTCAGATAATTGAGAAAGGCACCTTGAAGGAACTATCAGAAAAGGAAAGAACTTGTTTCATTGAGAAAAGATAAGGCCCAAAAGATCTGATAGTGCTTTAAGAAGGGTATTAAATATGTCATTCAGAAAAGATAAGACCTGTTTCAAGTAAGTAACAAAATTTGAACACCTTCCACATGAAAACAAGGCCCAAAAGATCTTTTTCAATTAGTATGGCCGTCATCATTAAAAAAAGTCTTACAAATTATTGAGTTGATCTAAATACTGTTATCCAAAACACTCTTCGGCAACAATTGAATTAGAATATCTAATTTTTCAAATCATAATGGTATATGCTTAACAGAATGGGCTTGTGTATGAAATACTATACAACACTTAGAGCTAACAAAAAGGGATGCAACATAGCATAACATCAAGATGTGTGATATAATCAATATGTATCCTTTATCTAGGTTACCCCAAAACGAAAATCATACACTGTCATTGTTCATCTGTCTCAGTAAATTATCAAATGTATCATACGTATTGGAACCGATACGTGATGATACATTACCAAAATTTATCAACCAAAGGCTTAAAAGTTAAAAACCATGGTTCAAAAACCCGAAAACTCGACTCAATTCGAAAGTTAGCCAGGTCGAGTAACTCGGAAAACTCAAAAAAAAAATCAACTCGGTCTAAGTCAGAATATATATGTAATAACTTGAAAAACTTGAATTAAAAAAAACTCAAAGTATGTTGGTTTTACAGCCTTAAACCTAAAAACTAGGTTTAACAGAACCTATAGTGGGTTGTAATTGTAGACCTAAAACAATATGATGCAAAAATAGTGTCATGTTCGAGTTTAGGTTTAGAAAAATGATAAAAATACTCTTATATGACTCGACCTAGTCTGGCAAGTCGAAAAACTCGGCTTGACTCGACTGTGTAAGGTACGGCTACCCATAGTAATATAATGAGAATGAAGTGCATATAACTCATTCCTCACTTCTCGTTTCCTATGGAAATTGTTAACCTCGTACCATGCTTCTCTTTAAGGTAACTATGGTTTAGATTATAAATAGTTATATACCAGTGACCAAATTAGTATAAAAATTAAGGTCCATATCTCATAGGCGATAGGACCACTAGTTGATGTTTCAATTTACTTTTTACCATAAAGATTCAGCATGCAGAATGGGGAATCAGAGGAACTTACAGGGAGAACAAATTTTGAAGCTGGACCAAGCTCCTGAGGAATCGGGCCTGAGAGGCCATTGTTTGAAATGTCTCTACAGTGCAAAAGCATGATTGACAAAGTTGCAGAATGATCAACGGAAAGGTCAATAATATCAGGAGTTTCGAAAGTTAGACTTCTTACATCTCCATAACACTCCTCAAATTTCTGAACTCTGCCAGAATGTATCCAGACAATCGGTTCTTTCTCAGATGGTAGATGGTACTCACAGTTTTAGAAGATGTTCCAAGTCACCAAGGGAAGAAGGAATGGAGCCAGTAATCCTGTTATTAGAAATGTCCCTGAACGAAAAACAACTGTTATTAAACTCAAAATTAGGAGCAGCATTCAGGAGCAACAGAATTTTCTAGACATGATGGTACTTACAGTGTATCCAAATTACCAATCTGGGACAGCTCAATAGGAATGGGACCCTTAAGATTATTCGAGGAGAGATTTCTAGAGCAAATG
Organism: Tetracentron sinense; assembly: GCA_015143295.1. Taxonomy (NCBI): domain Eukaryota; kingdom Viridiplantae; phylum Streptophyta; class Magnoliopsida; order Trochodendrales; family Trochodendraceae; genus Tetracentron; species Tetracentron sinense. The sequence goes on along the minus strand of CM026565.1, from coordinate 14,384,521 downwards.
TATGATTAGATACAAGTCAGGTTCGCAAAACTAATATTTAAAGTTTACATCCGCAAGCCAAGAAAGTCAACATTGCATAACAGAAAACCTTGGGCCACTTATGCTTACTTATATTAGCAGTGAAGTAGTAATGTGAGCAAAAATGGAGAGGAACTGTGGCAGTGGCTGAATGGAAGAAGGGAGCACAAGCTGGAGAATAACCAATAACGCAATATGGAAATTGATACCTTTCTTCCCCATTGGCCATCCTAATGGAGCATGCAGTTGGACCTTCTAATAGGTTTGCTCACCAAGGAAGATCTCGTAGCCAAAAATTAGCCCAACTGGATGATCCTAACTGGCCAAGAAGTAATAGCATGTTAAGACCAATAACAGATAAAAAATGAAACTCACAAGTATGTCATACTCTCAAGCCTTTCAAATGCATATGGGATGGATTCATTCAATTTATTGCCTTCCACATTGCTGCCACCAAATCAGTCGCTTAGTAATATTTTCAAATGGCTGAAAACAAGTGGCAAAGAAGCTGGACAAAGATTAAATAAATGCTTACAGGCTATTGAGATTTGTACATGAGCTAAGATTATCAGGAATAGGCCCTTCAAGATTGTTGTTAGCAAAATTTCTGCAAAAACATTGTATTTGTAACTCTTTTTGAGAAAATACAAAAAATTAAAATGTAGTCATGCCTAGGGTAGAACAATTAGGACATCAAGACCTACAGGTCAAACAAGTCAGTGAGCTTCCCAAGCTCGGGTGGAATATGCCCACTGAGTTGATTATCATTCAGTTCCCTGCACATGCAAAATTCACAGGCTTTAGAACAGAAATCTATTATTCAGATTCATGGTAATAATACATAGTAATTAACAATGCAGCACAGCTGATATTTCTTTTACCCCAATCCACCTTCCACAAGGCATATATGCAAAAGGGACAAAACCATCCTATGTATGACTATGTTATCTTATGTACTTGTTAGGAAATAAATCCTAAACAGGATCTGTGAGATACAAAAAAATAGACAGAATAAAGATCAAGCACACACAAGAAAACCAGATTTACGTGGTTCCCTTAAGTTGAGGTATGTCCACGGAGTCGCCAAGATATGCACTATGAACCAGAGAAAAAGAGTTACATAGCTGCAATCTAAAAACAACAGTAACCGCCCCCTATGCTTCATAGTATTAGGGCTACAAATCAAAGTGTGAATGTACCAGAGTACCTCTATCCGAAAAAATTCGGTTTCACACCACCTATCAGTACTATGGATGATTCTAAATACCTGACAAATGAAATACCTTAAGAGACTAAACATCTTCAAAGCAGGCTGATTTTTGAGCTTGAAGATTGAGCAGATGGTCCCAATAAAAGGGCCCAATCCCCATTGCATATCCACTCCACAATAAGGTGTATTATGGTGGAAGTATGAGGTGATGAAATGCATTTACTGATTGAGACTAGGAAAATAATGAAGAAATATCCTTACAGGTAGTGGAGTTTCGTCATATTTCTAAGCTCTGGGGTAATGGAGCCTGTCAGCTTGTTACCATGCAAATACCTGCAACAACCGAGACATTCCAACCAAAAATTTATGCACAAAATACTTGGGTGGTTTGAGAAGTAAAAGATGGAGCCATTCTGCAACAAATAGGTACAAACTGTCAGGTGGTTCTTAACATCATATATATACATAAGAAAATGGAGGGTTCCTGTCCATCAATGCGTTAACATTGAGGCTGGTTTGTTGAAATGAGGTTGATTCTTTAGAGCAGCAAAATGTAATCAACAAATTCTGGGAGATTTATAGTCCTTGAGAAACTAAATCCAGGGGAGATGGGAAATAAATGATAAGCACTTTAGACCAAAGTTCAGACTAAGAAAATTCGGATGAAAGATAAGAAAGCGTAATAAACTTACAATTTCTCCGTGTAAGTTAAATTTCTGCATTGAAAATGCAAATTATAAACCAATTAAATAGTGGTGGCAAGAGAACATCAATTGGGAGATCAGTCTTGTAAGTAAAGTCCATTATCAACATACTATATTATTATTAGCTCCAACAACAGTAAATTAATTAAGCTTACAGCATAGCAAGTGCCTGCATCAGACCGATAACTGATGGTATTTTCCCAGAAAGCTGGTTTCCTTGCAGAGATCTATCATACACAAACAAATGAGAAGCATATAATTAGGCAAAGAAGTTCCAAACAATCAATCTTCTTCACTTGCTAAAGAATAAAGAAGTTACAGGCGACTTACAATGTTGCCACTTGCAGGAGGCCAATATTGAAAGGAATCTCTCTTGTGAGCTGGTTGTAGGACAAGTCCCTACCAATCATAGGAATAAAGGACTCTAAATTAACCCGCATATATGCATTTTCAAAAAATCCAGCCCTATTATCAGATGATATACGTACAAGACCTGGAAGCCAGTACCGTTGCCAATGTTCTGAGGAATGCTCCCAACAGATGTTCCTTACATTACTGCCATAGGTGGAAGATGTGAATGGTAACTGCTATTTATACATCAGAAAATTGAGGGAGCAGTGTTGGGACCTTAGGGAGAGTGGGTCAAATAACTTACAAATACACAACCCAGTCAATTGACACATATCAGGAGAGAGAGCCCCTACCAAAATTCTTTCCTCGCAATCCCTGAGTTACAGAAACTCACTCAGAATCAGAAAACAATTACACTATCATCCCACTTAATGGATAAAAAAGGTGAGTAGGAGTAAGTAAGTAATCATTAAGAATAAGTAATGAACTGTGGAGAGTACGATATTGGTGTACTCATAGATACTGCGGAATCTTCGTTCCAGTAAATGAGCCTAGGTATCTCCCCAATCAGTTTATTCTGGGCCAGGTCCCTGGAATCAGTGTGTTGGAACCTATGCATTTTAACCACAAATAGTGAAAAATAAAAAGGAAAAGAGACATGTGGAAATTAGAAACTTACAAGATTTTCCAAGTTTGGAATCTGAGCAAGGTTGAGGAAGGGTCCATCAACGGGTTATTTTTTCAAATCCTGAAAATCCAATCGAATTTAATTATTACATTAGGAAAACAAAGTAACGACGTTCCTTAAAACTCAAGGACAATCTCATGTATTGAACTTACAGCGATTTTCGATTTTTAATGTTCAAACTTGAAATTGACAATGGTATGTCCCCATAAATCTCATTAAAGATAGAGTCACTGAAAACGCCAATAATCAACATGGCAAAAATAAACTGTTCAGATGCAGCAAAAGAAGGAGTCCTCCAACAATCATCTATTCGCGCATAAATGCAACGGTACAGAGACCCAGCCATATGAAAAAGTCTATAGTGTTGCAAGAGCTCCATCCCGGGCATGTGATACGGCAGTGTTACGCTTATAAACAAGACTTACAGGCTTGTCAAAAAATGAACAGTCACCAATCCATCTGGTATCTTGTTCCTGAGAGTCGATTTCCTTTCAAATCATGCCCCAGAGAAGATACCATTAAAAAAAATGTACAATTGGAACAACTGCAACATTCAAAACATTTATAAAAAACTAGCCTGAACTTAAAAGCCAGGACAGAGCTGCAAAACATTACAATGGAGAGTGATCTTTGCGCC
>CM026565.1:14224103-14380813 GCA_015143295.1 Tetracentron sinense | reverse complement strand
GGACAGGGAGAACCTTCTTTATGCAATGCACTGCGAGGGAAGGGAGGAACTTCTTCGGATATGTTATGTCTTGTGAGGGGAAGGGAAGGGCCCTCTTCATGATATGACTTGTGAGTGAGGGGAGACCATCGGTGGAAGGTTGGTTCTTGTTTTTTTGTGAAAAGCGAGGTTAAAAACATACGTAGGATATGTCCCACCTCTAACCATGTTATTGAAAAACCCGAAAAATCTGTCATGCTTCGTGCTCGTGGGAAACCGTGTTTTTACATATTGCATTAAATTTAAATATGAAATTTGGGTAATTTCACAACAGATTATAACATCAATGATGGAGCAATATAATATGTACTATCATTAGGGAAAAGCAAGGAAAACACAATATCTAGGCCCCTAGCAACATTCAGAATTTATAGGCATGCATTCTAATTTACAACTCATTTTATTAGCCTTGGCATTCATCAAACTGGTGTGTTCATTATTCAGTATTCATGTAAACCTAAATCATGCATTTTCATGAGGTGGGTAATTGCTCACATCACCACGGTATGTTCATTCTTAGTGACAATGCCCTTTCCCATTCATTCAGCATCATCCACACGACATCCATTCGCCCATTCCATCTCATTCACCAGTCACAAACCATCAATCGAATAGCACATGGTAATGAAAGAAAATCAAAGAAATAGCGAAAAGAGGAACTAGTAACTAGGAGGGTAGTAAGAAGTACCGACCCTTGAAGAAATGAGGAAGAATCCCTTCCAAAAACGACCCGTGAGTTGCTGCCCTAGCTTGAGGAGATGCTCCTCACGGCTTGTGACATAATCTGAAGAAAGAAAAAAGGGGCTTGAGTTGAGTGTGGGTTCGCAAACCCCTTGATTTCTCTCCAAAAATGGAAACCCTAGGTTTAGGAATCGCCCTCTCCTCTCTTCTTATCTCCCAATCTCTCTAAGTGTCGAAATGAAGCCCTAAAGGCTCGGGTTAAACTCTTAAGGTAAGAGTGAACCGACCAAAGACCATAATACCTTACTGACATTTCTGCAAACACGAGTGCCCAACACATTGTGCTGTGAAGAGCCTAACACGTTGTGCTGTGAACAGTGCCAAACACGTTGTGCTGTGAATAGTGCCGAAACACGTTGTGCTGTGAATAGTGCTGAACACGTTGTGCTGTGAACAATGCCAAACACGTTGTGCTGTGAATAGTGCCGAACACGTTGTGCTTGAATAGTGCTGAACACGTTGTCGTTGTGAATAGTGCTGAACACGTTGTGCTGTGAATAGTGCCGAACACGTTGTCCGTTGTGAATAGTGCCGACCCACGTGCTGTGAATAGTGCCGAACCCGTTTGTCACGTTGTCTTATGTACAACGTGTCCGTCGTGCTGTATAACGTATACGTTATTTGCTGTACAACGTACCCGTTGTCTGTTGCACAACGGATGCACAACGAATACGTTATCAGAGCTCGAGCTACGTTATCAGAGTACGTTGTCTATGCGTTGTCTGTGCCTATCAGAGCACGTTGTCAGGCACCTGATCAGAGCTACGTCCTTAGCGCCTTCCGAGCTACGTCCTTAGCGCCTTCCGAGCTACGTCCTTAGTGCCTCTCCAGAGCTCGTCCTTAGTGCCTTCCGAGCTTCGATTGCCTGCAGGTCCAGACTGTTTTGGCCATATCTTTTGACTCGTTCGTTTGATTTTGACGATTCACATTTCAGAATTTCCAATTTCTTCCTTATTTATTAATTATACCTCTTTAAAGGCAAAATGGCAACGAAAGTGCCATGCATTAAATGTGAAAAGGTCCGGGGCTCTACATCCTCCCCCCCTTACAAAAATTTCATCCTCGAAATTTAGACGCTACTTGCATTACAAACCAAAAAGAAAATTTCCAGTCATATACAAACTTATACAAAAACTCATTCAATTAATTCTGGGTACTTTGCTTTGACTTCGGCTTCACGCTCCCATGTAGCTTCTTCCCGAGCATGGTGTTGCCATTGCACAAGAACCAATGGGATTGTCTTGTTGCGAAGCACCTGATCTCTTCGATCCAAAATCTGAACCGGCTTTTCAATCAAGGTGAGGTCCTCTCGAATCTCCAACGGTTCCAAGTCTATGACATGCGAAGGATCCGCAATGTACTTCCGAAGCATAGACACATGGAAGACGTTGTGAACTGCGGCCATGTGAGGTGGGAGAGTTACCCTGTAAGCAACCTCACCAACTCGTGTGATAATCTCAAAAGGCCCAACATACCGAGGACTGAGCTTGCCTCGCTTTCCAAATCTCATGATCCCTTTGCTAGGAGATACTTTCACAAAAACTTGATCCCCTACTTGAAATTCCAAGTCCCTACAGCGCGTGTCCCCATAACTTTTCTGGCGATCGTGAGCGGCTTTCAATCGATCCCGAATGATCTTAACTGTGCCTGCAGTTTGCTCAATCAACTCCGAACCAAGTACTTTCCTTTCTCCTACCTCATCCCAATAGAGATGAGACCTACAACTTCGCCCATACAAGGCCTCAAATGGTGCCATTTGGATACTCGCCTGAGAGCTGTTATTATAGGCGAATTCAACCAAAGGCAAGTGCTCTTCCCAACTGCCTCTGAAATCCAACATACAAGCCCGAAGCATGTCTTCAATGACTTGGTTCACTCTCTCGGTTTGTCCATCCGTCTGTGGATGAAAAGCGGTGCTGAAGTCAAGTCGGGAACCCATAGCCTCCTGGAAGCTTTTCCAGAATCGTGATGTGAATCTTGGATCCCGATCTGACACAATACTAATGGGCACTCCGTGTAACCTCACCACTTCCTTGATATACAAAGCGGCTAACTGACTAGAGTTGAAAGTAGTTCGGTAAAGTAAGAAGTGAGCGGACTTCGTCAAACGATCCACTACTACCCATATCGCATCTGAGCCCCTTGCCGTCTTTGGCAAGCCAACTATGAAATCCATGGATATGTTCTGTCGCGACCCAAAACCCACCCTAGGAGTTAGAGTGAATCTTGGACGACTTAATCATGACTTACATGACTTGCTTGACGAACCAACCTGCAAAACTCACAGAACATATACAATAGAGGATAACAGCGGAAGCATAACTATAAAACACAGCGGAAGTCTAACAAACCTCTAAGTATATACACATGGTCCAAGTTAATACAAAAGAAAACAAAACAAGAAAGTGCGGACATGCCCGCCAAAATACATGGATATAATCACTCATGCTCACCCACAGCTAATCCACTCAGAATCTAACACCACCTATTGATAACCCTCTACGGGAGGTTCCTCCAAAGGCTCCTCGACGTACTCCTCTTCCACCCATGGACTAGGAGCACAAACATCAAATGGAGCAGCTGCTCCCTCAGAACCTGCCGACATAAGAAGTACGGCTGAGCATGGAATACTCAGCGGGTACTAAATACTAACCAATAGTCATAGCAAAACCATAGCAGTATAGGAAACAGGAAGCATTTCACATATATAAAGCAGGAGCCATCAATATCATAACAAGGAATAAGGCAATTTATAATCATGCTTGCATTTCATGAAAAGCCGATAACATCCTTGAAAACACCGTGCACTTGACTTGACTGAAAATACCATTTCCGTGCTTGAAAACTTGTCATGTTTGTCTTATCTTATCGTATCATGCGTGTCATGCCATGTCATGCTTGCTTGGAAAGTAAACTACTTGTGAGGGAAGGGAGACCCTTCTTCCTAGAATGATTATGCTTGTCATGCCATGTCTTGTCATGCTTGCTTGAAAAAGTAAACTACTTGTGAGGGAAGGGAGACCCTTCTTCCTAAATGCTCATGTCATGTCCTTTCACTTGTGAGATGTCCTTGTGAGATGTACTTGCGAGGGAAGGGAGGCCCTTCTTATGTTATGTATGCACTTGCGAGGGAAGGGAGACCCTTCTTATGAAAATGCATGATTGTCTTGTCCTTGCCAAAAGCGAGGCAAAACATATCGTACGATATGCCCCACCTCTAAATCCCATTCTTGAAAACCTCGGTAAATCATGTCATGTATGCGTGCTCGTGAGGTCGTGTGCATACTTGCATTTGGAATTAAATATGGCATTTGAGTAATTCATAACACATAACATCAATGATTTAGGCAATTTAATATTGATATCATTTAGGGAAAGCGAACAATCACACTATCATAACCCTAGCAATTTCCATAAACCTTAAACATGCATTTTCTTAATTTATCATTCATTTTATTCACCTTGGCATTTCATCAAACATGGTACATTCATTATTTATTAACCCTACAACATGCTTTTCTAGGTGGGTTATACTCACATCACACTTGTATGTTTATTATTAGTACAATGCCCTTCCCCATTCATTCATTACATCATCCACACAGCATCCATTCGCCAACATCCATCTCCATTTACCATACATACCACCCATCTCATAATATATATATATATATGAAGGAAAACAAGAAGAAATAAGGAAAGGAGAAGCTATAACTAGGAGGGTAGTAAAGAGTACCGACCTTGATCAAGTGAGGAAGAAATCCCCCTTTCCAAAACGACCGTGAGTTGCTGCCCTAGCTTGAGGAGAGTGCCCCACACGAGCTTGAGCCGAGATCTTGGAGAAAATAGACTTGAGGTGAGTGTGGGTTCACAACCCTTTGATTTCACCTCCAAAATCAACCCTAGGTTAGGGATCGTCTTCTTCTCCTCTCCTTAGCTCTCAATCTTCTAAGTATTGTAAATAAGCCCTAAAGGCTCGGGCAAGACTCTTAAGGTAAGAGTAAACTGCCCAAAAGACTAAAACACCCTTACTAAATTTTCTGCAAAAACGCGAGTACCGAGCGATCGGTGTTAATGACCGATCGATCGGTTGCCTACCGATCGATCGGTTTCATAACCGAGCGATCGGTTAAAATTTCACTCTCTGGAAAATTTTCCCATACAAAAATCTCGACCAGTCGATAGCCTCCGAGCGATCGGTTTTGGACCGATCGATCGCTCCATGGACCGAGCGATCGGTGCTCTGCTGGTCCCGACTGTTTTGGCCATAACTTTTGACTCGTTCGTCCGATTTCGACGATTCAACTTGCGTTGGGTTCGTACTTCGAAAAGGAACATTTCTGAGGTTTCGGAATTTCCAATTTCTTCCTTATTTATTAAGTATACCTCTTTAAAGGCAAAATGGCAACGAAAGTGTCATGCATTAAATGTGAAAAGGTCCGGGGCTCTACATGTTCTCCCATTTCCACTCGGGAATCGGAAGGGACTGTAATAGACCTGCGGGCCGCATGTGTTCTGCTTTTACCTGTTGACACACCAAGCACCGTGCTACATATTCCACAACCTCCCTCTTCATATTCCGCCACCAAAAGTGACTCTTGAGGTTCCGGTACATCGTTGTACCCCCTGGATGCACTGTGTACTTCGAACGGTGTGCTTCATCCAAAATCTCTCTTCGAAGATCTGCATTGGCTGGGACGCACAGCCTTCCCTTGAATTGTGATAGCACCCCGACTAGTGAGAGAGAAGTCCTCAATACCCTTAGCAACTTCCTTGTCCCGATAAGCCAACAATTCAGCATCCGTGGCTTGGTATTCTTGGATCAAATCTATAATGTATGGCCGGACCGTGACATTTGCCAAGGTAGGACCATGGACAGAGTTATTCACACTGATGTCCAGATTTTCCAAATCTTCTAGTAGCTTCCATTCTTGAACCAACATGTGTGCTAACAACCCTTGAGGTCTTCTACTCAAAGCATCAGCCACTACATTTGCTTTACCCGGGTGGTATTGAATGGTACAATAATACTCCTTCAGAAATTCCATCCAACACCGTTGCCTTAGATTCAATTCCTTTTGGGAAAAGAGGTACTTGAGGCTCTTGTGATCCGTATACACATAGAATTCCACCCCGTATAAGTAATGTCGCCAGATCTTGAGTGCAAACACAACTGCGGCAAGCTCTAAGTCGTGCATGGGGTAATTCTTCTCATGCTCCTTCAATTGCCTCGATGCATAGGCAATGAATTTCTTGTGCTGCATGAGTACATACCCAAGTCCAACGTGTGAGGCATCACTATACACCTCATACCCATAAGGTCCAGATGGCACAGTAAGGACAGGGGCTGTAGTAAGTCTCTTCTTCAGTTCCGTGAAACTGATCTCGCACTTATCACTCCATACAAACTTGGTGTTCTTCCTTGTCAGGTAAGTGAGCGGTGCTGCAAGGCTAGAGAAACCCTCTACGAATCTCCTGTAGTAGCCTGCCAACCCAAGAAAGCTGCGTATCTCCGTGACACTCTTGGGCCTCGCCCAACTCATGACTGCCTCTATCTTCTTTGGATCCATCGAAATACCTTCTGCAGAAACAACGTGGCCTAGGAATGCCACCTCTTCCAACCAAAACTCACACTTGCTAAGTTTGGCGTATAGCTTGTGCTCTCTTAGCATTTCCAAAGCAAGGCATAGGTCGCGTGTGTGATCTTCCCGTGTCTGGGAATAGACCAAAATGTCATCAACAAATACAATCACGCACCTATCAAGATATGGCTGGAACACCCGGTTCATCAAATCCATAAAGGCTGCCGGCGCGTTCGTGAGTCCAAAAGGCATCACCAAGAACTCGTAGTGTCCATACCGAGTCCTGAAAGCAGTTTTGGGAGCATCTTCCACCTTAATATTCAACTGGTGATAACCCGATCGAAGGTCTATCTTCGAGAAAAATCTCGCTCCCTTCAACTGATCGAACAAGTCATCAATCCTAGGCAAGGGATACCTATTCTTTATAGTGACTTTGTTCAATTGCCTGTAATCGATGCACATCCGCATCGAACCATCTTTCTTCTTAACAAACAACACCGGGGCACCCCACGGTGAGACACTTGGTCGAATGAAACCAAGACCTTGTAATTCTTCCAACTGGGTCTTTAACTCTTTGAGTTCAATAGGGGCCATTCTATACGGAGCCCTGAAAACAGGAGCTGTGCCTGGTGCAAGCTCGATCACAAACTCAATCTCCCTGTCTGGAGGTAATCCTGGCAACTCCTCTGGAAATACATCCAGGAACTCACTCACAACCGGAATAGTCGATGAGTCCTTTGCCTCGGGGTTTGCTAAGCTCAACGCCGCAAAATGAGCAATATATCTACTTTTTAACCCGCGAAAGTGGAATGGTTTTCCCTCTACTGGCTTGAAGAGTACCATTTTCTCAAAGCAAGCTACATGCCCATGATGTGCTGCTAATCAATCCATTCCCAATATAACATCAAAGTCTTGGAATCCAAGGACGATGAGATCAACCGCCAACTCGTGGCTTCCAACTTGGACCACACTATTTCTATACACTTTATCTGCCAATACTGTTTTGCCGAGAGGAGTCGAAATGGCTAACTCCGGTTCTAGCTAACTTGGCTCTACAGAAAAGCCTTCTGAAAAACTCGACGAGACAAATGAATGAGTAGACCCGGTATCAATCAATACTCGAGCCAAATACTCATTGACTAGTAGGGTTCCTGAAATTTTAACTAGCGGAGTTAATCCATGCATCAACAGTGTATACATGTAGGTATATATATATATATATATATATATAGCATACCAAGTACGTACATAATAAATAAAACATAACATAACAATCACGAATAAAGAAAATAAATCCAAACGCGTACCTTGCACCACATCGTCAGATACAAGTGCATCACCCTCTGTCAAGGCAAAAACTCACCCCTGGTTCGCCTGGCGAGGCGGAGGTGTAGACCGGGTAGTCTGGGATGATGCCTGATATGATCCTGCTGGGCGTGCTGGTGGCCTAATCCCCTGAGACTGGCCTGGTAAATGCCGACTGGGGCAATCCCTGATCATATGGCCCTGGCGACCACAATGAAAACATCCACCCGATGCCCTTCGGCAATCTCCTGCCGGGTGCCTTCGGCCGCACGAAGTGCAGACCTCGTGTGTATAAGTCGGAGGGGCCGAAGGTGGAGCATACCTCACCGTCTGAGGTGCAACTGGCCGTGGAGCTGAAGAGCCTGAGGTCGCGGTGCCTGAGGCACATACTGCCGTGGAGCTTGAGGCGCATAAGATGGCCTCATCGGTGGTGTCGACCACGCATACTGATAAGGGCCAGTACGAGCCCGCCTCTCTGGAGGTGCTGAACTATTAGCTTGGCCTCTCGCTAACTCCCTTTTCTTGGACACTGTCTCTGAATTGGCCTCGACCAATAAGGCCTTGTCTACTACCTCAGGGTAGGTAGCATGTCTGAAAACCGAAACCTTCTCCATGATAACATCTTTGAGCCCTTGCTCAAACCTTCTTGCCTTCATTGCCTCGGTGGCAACCATGTGAGGCGCAAATCTAGAGAGCTCCGAGAACTTAGCTTCATATTGTGCTACTGATATCGAACCTTGCTCAAGGTTGACGAATTCTCTCTTTCGTTTCTTGTGCTCCGATCGGAAAGTACTTCTTATAAAAAGTGTCATTGAACTCCTCCCAAGTCCAAGGTTGACCCTGCATGGTCAAATCTCGCATCCTCAATGCGGACAACCACCAGTGGTGGGCTTCACCCTCTAGCATGAAAACTGCCCATGCTACTCTATCCTCCTCTACAGGCGAGTGGACCGCAAAGATCTTCTCCATCTGGAGGATCCATGCCTCCGCAGCAAGAGGGTCCACACTCCCATGGAAGGGTGGAGGCCTCAATCTCCTGAATGCCTCAACTCCAGCGGTACGATGTACTGAAGCTGCGGGCGGTGGAGTCGGTGCCGCCAATGATGGTATAGCCTATCGAGCCGCCAGTATGGCGAGTGTCTCAGCAATAGAGCCTAAGACCTGAGAGAGGTCCGGCTGCTCATCCTCATCCCGTGAAGAAGAGGAAGCTCTGGTATGTGGTCCACGACCCCGTGTGTTCCGTCTTATGACTAAAGTCCTGAGAATAATAACACCACATGAGTCTAACTTGAAACCACTGTTTATTTCAATGTCATTTCATAATAATTCAATTTGTATTAGTTGTATAATACTAATATACATCACATCAAGTCATCAGAGTATTCATCACATTATAATTATACTTTAGTGTTCTAGCGTACCTAGGACCCATACTTGGTTAAAGCAACCATTTTAGACTAAGACTAAAGTTTAGTCTTACACTTGGATCAAGACTCTCTTCCGACTTACTTTCTTCCTAACTTGTTTCCTGACATATGCTCTTGTCAAGCCGTGGTATAAGATTCTAAGTGACCCTAGAGACCTAAAGCCTAAGCTCTGATACCACTTCTGTCGCGACCCAAAACCCACCCTAGGAGTTAGAGTGAACTTTGGACGACTAATCATGGCTTACATGACTTGCTTGACAAACCAACCTGCAGAACCCACGGAGCATATACAATAGAGGATATAAACAGCGGAAACATACTCTAACATAGCACAGCGGAAGTCTAAGCAAACCTCTATGTATATACGAATCCAAGTTTACACAAAAGGAATCCAACGAAAGTGCGGACAGACCCGCCAAAATATATGAATGTATATCTCTCATCTCACCCACAGCTATTCACTCAGAATCTAACACCACCTACTGGTAACCCTCTACTGGAGGTTCCTCCAAAGGCTCCTCGACGTACTCCTCTTCCACCCATGGACCAGGAGCACAAACATCAAATGGAGCAGCAGCTCCCTCAGAACCTACCGACATAAGAAGTACGGCTGAGCATGGAATACTCAGCGGGTACTAAGCACTAACCAACAGTCATAGCATAAAAATGGCAATACATAAATCAGGAGCAATTCATGTATGTTAGACAGAAACAATTCATATCATACAAGGAAGTAAAGCAATTTATAATCATGCTTGTATTTCGTAGAAAGCCGATAAAACCTCTTGAAAACATCGTGCACTTGGCTTGGCTTGAAATATCTTTTCATACTTGAAAGCTTGTCGTGTTTGTCTTACTTGATCTTGTCGAGCGTGTCGTACGTGTCATGTCATGCATGTCATGCGTGCTTGCTTGTGATCATGTAACTTGTGAGATACACTTGTGAGATATCCTTGTGAGATGCGCTTGAGAGATGCCTTGAGAGGGAAGGGAGACCCTTCTTTATGCAATGCACTTGCGAGGGAAGGGAGACCCTTTCTTCATGATATGTATGTACTTGCGAGGGAAGGGAGGCCCTTCTTCATGATATGCACTTGTGAGTGAGGGGAGACCCCTCGTGGAATGTTGGTTCTTGTTTTCTTGTGAAAAGTGAGGTAAAACATATCGTAGGATATGTCCCACCTCTAACCATGTTCTTGAAAACCTCGATAAATCATGTCATGCATGCCGTGCTCGTGGGAACCGTGTACATACTTGCATTTAAATTTAAATATGACATTTGGGTAATTTCACAACAGATATAACATCAATGATTGAGCAACGTAATATTCATATCATTTAGGGAAAGCAAGAAAACACACTATCATAGGCCCTAGCAACATTCAGAATTTATTAGGCATGCATTTCCTAATTTACAACTCATTTTATTCGCCTTGGCATTTCATCAAACATGGTGTGTTCATTATTCATTATTCATTTAAACCTAAATCATGCTTTTCTAGGTGGGTTATGCTCACATCACACTTGTATGTTCATTATTAGTGCAATGCCCTTTCCCATTCATTCATCACATCATCCACACGGCATCCATTCGCCCATTCCATCTCCATTCACCATTCACAACCATCCATCTCATAGCACATGTGTAAATGAAAGAAAATCAAAAGAAATAAAGGGAAAAGAGGAACTATAACTAGGAGGGTAGTAAGAAGTACCGACCTTGAAGAAATGAGGAAGAAATCCCCTTCCAAAAACGACCGTGAGTTGCTGCCCTAGCTTGAGGAGATGCTCCTCACGAGCTTGTGCCTTGATCTTGAAGAAAAAGGGGCTTGAGTTGAGTGTGGGTTCGCAAACCCCTTGATTTCTCTCCAAAAATGGAAACCCTAGGTTTAGGAATCGCCCTCTCCTCTCTTCTTATCTCCCAATCTCTCTAAGTGTCGAAATGAAGCCCTAAAGGCTCGGGTTAAACTCTTAAGGTAAGAGTGAACCGACCAAAAGACCATAATACCCTTACTGACATTTCTGCAAAACACGAGTGCCCAACACGTTGTGCTGTGAACAGTGCCTAACACGTTGTGCTGTGAACAGTGCCAAACACGTTGTGCTGTGAATAGTGCCGAACACGTTGTGCTGTGAATAGTGCCGAACACGTTGTGCTGTGAATAGTGCCGAACACGTTGTGCTGTGAACAGTGCCGAACACGTTGTGCTGTGAATAGTACCGAACACGTTGTGCTGTGAATAGTGCTGAACACGTTGTCTGTTGTGAATAGTGCTGAACACGTTGTGCTGTGAATAGTGCTGAACACGTTGTCCGTTGTGAATAGTGCCGAACACGTTGTGCTGTGAATAGTGCCGAACCCGTTGTCACGTTGTCTTATGTACAACGTGCCCGTCGTGCTGTACAACGTATACGTTGTTTGCTGTACAACGTACCCGTTGTCTGTTGCACAACGGATGCACAACAAATACGTTATCAGAGCTCGAGCTACGTTATCAGAGTACGTTGTCTATGCGTTGTCTATGCCTTATCAGAGCACGTTGTCAGAGCACCTGATCAGAGCTACGTCTTTAGCGCCTTCCGAGCTACGTCCTTAGCGCCTTCCGAGCTACGTCCTTAGTGCCTCTCCAGAGCTCGTCCTTAGTGCCTTCCGAGCTACGATTGCCTGCAGGTTCAGACTGTTTTGGCCATATCTTTTGACTCGTTCGTCCGATTTTGACGATTCACATTTCGGAATTTCCAATTTCTTCCTTATTTATTAATTATACCTCTTTAAAGGCAAAATGGCAACGAAAGTGTCATGCATTAAATGTGAAAAGGTCCGGGGCTCTACATCAACTTTGATTCTAATTATCTTTATTATAGCTATCTCATGACTATAATTTCATAACTTAGAATAATCATTTTCCATACTTTAATTACGTTAATTTCCTTATCATAGAATGTAATATATGTATAAAATGTAACTTACTATTATAGTATCATCATTCTATCTCATTAACATCTTACATAATATTTTCTTATTATTTTTCCAGAAATTCCATATAATATTATTATACTATTTTTCTTAAGAATTTCAATATAATAACATCATATCATTTAATATTTTACCATAGTATTATTATACTAATTTCCAGTATTCCTTATACTATTTTCTAGAAATTTAACATAGTAATACCATACTATTTTCCAGTATTTTTTATACTAATTTCAGAAATTTAACATAGTAACACCATACTATTTTCAAGAATTTTATCATAGTAACACCAAACTATTATCCATAAATATAGTAGGATATTCATCATTTAATCATAACCTTTGTTCTAAAATACTATTTAGAATGATATTATCGAATATTACTTACTGTTTTTACTAACCTTCATTATAGGATATGATCTAGAATAATATCACCGAATATCACTTACTCTTTCTTTGACGATGGGTTTCGAATCCGAAGTCAGTCGGACCGGCACGATTTTTTTTTTCTCTCTTTCTTCTTTCTTTCCTCTCTCTCTTTCCTTTCTTTCTCTCTAATATTTTATGGCTTCGCACCAAATGGAATGAGCATCAAGAAGTGGGCGTGAGGTCTCTAACCTCTCTAGAGGATGGTACAAATGAAGTGAGCACAAAATGGGTGTGGGGTCTTCTTTATATAGGCAAGGGTCTTACCCATCATTAACTCTTGGTTCATTCCCTTTAGTAATAATGGTTCATGAATTTCATTGTTTCCATGCATCTAATTTAATGGGTTCATTCCCATAATTAGATTCAACTCTTTTTAGTTCATGAATCACTTTAGATTCATGACACATGTCACTAACCTAACTATAGTTGAACTTTAACCCATGGTTAATCTTATTATCTTCATATATAATACATGCATCTTATTAAATTAGATGCTTTCCTAAGTTAACTTTATGGTTTACTTAACCTAAGTAAGTTACTAACCAAGGTCAACTTAGTTGGGCGTGAGCACTATCCCATTTAAGAATCCATCTAATATTTCATTCATCATAAAATATTCATGAACTATCTTATAAATGAGATTCATGTTTATATCTTCTAGTTAACTTGAAGGTTATAACCTCAACCTAGATTCCTGAACTAACCAACTAAGGTAAGTCACTAACCTAAGGTCAATTTAGTTAGGCGTGCACTCTTTCTTTCCAAAGAATTTGTCTTAACTAGTCTTTACTCTAGTGACTAGGTTCATTAAACATGCATTAGATTGATGGACTAACCTAATCAAGATAAATTACTGACCTAAGTTTAACTTGGTTGAGTGTGAAGTACAATCCATGTTAAGAGACCTTTGGTCTTCCTCCCTAATTTGGTTCATAAACATCGTAAATGAGGTGCCATGTGGCACTAGCTACCCCAAGATTGTATCTTGTACGTCCATCACATAGATGATGATGTGTGGTGATTAATGCATCTAATTCATGATTAACACATCAGCTAACCTATGTTTAACTATTCTTGGTTAAATATCTCCAACCATGATTAATCCTTGGACGTCCCTACTAGGGGATTGACAAGTGACACTTTTGCCACATGTTATAATCCTAGCTAATGTCCCCTTCTTATTATATACATGTATTAATATTAAGTTTAATACATAGTATATAAGCATATACTTAGGCAACATTTACATTCATTAAATCATATGCTTAAGTAATAATATGAATTTCCTAATATCAAATATTTAATATTTAATATATTTCTAAAAGTATTCGGGTCATCACAAGGCGACCACGACCTATGCTTCACGCTCCATGCCAAGATTCTCCCTCAGATCCGAATCCTTCCAACTCAGGTAATGATTCTGAGTCAACTGTTGATGATTCCGATCTCCTTAGTGCCGCGGAAGGGAGTTAGATCTTGTACTCACCATCCTATCTCTAATTTTATTTTTACAAATCGTTGTCTCCTTCCTATCATACATTTTCCTCTTTCTTGTCTTCGGTGTCTTTGCCTTGCAGTGTTTCTAAAGCACTTGCCCATTCTAAGTGGAAGGATGCGATGTGTGAAGAAATGGGGGCTCTTGAGTAAAGTGGCACATGAGAAATGGTTAACCTACCAAAGGGAAAGAAACCGGTTGGATGTAAGTGGGTGTAGTGACCTAGAAATTAATTAGCTGGTGTGAAAATAAATGAGGAAATAAGAATAACCTTGACTGAGATTTAATTAGTAGTGTAGACAAACAAGAGTCACTAATGATATTCCGGTAAATAAATAATAGGGTTAATATAAATAGAAAGTGGTAATATAAATCTTACCGTTAAAAAAAAAAGGGTTAATATAAATAGAAAGTGGTAAACCCAATTTCAGAATACACAGAACACAATGTTTAAATAATAGAACATGGGAGAGAAAAAAAGTAGGGTTTTCACGTTAGGAAGAGTTTTCAAGAAAGGAGATCGCGATTCCAAAGCTCGTTCTTCCTCGTGGTAGATTAAATTATTGAGGCAAGTGAACACTCCACCTTAGTTCTAGGTTTTGATTATGTTTTGGATTTATAAGAATGATGAGTCACGCTAGAAACTTATAAATTAGACTTTAAAATTCTGAGTAATATTTTAGGTAATTCTTAAAATCCTAGAATTAAACTTAGTATATTTTGATGTTTAAATCTTGTTGTTCCAACTCCTGTTTTACATCTATAATTAATCATAAACGGATTAAATGTCAGAAAAATAATGTATTGAATTTAGGGATGAAAACCATTGAGAAAAACGGAATTTTAGGGAAGAAAACATGAGAGATCTAAAGAGATTGTAATTGGTGAATTTTCAGAATTAAATTAATTTAAAGGAAATTTACTCAGTTTCGCTATACGGGTCATAACTTTATGACCTTAATTCTGATTTTGGTTCGGCAGTACATCTTTCGAAGAGCTCGAAAAGATCTACAACTTTCGTGAAGAAAGTTGTCCCAAAATCAATAGTTTTGTGGGTCAAAACCTTAGTCGAAAATCAAAAACGGGAAAAGAGAAATTTTTCTAAGATACTTTAATTGAATATATTATTTATATTTAATATTCTTAACTATTGTAAATTATATGATGAAATCATGCATACTCTTGTCAATTATTATTTTGTTTATTAATTATTTATGTACATGACATGTTTAATTTATGAATATTGTCTCGTATGTCATTTAATAAATCCAGATTTTAATAAAAGACCAAAACCTTGAGTGGGGTTCACTTGTGGGAGAACTTTAGTACGATGCCCAGAAGAGAATCCTCGGGTGAACTTTGTGAGAGTCCAAAAGTGAAAATTGGGTAAACTTAGTGTGATCCTAAGAATAGTATTGGAAGATTAATGATAAACCAAATGACCATTTGACTAATGGAGTGAGAAACTCGTTAGATCAAATAAATGAAGGGCGAACTTTGTGGGAACCCGATTGGATGAGCTTAGTGTTGCCAATAAAAGAATGTCAGTAGGACGATATCAGTTTGAATCCTATGGACATGAGACCGTGACCAATAATTGAATTAACGGTAAATTGTGAAACTTGTGTATAAATAAATTGCATATGTTGCAATATTTTGTTGCATAATTTATTGCATTTGTCATGGTATAATTATTGCTTGTTTGATGTGTTCTTTTGCTGAGCCGTCATGCTCACCCTTATTATACTGAAAAATGTCTCTTTTATTTGGTTATTGTCGTCGATTTATTTTAGTGGCTCGATATACACTTCTGTTTAATGGATTAATTTGAATTATTTCCATTTAGTCTTGGGATTTGTTCCAGGTCCACACCTAGAAATCCGTGCATTTATGAGATATGAATTGTATTGATTTTCGGGGCATGACAGTGTGTCTTAACAATGAAAAACAAGTCAGATGGTTCTGTGGAAAGATACAAGGTTATACTGGTCTCAAAGGGTTTCACCCAAACTCATAGCATTAACTACCGTGAGACATTTGCTCCTGTGGTTAAAATGAATTCTATCCATGTGATCCTCTCTCTGGCTGCCAACCAAGACTGTCCTCTTCATCAATTTGATGTGAAGAGCATCTTCCTTCGTGGAGACTTAGTGGATGAAGTTTACATGATCGTTCAGCACAAGGGAAAATTTGTAAATTAAAGAAGGTCCTATATGGGTTGAAACAGTCCCCTTGTGCCTGGTTTGAAAGGTTCAACGGTGTCATGAAGAAACAAGGGTATACTTAAAGCCAAGCCGATCATACTCTGTTTATTAAACACTGTCAGGGTAAGAAAACTGCCCTTATAGTCTATGTGGATGACATAGTTTTGACAGGATCTGATACGAAGGAAATTAAGAGGTTAAAATCTTAATTAGCTACAGAGTTTGAGATAAAGGACCTAAGGCAGTTAAAGTACTTTCTTGGTATAGAAGTTGTCAAATCAAGAAAATGAGGCATATTTATCTCACAAAGGAAATACATCTTAGATCTTTACAAAGAAATAGGAATGAAATAGGGATGTTGGGATGCAAACCTTTGAATGCTCCAATAGAGCAGAATCACAAGTTAGCAGATGATGGTGGTGAGCCTCTTGGTGATGCAGGGAGATATCAGAGGCTTGTTGGTCGTCTTATCTACCTCTCTCTCACTCGCCCTGATATAGCCTAGGCAGTTAGCGTGATCAACAACCAGTACATGCATGCTCCAAAAACCTCTCATCAAGAGGCAGTCTACAAGATTTTCAGGTACTTGAAATCCTCTCTTGGGAAATTGATCATCTTTGGTTGTCATGGGTACTTAAGAGTTGAAGCATACACCGATGCTGATTGGGCAGGATCTGTCTTGGATAGAAGATCTACATCTGGATATTGCATGATTGTTGTGGCAAGGTCTAGGGCAGAAGCTAAGTTCAGAGCCATGGCTCATGGAGGAGCTTGGATTTCCAGTGGCCAAACATATGAGTCTTTACTGCAACAATAGAGCAGCGATTAGCATTGCACACAACCCATTTCAACATGACATAACAAAGCATATTGAGATTGATCGCCATATGTGAAGACTAATGGCAAACTTGCAAATATTTTAACCAAGAGAGTCCCAAGCTATCACTTATCAAACATACTTACCAAGTTGGGCATGTGTGACATATACACACCAGCTTGAGGAGGAGTATTGGTATTATTGTGGGTATAGTGCAGTGATGGGCCTCTCTTATGTTGTAGGCCCAACTCTTATGTTTTATTCTTTGTTCTCTCAAGTACGGGCCTTGGGCCCATCTTTTGTATTAGCCAAGTATATAGTCATTATAAAGAAAAGAAACCCTAACTTCCTTATTCTCTCTTTTCCTTTCCTTCTTCTCTCTTCTTCTCTTTTCTTGAACCCTAACAGCAATCTACTATAACCTACTGGATTTTGATATAGTCTCTTATGACATCTTTATTTCAATATAACATAAGTGTTAGGTTATATTTAAATAGATTTTCCCATTTGCCTCTGTTAAAAAACTGTAAACCCTAAATCTAAAATTTTGTGTCAATTCCTTACCTAAACTCAATTTGATATAACCTAAGTGTTTGAATTGCTTTCGAGGTGTTTCGACCTCGTATGCCCAATTTAGGGGCCGAAGTTCCCTAGTTGTCTATCTTTTAAGACCGTTAAGCCCAAACCTATACTTTTGCTCCAATTCCTAACTTCGTATCCCTTTTTGATGTAGTTGCTTCTGAAACGTTTATTTTAATATAAGATCATTTTTGGAATTGGTTTCAAGTTGTTTGGACCTCGTATGCCCGATTAGTGCACTGAGGTTTCCTAGTTGTCTCTTTCATTATTACTATGAAGCCTAAACCTACAATTGTGCACCAATTTATAACTTGAACTCAGTTTTTGATATAGTTTTTTCTGACACTTCTATTTCAATATATCTCTAAGTGTTAGAAGTGGTTTCGAGTTGTTTAGACCTTATATGCCCGATTTTGGCACCGAGGATCTTTAGTTCTCTCTTTTAAAATTGCGTAAAGTCTAAACCTACAATCTTGCGTCAAATCCTAATTTGGACTCGATTTTTTATATCATCTCATTTAACATCTTTATTTCAATATTACGTAAAAATTGGAATTATTTTCGAGGTATATGGAACTGTTATGCATGATTTGGGTACCTCGGTTTCCTAGATGTCTCTTTTGTTTATACCATTAAAGCCTAAACATAGACTCGGTTTTTGATGTGGTCTCTCATAACATCTTTCTTCCAATATATCATAAGTGTTAGACTTGATTTCGACAAGTTTGGATCTCTTATTCTCACTTTGGGCACTGAGATTTCTCCCAATAGTCTTTGATGAAAAATAGTAAAGCTTAAATTTATAATTTTGCGTAAATTTCTAAACTAAACTCAATTTTTTATGTAATATCTTTTGTTAAATTTATTTTAATAAGTATTGGAATTGGTTAAACCCGATTTGGGTACCCAAGTTCCCTAGTTATCTCCTTTGTTAAGACCGTTAAGCCTAAACTTATACTTTTACGTTAATTTTTAACCTAAGAACCGTTTTTAATATAGTTTATTTCAATATAAACTCAATCTTGGAATTGGTTTCGAGCTATTTGGACCTCGTATGCCAGATTTTGGTCACTGAGATTTCCTAGTTGTCTCTTTCGTTATTACTGTAAAGCCTAAACCTACAATTGTGCGCCAATTATCACTTGGACTCAATTTTTTATCTAGTCTTTTCTGACACTTCTATTTCAATATATCTTAAGTGTTTGAATTAGTTTCGAGGTGTTTAGACCTTATATATCTGATTTGAGCACCAAAGTTCTGTAGTTATCCTTTTAAAAACACGTAAAGTCTATGATGCAGGAACTTAACCAATACTCTCCAAAATCTGCGACTGATAGGAGGCGTGAGATCAAATCCTTTATCTCATAGCCCAGACAATCCAGTTGAGACCTCCTAGTGGGCGTCACCCCATTGGCCCATAGGGTGGGGCCTGAGGTAGGGTAGCCCACAGGGTAGGCCCACATGGAGGTCTTGACGGGGTAACCTAGGGAGATATGAGATAAGGGTATTTAATCTCATGCTTTCATCAGTCGCAGCTTTTGTGGAGTATTGATTAAGTCACTACATCAAATTGTAGCAGAACTGGTCTGAGGTTCGAGTTTCCTCACAAGTGTGGGTGGATGATGCAGGGACATCTCTCTACTCAGGTGGGGAAGCCTACGGGGTGGGACCTACTGAGGTGGGTTGGCCAATAAGGTAGGGCCCATTACTAGATCTCGATCGAGTTGCCTGGTCTATGAGAAACGGGATTTGATTTCACGTCTCCCATCAATAGCGGCCTTTGAGGAGTATTATTTAAGTCTCTAAATCAGTATAAACCTACAATTTTGAGTCAAATCCTAATTGGGATTAGATTTTTGATGTCATCTCGTCTAACATCCTTATTTCAATATGACATAAGTACTGGAATTGGTTTCCAGGTATTTGGATCTCATATGCCCGATTTGTGCACCAAGATTTTTTTCGTTTCTAATGTAAATCTTAATCATATAATTGTGCACCAATCATAACATAGACTCGATTTTTATTTGGTCTCTTATGACATCTTTATTTCAATATCACATAAATGTTAGAATTGGTTTTGAGGTGTTTGGATCTCTTATTTTTAATTTGGGCACTATGTGTAACGCCCCAAAATACCCCCTAGGAGTTTAGGGATACTTTAGGCGTGACTATACGTACCTACCAAACCATCCTGTCATGAACAAGATAATTAACGTACTAAACAATGATAATCAGAGCGCGGAAACTAAACATAAATGCGGAAGCGTAAACTAACTTTTTCTTTTCTTCTAAGATTTCTAAAATAGTATTCCAAGTTAACATACATACAAAACATATCTAAGTCTATGGTGGACAGACCCACCTATCAAAATATCAAAATACATAAGACCCAACACTATGTCGATCAATAGTCACCCCCGTGGGGCCAATGGTCTAAGTCTCTCGCCTCCGCCTGAGGCTCGACTGCTAGATCCTCATACGGTTCTTCCTTGCCGTAGTCCTCCTCTATCCAAGGACCCTGATCACATATGTCAAGAGGGGCTCGTGCACCTGCCGACATGAAAGTATGGCTGAGCATGGAATACTCAGCGAGTACACGCTACTAGCAAACCATAACAATAATAAAAGCACACAACAGTAATACCATATAAAGCAGTAATAGCATCACCAGAGAAATAGCATAAGGCATGGAAAAGTGCAATCATACTAACGTGTGTGCATGAATGCTAAAACTCCGATAAAACTCATGCTTGAAATCCCATGTCATGCCTTGGTATGCCTCGTGGAAAATCATGTATGCATGCATGCGTGAATGCATGATCATCTTCTTGTAAACTTTCATCTTGTAACTTGTGAGCCAGAGGCTAGCACCCGAATCTCCCTGGGCTACCAACCTCCTTGATATGCAATGCACTTGTGAGCCAGAGGTTAGTACCCAAATGTCCCTGGGCTACCAACCTCCTTGATATGCAATGTTTGGTTTTCTTGTGAGCCAGAGGCTAGCACCCAAATCTCCCTGGGCTGCCAACCTCCTTGATATGCAATGCACTTGTGAGCCAGAGGTTAGTACCCGAATGTCCCTGGGCTACCAACCTCCTTGATATCCAATGCACTTGTGAGCCTGAGGTTAGTACCCGAATGTCCCTGGGCTACCAACCTCCTTGATATGCAATATTTTCTTGTTGTTTATTATATGCACATACTCTTGAAATCTCGGTTCATGCTATCATGCGTGCTCGTGTACGTGTCAATAGTGACAATCATGATAATGAGGATAATGAGGATAACCAAGATATGACATTACAATTCAATTCATGATATGAACATAGGTAACTTAAGTAGTTTGCATAACATTTGATCAATTTATCATTTATAGGAACGCATGCATAAAACCCATTTCTATATCCTTTATTGAGATCATTTATTCATAGTTTAGGCATTTTGTCAAACACTTTCATACATTATTCCTTAGTAGTTTATCTCCTTCTTTTTAATGCATATTTTCCATTCAATCACACAATGGTAAGTTTGTTATTTGTACAATGCTCATCCTCCATTTTTCAATCCACAACCCACACATCATACATCACACATTCGGCATCCAATCGCCGTATCCAACATTCCATCCACACATCCACACCTTTTCCATTATCTTGTTTATATTTAATGGGGGATAATACATTTCATAAAAAGGAAAACATAATATAAAGAATCACATTTTCATATAGAAAACCTAGATTTTTGCTAGGGAAAGTTAGTAGGGTGCACTAACCTTAGATCAAGGCTTGATCCTTGGTAGAAACCTTTATTGAAGCTCCAACTTGAAAGAAGAACACCTTTACTTGAAGGAGACTTGAGTTGGGGAAGAAACCCCTTTCAAAAACGTGCTTGGGTTGCTGCCCTAGCTTGGAGAACGCTCTCCACGAGCGCTTGAGCCGTGATCTTGGAGAAAAACCGGACTTGAAGTGATCTAGGGTCTCAAAACCCCTTTGATTCTTCTCCAAAAGCAAAACCCTAGCTTAGGAAACCCTTTCTCCTCTCTTCTAATCCCCCAAATCCTCTAAGTGTTGAGAATGAGCCCTAAAGGCTCGGGTTAAACTCTTAAGGTAAGAGTGAACCGACCAAAAGACCATAATACCCTTACTGAAATTTCTGCAAAAACACGAGTGCCGAACACGTTGAGCTGTGAATAGTGCCAAACACGTTGTGCTGTGAATAGTGCCGAACACGTTGTGCTGTGAATATTGCCGAACACGTTGTGCTGTGAATAGTGCCAAACACGTTGTGCTGTGAATAGTGCCAAACACATTGTGCTGTTGTCTTATGTACAACGTGCCCGTCGTGAGCTGTACAACGTACACGTTGTTTGCTGTACAATGTACCCGTTGTCTGTTGCACAACGGATGCACAACGTATACGTTATCAGAGCTACGTCCTTAGTGCCTTCCGAGCTACGATTGCCTGCAGGTCCAGACTGTTTTGGCCATATCTTTTGACTCGTTCATCCGATTTTGACGATTCAACTTGCGTTGGGTTCGTACTTCGAAAAGAAACATTTTTGACGTTTCGAAATTTCTAATTTCTTCCTTATTTATTAATTATACTATGAGGAAGGCCAAGTAGCTACGAAAACGGTATTCATTAAGTATAGAAAAATCCGGGGTGCTACACTATGGTTCCTCAAATTTCTCTGTTAAAAATTTTTTAAGCCTAAATCTATAATTTTGCGCAAATTCCAAACCATAACTTCATTTTTTATATATATATATATTTTTTACACCTTGATTTCAATATATCCTACGTTTTTAGAAATGGTTTCAAGGTGTTTGGACCTAATAAGCTCGACTGGGGAGCACCAAGGTTCCCCATTTGCCTCTTTTTTTTTTAAATCGTAAGAAAAACCTAAAAATGTGCACTAACCTAGACAGGCTTTAAGTATTAAAATGAGTTTCAAAGTTTTTGGACCTTGTATATCGGAGTTTGGTGACGTGGTTTAGAGTTGCCTCTTTATTAAAACTGTAAATCCCAAACGTACAATTTGCACCAATTCTTAACCTAGCTCGGTTTTTGTAGTCTCTTCTAATACATTTATATTTCGTTATATCCTAAGTGTTAAGATTGGTTCCGAAATGTTTGGAACTTTTATACATGATTTGATGATCGAGGTTCTCTAGTTGCCTTTTTTGGTAAAACCGTAAAGCCTAAACCTAGAATTGTGAGCTAATTCTTAACATGGACTCAATTTTTTATGTACTCTTTTGACACCTTCATTTCAATATGACCTAAGTGTTGGAATTGGTTTTGAAGTCTTTGGACCTTCTATGCCAGATTTGGGCAATGGAGGTCTTTACGTCTCTTCAAAAAAGTAGTAAATCCTAAACCCTCAACTTGTCGCCAATTCCAAACTTGGACTCTGTATTTTAAAAAGTCTCTCCCGACACCTTTATTTCAATATAACCTACATGTTGGAATTGGTTTCGATAAGTTTGGACCCTGTATACTCAATTTGAGTACTAAAAAGTTCCCTAGTTGTATCTTTTTTTAAGACCGTTCAGCCTAAACCTCTAATTTTGTGCCAATTCCTAACCTAGTTTCGATTTTGATGTATGATCTTCTGACACCTTTAACGCAAATCTTGGAATTGGTTTCGAGGTGTTTAGGCCTCATATATCCGATTTACGCACCGGCGTTTCCAAATTGTGTCTTTGGTTAATATCGTAAAGCTAAAACTTACGATTAAAAACTAATTCCTAAGCCGGACTCGTTTTTTATTAGTCTCTTCTGACATCTCTTTATTTTAATATAACCTAAGTTTCTGGATTTCTTTCAAGGTGTTTGGACCTCGTATGCCCAATTTGGGTACCGCAGTTCCCTAATTGTCTGTTTTGTTAAAGACTATTAATCCTAAACCTATACTTTGTGATTTTTGATGTCATCTCGTTTAACATCTTAATTTCAATATAAGATAAGTTATTGAATTGTTTTCCAGGTATTTGGAATTGGTATGCTCGATTTGGACACCTAGGTTCCCTAGATATCTCTTTTGTTTTTACCGTAAAGCCTAAACGTATAATTGTGAGTCAATACATAGACTTGGTTTTTTATATGGTCTCTTATGACATCTTTATTTTAATATAACATAAGTGTTAGGCTATATTGAAAGAATTTTTCCCATTTGCCTCTGTTAAAAAATTGTAAAGCCTCAATCTATAATTTTGTGTCAATTCCTTAACTAAACTCGATTCAATATAACCTAAGTGTTTGAATTGCTTTCGAGGTGTTAAGACCTCGTATGCCCAATTCAGGTACCAAAGTTCTCTAGTTGTCTGTTTTGTTTAGACCATTAAGCCTAAACGTATACTTTTGCTCCAATTCCTAACCTTGCATCCCTTTTTGATCTAGTTGCTTTTGAAACCTTTATTTCAATATAAGCTCGTTCTTGGAATTGATTTCAAGTTGTTTGGACCTCGTATGCCTTATTTGTGCACTAATGTTTCCTAGTTGTCTCTTTCATTATTACAGTGAAGCCTAAACCTATAATTGGGCACCAATTTATAACCAGAACTCTGTTTTTGATCTAGTCCTTTCTGACACTTCTGTTTCAATATATCCTAAATGTTAGAAGTGGTTTTGAGGTGTTTAGACCTTATATGCCCGATTTGGGCACGAGGATCTTTAGTTCTCTCTTTTAAAATCTCGTAAAGTCTAAACCTACAATTTTGCGTCAAATCTTAATCGGGACTCGATTTTTGATGTCGTCTCGTCTAACATCTTTATTTCAATATTACGTAAAAATTTAAATTATTTTCGAGGAATTTGGAATTGGTATGCCCGATTTAGGCGCGTAGGGGTTCCCTAGATGTCTCTTTTGTTTATACCGTAAAGGCGTAAAGCCTAAACATATAATTCGTCAATCATAACAAAGACTTGGTTTTTGATGTGGTCTCTTACGACATCTTTCTTCCAATATATCATCAGTGTTATAATTGATTTCGAGGTGTTTGGATCTCTTATTCTCACCTTGGGCACTGAGATTTCTTCCAATAGTCTTTGATAAAAAAACCGTAAAGCCTAAATCTATAATTTTGTGCTAATTCCTAAACTAAACTCAGTTTTTTTATGTAATATCTTTTAACACATTTATTTCAATATAACCGTCTTACAATTGGTTTCGAGGTGTTTGGACCTCGTATGCCCAATTTAGGTGCCGAAGTTCCCTATTTGTTTGTTTTGTTAAGACCATTAAGCCTAAACCTATACTTTTACTCCAATTCCTAACCCCGTATTCCTATTCAATGTGGTTGCTTTTGAAACCTTTATTTCAATATAAGCTCGTTCTTGGAATTGATTTCAAGTTGTTTGGACCACATATGCCCGATTTGTGCACTGAGGTTTCCTAATTGTCTCTTTCATTATTAATGTGAAGCATAAACCTACAATTGTGCACCAATTTTTAACCTGAACTCGCCTTTTGATCTAGTCTTTTCTAACACATCTATTTCAATATATCCTAAGTGTTAGAAGTAGTTTCGAGGTATTTAAACCTTATATGCCCGATTTGGGCACCGAGGATCTTTAGTTCTCTCTTTTTAAAACCCGTAAAATCTTAACCTACAAATTTGCATAAAATCATAATAGGGACTCGACTTTTGATGTCGTCTCGTCTAACATCTATGTTTCAATGTTACATAAGTACTCCATTGTTTTAGAGAGGTATTTGGACCTGTTATGCCCGATTTGGGCACCTAGATGTCTCTTTTGTTTATATCGTTTAAAGCCTAAACATATAATTGTGAGTCAATCCTAACATAGACTCAGTTTTTTATGTGGTCTCTCATGAAAAATTTATTTCAATATACCACAAGTGTTGGTTTCGAGGTGTTTGGATCTCTTATTCTCAATTTGGGAACCGAGATTTCCCAATTCCTAACCTAGACTTGACTATTTATGTAATATCACACATTGTTTTCAATATAACCTATGTTTTGGAATTGGTTTCGAGGTGTTTGGACTTCCACTGCCTGATTTGGACACCGATTTTCCGTAGTTATCTCATTTGTATTTAATACCCTAAAGGCTAAACCTGCAACTTAGCACTAATTCATAACCTGGACTCGGTTTTTGATATAGTGTAAGACCTCGAAAAATGGGATTCCCATTATTTTATATAATGTATGTGAATGGTTTTTGTATACAATGTATTTTGTTACAAATCGGAAAATTGTGGGTTTGTTGATATTTTTCCGGCTTTACTTTTTACCCTTAAAAACTCAGTATTTTTACTCGAGATTTTTATTGTAGATGTCGGACTGGCTAATGTTCAATCCCCTGTAATTTCGTAATTTTTGCTTGAGTAAGTAAGTAGTTATGAATTTAATTAGGGAAAGAAATGGGTTTCAGACATGTGACAGCACGCATGTGTGCCATATGTCATCACACATACTTAGCATCAATTTAGGGCACTTGTCTTAAGTAAAGACAAGTGTCTCATATGTACTAATGTTAGACACATGCTTGTCACCAACTTAGGGCATTTGTCTTAAGTCATGATAAGTGTCTTAGTTTAGACACTTGTTTTCTCCCATAATTTTAGAACAGATTTCTGGAGTATTAGAAAATCAGAGAATGCTGTGTACGGAGGTTGTTAGAGAGAGAAACTAGAGAGAAAGTTCCTAGAGAGATAAAGGAAGAGAGAAAGAGAAGAGGAGTTGTACCTAGGGTTTTCTTGATGTTCCCGATGCGTTGGCGACATCCATTTCGCTCCCCAGCGCTTTGATTGGTGTGTAGAGAGAGAAAGAGGGTATTCTAGTGAGAGAAAGTGCTTTTTAGTGAGAGTGGCTTGCTACCCGGGCATTTTCCAGCAAGCTGAGTCTATTTTCAATAGTAATTTTAACATCAGAAGCATATTTCAGAGCTTAGAGAGGGCGGTTTACCAAATGTCTTGTATTTTGGGAGCGAGTACTTGATAATTGTTAAAGCTTAATCAATTCTAAGTACACTCTACTAGCATACTTTGTAGATATAATTGTAAGTACATTCTACTAACTTACTTTGTTGATATAATTATGAATGTGATGTGTTGAATACATGCACGTTGTAAATTGTTATGGAGTATGTTAATTATATGTCGCGACCCAAAACCCACCCTAGGAGTTAGAGTGAACTTTGGACGACTAATCATGACTTGCTTGACAACCAACCTGCAAAACCCACAGAGCATATACAATAGAGGACATTATAGCGGAAACATAACCCTAAAGCACAGCGGAAGTCTACCAAACCTCTATGTATAAGCATACGCAGATCCAAGTTTATACAAAAGTAACCAGAAGAAAGTGCGGACAGACCCGCCAAAATACATGAATGTATATCTCTCATCTCACCCATAGCTATTCACTCAGAATCTACAACCACCTAATGGTAACCCTCTACTGGAGGTTCCTCCAAAGGTTCCTCGACGTACTCCTCTTCCACCCATGGACCAGGAGCACAAACATCAAATGGAGCAGCAACTCCCTCAGAACCTGCCGACATAAGAAGTACGGCTGAGCATGGAATACTAAGCGGGTACTAAATACTAACCAACAGTTATATCATAAAAATGGCAATACATAAATCAGGAGCAATTCATATATGTTAGACGAAAACAATTCATATCATACAAGGAAGTAAAGCAATTTATAATCATGCTTGTATTTCGTAGAAAGCCGATAAAACCTCTTGAAAACATCGTGCACTTGACTTGGCTTGAAATATCTTTTCGTACTTGAAAGCTTGTCATGTTTGTCTTACTTGATCTTGTCGAGCGTGTCGTACGTGTCATGTCATGCATGTCATGCGTGCTTGCTTGTGATCATGTAACTTGTGAGATACACTTGTGAGATATCCTTGTGAGATGCGCTTGAGAGATGCCTTGAGAGGGAAGGGAGACCCTTCTTTATGCAATGCACTTGCGAGGGAAGGGAGACCCTTCTTCATGTATGTATGTACTTGCGAGGGAAGGGAGGCCCTTCTTCATGATATGCACTTGTGAGTGAGGGGAGACCCCTCGTGGAATGTTGGTTCTTGTTTTCTTGTGAAAAGCGAGGTAAAACATATCGTAGGATATGTCCCACCTCTAACCATGTTCTTGAAACCTCGATAAATCATGTCATGCATGCCGTGCTCGTGGGAACCGTGTACATACTTGCATTTAAATTTAAATATGACATTTGGGTAATTTCACAACACATATAACATCAATGATTGAGCAATGTAATATTCATATCATTTAGGGAAAGCAAGAAAACACACTATCATAGGCCCTAGCAATATTCATAATTTATTAGGCATGCATTTCCTAATTTACAACTCATTTTATTCACCTTGGCATTTCATCAAACATGGTGTGTTCATTATTCATTATTCATTTAAACCTAAATCATGCTTTTCTAGGTGAGTTTACTCACATCATAAAGGTGTGTTTATTATGGATACAATGCCCTCCCCATTTTAATCATCACAACACAACCCTTGGCATCCAATCGCCCATTCCATCTCCATTCACCATTCACAACCATCCATCTCATAGCACATGTGTAAATGAAAGAAAATCAAAAGAAATAAAGGGAAAAGAGGAACTATAACTAGGAGGGTAGTAAGAAGTACCGACCTTGATCCAGTGAGGAAGAAATCCCCTTCCAAAAACAACCGTGAGTTGCTGCCCTAGCTTGAGGAGATGCTCCTCACGAGTTTGTGCCTTGATCTTGAAGAAAAATGGGCTTGAGTTGAGTGTGGGTTCACAAACCCCTTGATTTCTCTCCAAAATGGAAACCCTAGGTTGAGGAATCGCCCTCTCCTCTCTTCTTATCTCCCAATCTCTCTAAGTGTCGAAATGAAGCCCTAAAGGCTCGGGCAAGACTCTTAAGGTAAGAGTAAACCAACCAAAAGATCATAATACCCTTACTGAAATTTCTGCAAAAACGCGAGTGCCGAACACGTTGAGCTGTGAATAGTGCCGAACACGTTGTGCTGTGAATAGTGCCGAACACGTTGTGCTGTGAATAGTGTCGAACACGTTGTGTGGTGAATAGTGCCGAACACGTTGTGCTGTGAATAGTGCCGAACACGTTGTGTTGTGAATAGTGTGCCCAACACGTTGTACTGTGAATAATGCCAAACACGTTGTGCTGTGAATAGTGCCGAACACGTTGTCCGTTGTCTTATGTACAACGTGCCCGTCGTGAGCTGTAGAACGTACACGTTGTTTGCTGTACAACGTACCCGTTGTCTGTTGCACAACGGATGCACAACGTATACGTTATCAGAGTACGTTGTCTATGCGTTGTCTGTGCCTAATCAGAGCACGTTGTCAGAGCACGTTATCAGAGCTACGTCCTTAGTGCCTTCCGAGCTTCGAAAAGGAACATGTCTGAGGTTTCGGAATTTCCAATTTCTTCCTTATTTATTAATTATACCTCTTTAAAGGAAAAATGGCAATGAAAGTGTCATGCATTAAATGTGAAAAGGTCCGGGGCTCTACATTATAACTAGCATACTTTGTAGATATAATGGTAAGTACATTTGACTAGCATTCGTTGTTCATAGAATTATGTATTGATATTCTAATTTCATGACTATTATTACTTGGTATTTGAAACATGATGATTAAGTATGCTCTATTGTTTAGACTTCATGATTGATCATGCATGCATGTTGTGATTTCAATTTCAGTTTTAAGAATGAATGTTTATACAAGAGTTAGCATGAATTTGAAAAGAAATGAAAATGGTTTATGCAAGACAAGTCTAAGATCTTACGCTTCAAGGATCATGTCTAAATCTATTTCCTTAGACTTCAAGTGATCAAAAACAATGATAAAGCCACACGTAGGGCTGGTCAATGGAGTTGGGGACCTTGACATTATATCTATATATTATACTATAACGGTTAAGTATGGCCGTTACCAAGTCAAGGCTCTAACTCCCGGCTTCAAGTATAAGGGATGTTAGTTTGCAACGGGCTATGATACGGCAACTAGGCATACCAAATTTAAAGCATGAGGGGTGCTAGTTTGCGACGGACTATGATACGGCACCTAAGCATACCCAATTTCAAGAGAACAAAAACAAACAAGTGTAAGTAAGTACAATACTTTGATTCACGTAAGACAAAAACAAGAACAATACAACATGTTTTATCAAACATAGTACACGACAAGAACCATGAGTTACAAATATGTTTTAAGTATTTCAGTTCATGCATGCATCATGATTATATTGTTTTACATTATCATACACGATATGTTTTGAATATTATGCATTGTCTGCTCTTAGTTTGTACTCGCGGAGTATTTCATGCTCAGCTGTATATTTTATGTCAGCAGGTATTGACTTTGATATTTGCGGTTCCAGGTCACGGGTTGATGAAGATTATGACGAAGAAGAACAGTGTATGGAGGCTAGAGAGTAGGATGTCTGGCCTTATGAATATGCTCTTATGATAAAGGAAAACTTTTGATGCAAAGATTATTTTGTGAACAAGTATGTTTGTTTTTTATGTTAAGTGTATGTATATAACTTTAGTAAGATTTGGAATACTTCTATCAGGTATATAAAAATTTAGCTTCCGCTGTAGCATGCCTTGTTGATTTCAGGATGTTTAACAGGTCAGGTCAAGTCATAATCCAAAATACCCTAAAGTTCTAGGGGGTATTTTGGGGCGTGACATATAGTGTTTTTTAACACCTTTATTTCAATATATCTTAAGTGTTGGAAGTGTCTTCGACGTTTTTGCACCTTGTATGCCTGATTTGGGCATCGAAATTTCCTAGTTCTCTCCTTTGTTAAAAAAAAGAAATTGTGTGCAAATTCCTAACCTAGACTCGATTTCTGATATGATCTCATTTGACAACATTATTTCAATATAACGTAAGTGCTGGAATTATTAAGACTGTAAAGCCTAAACCTAGAATTTTGCGCTAAATCGTAATCGCACCTCAAATTTTTTATAAGGTCTCTTCTATCATCTTTATTTCAACATGATGCAAGTGTTGGAATTGATTTCGAGGTGTTTGGACCTTGTATGCACGATTTGGGTACAACTTTGCACTAATTCAAAACCTGAACTCGGTTTTTGATATAGTGTTTTCTAACACCTTTATTTCAATATATCCTAAGTGTTGGAAGTGTCTTCAACGTTTCTGCACCTTGTATGCTTGATTTGAGCACTGAAGTTTCCTAGTTCTCTCCTTTGTTAAAAAAAAAAAAAGTAATTGTGTGCAAATTCCTAACCTAGATTCGATTTCTCATATGATTTCATTTGACAACATTATTTCAATATAACATAACTGCTAGAATTGTTAAGACAGTAAAGCCTAAACCAATTTTACGCTAAATCCTAATCGTAATGCAATTTTTTTATAAGGTCTCTTCTATCATCTTTATTTCAACATGATGTATGTGTTGGAATTGGTTTCGAGGTGTTTGGACCTTGTATGCACGATTTTGGTACAACTTTCGACTAATTCATAACCTGGACTCAGTTTTTGATATAGTGTTTTCTAACACCTTTATTTCAATATATCTTATGTGTTGGAAGTGTCTTCAACATTTCTACACCTTATGTCACGCCCCAAAATACCCCCTAGGAGTCTAGGGATACTTTAGGTGGACTATACAAACCTGCCAAACCATCCTGTAATGAACAAGGCAAAAATATAATACTAATACAATGATAATCAGAGCGCGGAAGCTAAACATAAAAATGCGGAAGCGCAACCAACTCTTTTTTTTTTCTAAAGTTCCAAAACAGTACTCCAAGTTTAACATATGTACAACACGTCTAAGCCTAAGGTGGACAGGCCCACCTAACAAAACACAAAAGACAAAATACAACTCTGTCTCGCTCAATAGTCACCCCCGTGGGGCCAATGGTCTAAGTCTCTCGCCTCCGCCTGAGGCTCGACTACAAGATCCTCATAAGGTTCCTCCTCACCATAGTCCTCCTCTATCCAAGGACCCGGATCACAAATGTCGAGAGGGACTCGGGTACCTGCCGACATGAAAGTACGGCTGAGCATGGAATACTCAGCGAGTACAAGCCCCTAACTAACAATGGTAATAACGAACATCATATACAAGTAATGGGAGGAGTATAGTTCATAATCATTTCTAGCAACCTCATACATAAACATTTTATCAAGTCATAATTATTATGAAACTATAACATGTCTATGCATTATACTATTCCTCTTTGAGTTGTCCTTTCAATATTTCTTATGAGCCAGAGGTTAGCACCCGCATATCCCTGGGCTACCAACCTCCTTGGCAGTACAATACCTTTCTTATGAGCCAGGGGTTAGCACCCGCACATCCCTGGGCTACCAACCCCCTTGACAGTACAATACACTTCTTATGAGCCAGAGGCTAGCACCCGCACATCCCTGGGCTACCAGCCTCCTTGACAGTACGATACCTTACTTATGAGCCAGAGGTTAGCACCCTTAACCGGGGCTACCAACCTCCTTGACAATACCATTTCCTTTCTTATGAGCCAGAGGTTAGCACCCTTAACCGGGGCTACCAACCTCCTTGACAATACCATTCTCTTTCTTATGAGCCAGAGGTTAGCACCCTTAACCGGGGCTACCAACCTCCTTGACAGTGCAACATTTCCGAGTCCTTTCTTATGAGTCAGGGGTTAGTACCCGCATGATCCCTGGGCTACCAACCCCCTTGACAATGCAATACGTTTCTTATGAGCCAGAGGTTAGCACCCTTAACCGGGGCTACCAACCTTCTTGACAATACCATTTCCTTTCTTATGAGCCAGAGGTTAGCACCCTTAACCGGGGCTACCAACCTCCTTGACAATACCATTCCCTTTCTTATGAGCCAGAGGTTAGCACCCTTAACCGGGGCTACCAACCTCCTTGACAGTGCAACATTTCCGAGTCCTTTCTTATGAGCCAGGGGTTAGTACCCGCATGATCCCTGGGCTACCAACCCCCTTGACAATGCAATACGTTTCTTATGAGCCAGAGGTTAGCACCCGCATAATCCTGGGCTACTAACCTCCTTGACAATATCCTCCATCTACATATGTGCTCGTGCATAGCAATCGTGAAATCATGATGACATATAGCATTTTAACAATTCCCAACTCACATGAGAATTTAAGAAGCGAAATAAACACATGCATACAACTTGCCAAATGTGGAACATTAATGTGACTCATGCTTTCAAATCTTAGTTTATTCATGCATTCTATCAAACATGTGGTATTCAACATTTTTACCTTTAGTTATTTCATATTTTCTCATTCGAACATTTCATCAAACACTTGGGGTGTGTTCATTATGCGTAATATGCCCTTCCACCATTTTTTTTCCATCATTCAACACATCACAACATGGCATCCAATCACCTCCACTCCTCATCCATTCATACATTCCACCATTTGTTTGTATTATCTTATTTATGTTTTAGGGATTTAGCATATACCAACACAAGGGAGCAATGGGGAAGATCTAACACATATTTACTTAAAAAAATCCTAGGTTATTACCAAAGTAACTAGGAAGAGTGTACTAACCTTGAAAAGGGAAAGAAAATCCTTGAGGATGATGTAGAAACGCTGCCCTAGCTTGGAAGAGGTACTCCACACGAGCTTGAGGTTGGATTTGGAGAATCCAAGCCTTGAACTTGAAGCAAATCCAAGTTTGAGGACGACCTAGGATGGTCCACCCCTTTGATTTCTTCCTCAAAGGAAACCCTAGGTCAAAACCCTCTTCTTCTCACTCTTTAGCTCTCAAAATGTCTAAGGGTTGTGAATGAGGGCTCAAAGGATCGAGCAAACCCTTATGGGTAAGGGTTTAACACCCAAAAGATGAAAACGCCCTTACTGAAATTTCTGCAAAAACGCGAAGACCGAGCGATCAGTGGTTATGACCGATCGATCTGTTGCCTACCGAGCGATCGGTGTTTATGACCGATCGACCGGTCAAAAACTCACTCTCTGGAAAATTTCCCCATACAAAATTTCTGACCGTGCGATAGCTACCGATCGATCGGTTATGGACCGATCGATCGCTGACTGGACCGAGCGATCGGTGCTCTGTATGTCTGGACTGTTTTGACCATATCTTTTGACTCACTCGTCGGATTTCGACGATTCAACTTGCGTTGGATCCGTCTTTCGAAAAAGAACATTTCTAATGTTTCGGAATTTCCGATTTCTCCCTTATTTATTAATTAGACTACAAAAACGGCCAATTAGCTACGAAGGTGCTATTCATTAAGGATGAAAAAGTCCGGGGTGCTACACCTTATATGCCTGATTTGGGCACCGAAGTTTCCTAGTTCTCTTCTTTGTTAATAAAAAAAGTAATTGTGTGCAAATTCCTAACCTATACTCAATTTTTGATATGATCTCATTGGACAACATTATTTCAATATAACGTAACTGCTAGAGAATTGTTAAGACTGTAAAGCCTAAACCTACAATTTTGCGTTAAATACTAATCGCAACTCAATTTTGTTTATAAGGTCTCTTCTATCATCTTTATTTCAACATGATGTAAGTGTTAGAATTGGTTTCAAGGTGTTTAAACCTTGTATGCACGATTTGGGTACAACTTTGCACTAATTCATAACCTAGACTCGGTTTTTGATATATTGTTTTCTCACACCTTTGTTTCAATATATCCCAAGTGTTGGAAGTATCTTCAACGTTTCTGCACCTGTATGCTGGATTTGGGCACCGAGGTTTCCTAGTTCTCTTCTTT
Organism: Tetracentron sinense; assembly: GCA_015143295.1. Taxonomy (NCBI): domain Eukaryota; kingdom Viridiplantae; phylum Streptophyta; class Magnoliopsida; order Trochodendrales; family Trochodendraceae; genus Tetracentron; species Tetracentron sinense. Next base: position 14,346,451 of record CM026565.1, on the reverse strand, counting down.
GTTAAAAAAAAGGTAACTGTGTGCAAATTCCTAACCTAGACTCGATTTCTGATATGATCTCATCTGATAGCATCATTTCAATATCACATAAGTGTTGGAATTGTTAAGACTGTAAAACCTAAACCTACATTTTTGCGCTAAATCCTAATCGCAAAATTAATATTTTTATAAGGTCTTTTCTATCGTCTTTGTTTCAACATGATGTAAGTGTTGGAATTGGTTTTGAGGTGCTTGGACCTTGTATGCACGATTTGGGTACCAAAGTTCCCAAATTATCTCTTTTTGTTAAGGACCGCAAAGCCAAACCCATAATTTTGTTACAATTCTAAACTTAGACTCAATTGTTGATGTAATCTATTTAACACCTCTATGTTAATCTAACCTAAGTATTAGAATTGGTTTCGAGGTGTTTCGAGATCGTATGCCTGATTTGGGCACCATGGTTCCCAAGTTGTCTCTTATTAATACCGTAAAGCCTAAACCAACAATTGTGCACCAATTCTTGACCTTTATTTGGTTTTTACATATATTTTCTGACACCTTTATTTCAATATATCCCAAGTGTTAGAAATGGGTTTCGAGGCATTTGGACCTTATGTGCCCGATTTGGGCACCAAGCTTCCTAATTTGCCTCTTTTTTTAAAATCATAAGGACAAAACCTATAAATCTGTGCTAACCTAGACTTGTTTTTGATGTGATCTCCTCTTACACTTTTATTTTAATATAACCTAAGTATTAAAATTGGTTTCAAAGTTTTTGGACCTTATAAGACTAAGTTAGGTGATGAGGTTCTCTAGTTGCCTCTTTAGTTTAAAACCAATGTTACCTGGTTCATCGGTTCGAATTCGGGTTCGCGATTTGCAGTTCGCTACTCTAGAGTGAACCCAGTTCGCTAGATTTAGAATGGGATAATTCATTTTTTGGTTCGCTTAGGTTCTTTAGTTTGGTTCGCTTATAAAAATCTATATTTTTTAAGCATATAAACGATATATTACAAATACTTATTTGAAAAATATTTTAAAAAATGTCTTTTTATGAATGGTTTGTGTTCTCAAAGTATAAATTTGCTAAAACTAAAAAAAAATATCTGTGAATGTGAATAAAAAATTTGACAAACCAAGATTGTTTTGAAACCTACATATGGTTCGCTCAATTTCATGAACCAAGCTGAACCGAACCACGAACTAGTTCAGGTTCGCTCGATTCATGGTTTACTATATAGCATGTAGGGAACTTGGTAACCCTGGTTAAAATTGTAAATCCTAAACCTACAATTTGGGCCAATTCCTAACCTAACCTCGGGTTTTGATGTATTCTCTTCTAACACATTTATATTTTGTTATATCCTAAATTTTAAATTTAGTTCAAAGGTGTTAAGAACTTATATACACGATTTTAGCACTGAGGTTCTCTAGTTTCCTTTTTTGTTATGATCGTAAAGCGTAAACCAAGAATTGTGAGCCAATTCTTAACATTGACCCAGTTTTTGATGTGGACTCTTTTGACACCTTTATATCAATAAAAACCTAAGTGTTTGAATTTATTTCGTGAATTTTGGACCTCGTATACCCAATTTGGGTACCGAAGTTCCCTAGTCGTCTGTCTTGTTTTGTTAATACTACCGTTAAGCCTAAACCAATACTTTTGCACCAATTCTTAACCAACAATCCATTTTTGATGTAGTTTCTTCTTAAATCTTTATTTCAATATAACATAAGTCTTGGAATTGATTTTGAGCTGACTGGAACTCGTATTCCCGATTTGGGCACTGAGGCATCCTAGTTGTGCACTAATTTAAAACCTGGAATGGGTATTTGATCTAGTCTTTTCTGACATTCTATTTCAATATATTCTAATTGTTAGAAATGGTTTCGAGGCGTTTGGACCTCATATGCCCAATTTAGGTACCGAGGTTCTTTAGTTCTCTCTTTTAAAAACCCATAAAGTCTAAACCTACAATTTTGCGTCAAATCCTAATCGGTACTCGAGTTTTGATGTCTAGCATCTTTATTTCAATATTACATAAAAATTGGAATTATTTGCAAGGTATTTGGAACTAATATGCCCGATTTAGGCATGCACCTAGATTCCGTAGATGTCTCTTTTGTTTATACCGTAAAGCCTAAACATATAATTGTGCATCAATCAAAACATAGACTCGGTTTTTGATGTGGTCTCTTACGACATCTTTCTTCCAATATATCATGTGTTAGAATTGATTTCGAGGTGTTTAAATCTCTTATTCTCACTTTGGGCATTGAGATTTCTACCAATAGTCTCTGATATTCATCTATAATTTTGTGCCCATTCCTAACCTAAAATCAATTTTTTATGTAATATCTTTTGACACATTTATTTCAATATAACCTAAGTCTTGGAATTGGTTTCGAGGTGTTTGGACCTCGTATGCCCGATTTGGGTACCCAAGTTCCCTAGTTATCTGTTTTGTTAAGAACGTTAAGCCTAAACCTATACTTTTATGCCAATTCCTAACTTAGGATCCGTTTTTGATGTAGTTTCTTCTGAAACCTTTATTTCAATATAACCTCAGTCATGGAATCAATTTCGAGTTGTTTGGACAATGTATGCCAGATTTGGGTAATGAGGTTTCCTAATTGTCTGTTTCGTTATTACTGTAAAGCCTAAACTTACAAAAAGCACTAATGAACTCAATTTTTTATCTAGTGTTTTCTGAAACTTCTATTTCAATATATCCTAAGTGTTCGAAATGGTTTCGAGGTGTTTAGACCTTATATCTCCAATTTGAGCACCGAAGTTCTTTAGTTGTCCTTTTAAAAACACTTAAAAGTCTATGATGCAGGGACTTAACTCCCCAAAATCCGCGACTCATAGGAGGCGTGAGATCAAAAATCTTTTATCTTATAGCCCAGGCAATCCAGTCGAGACCTCCTAGTGGGGCCGATTTGGATACCATGTTGACTAGTTATCTCAATTGTTAATACCCTAAAGGCTAAACCTAAAACTTCACACCAATTCATAACCTGGATTCGTTTTTTATAGTGTGTTTTTTGACACCTTTATTACAATATTTCCTAAGTGTTGGTAGTGTCTTCAACTTTTCTGCACATCGTATGCTTGATTTGAGCACCGACATTGCCTAGTTTTCTTCCTTTTAAAAAAAAAAAAAACCTAAACATATAATGGTGTGCAAATTCCTAACCTATCTATCATTTTTGTTAAGACCGTTAAGCCTAAACCTATACTTTTCCACTAATTCCTAACCTAGTCTCCATTTTTTATGTAGTTTCTTCTAAAACCTTTATTTCAATATATAATCGATCTACGAATTGGTTTTGAGCTGTTTGGACCTCATATGCCTGATTTTGGCACTGAGGTATCCTAGTTGTCTATTTTGTTATCACTGTAAAGCCTAAACCCACATGACCTCAAGCTGAGACAGAAAATACAACCAAAGCCTCCTCGCGAACGGACAATGAATAAACAAATGGTTAACCGATTCCTCCTCCGCCAAGCACATGCAACATCGATTAAGAAGACTCTAGCTTCTCTTTCTTAAATTGTCCAAGGTCAGGATCTTCTCCAAATAGGCTGACCATTGGAATACAGAAACCTTAGAAGGCAACCCATTGAACCAAACCAATTGACACAGAAATTCCGCCAAACCACCAGGATTAGGTGCCTACAAATAAGCTTTCACAGAAAACCACCCACTCGAGCCTAAGTTTTAAATTTAGCTCAGATGTGTTAAGAACTTGAATACACAATTTTAGCACCAAGGTTCTCTAGATTGCTCTCTTATTAAGATTGTAAAGCGTAAACCAAGAATTGTGAGTCAATTCTTAATATTCACACGGATTTTAATGTGGTCTATTTTGACACCTTTATTTCAATATAACCTAAGTGTTTGAATCGCTTTCAGAGTATTTGGACCTCATATACTCAATTTGGGTGCCGAAATTCACTATCTATCTGTTTTGTTAAGACCGTTAAGCCTAAACCTATACTTTTCCACTAATTCCTCACCTAGTCTCCATTTTTTAAGCAGTTTCTTTTAAAACCTTTATTTCAATATATAATCGGTCTTCGAATTAGTTTTGAGCTGTTTGAACCTCGTATTCCTGATTTTGGCACTTAGGTATCCTAGTTGTCTCTTTCGTTATTACTGTAAAGCCTAAACCTACAATTATGCACCAATTTATAACCTGGACTCGTTTTTTCATTAGTCTTTTCTGACACTTCTATTTCAATATATCCTAAGTGTTCGAATAGGTTTCGAGGTGTTTGGACCTTATATGGCCGATTTGGGCACCAAGGTCTTTTAGTTGTCTCTTTCAAAAACACATAAAGTCTATGAGGCGGGGACTTAACAATAATCACCAAAAGTCTCGTCTAACATCTTTATTCAATATTACATGAGCACTTCATTGTTTTCGAGGTATTTGGAACTGTTATGCTTGATTTGGGCACCTAGGTTCCCATTCCTAGATGTATATTTTCTTTATACCCTAAGGCCAAAACATATAATTATGCATCAATCCTAACATAGACTCGGGTTTTTATGTGGTCTCTTATGACAAATTTATTTCAATATACCATAAGTGTTAGAATTGGTTTCGAGGTGTTTAGATCTCTTATTCTCAATTTGGGCACTGAGATTTCCCAATTCCTAACCTAGACTCGATATTATGTAAAATCTTTTTGACACATTTTTTTTCAATATAACCTAAGTCTTAGAATTGATTTTGAGGTGTTTGAACCTCTAATGCCTTATTTGGACACCGAGGTTCCCTAGTTCTCTCGTTTGTTAATACCCTAAAAGTTAAACCTACAATTTTGCACAATTTCATAACCTGGACTCAGTTTTTGATATAGTGTTTTTTGACACCTTTATTTCTATATATCTTAAGTATTGGAAGTGCCTACGACGTTTCTGCACCTTGTATACCAGATTGGGGCACCGAAGTTTCCTAAGTTCCCTTCTTTATTAAAACCATAAAGCCTAAACATAGAATTGTATGCAAATTCCTAACCTAGACTCAATTTCTGAGAAGATCTCATCTGAAAACATTATTTCAATATAACATAATGTCTGAAATTGTTAAGACTGTTAAGCCTAAACCTACAATTTTGCATTAAATCCTAATCAAAACTCAATTTTTTATGCGGTTCTTCTATCATCTTTATTTCAACATGATGTAAGTGTTGGAATTGGTTTCGAGGTGTTTGGACCTTGTATCCATGATTTTGGCAACAAAGTTCTCGGATTGTTTCTTTTGTTAATACTGCGAAGCCTAAAACCCATAATTTTGTTCTAATCCCAAACTTAGACTCAATTTTTTATGTAGTCCATTCTAGCCCCTCTATTTCAATATAACCTAAGTATTGGAATTGCTTTTGAGGTATTTGGATCTCTTATTCTCAATTTGAGCATCAACCTAGACTCGGTTTTTTATGTGGTCTCTTATGACAAATTTATTTCAATATACTATAAGTGTTAGAATTCATTTCGAGGTGTTTGGATCTCTAATTCTCAAATTAGGCACTCAGATTTCCAAATTCTTAACCTATACTCGATTATTTATGCCCCGTTTGGTTGCACTTCTGTTTTCTGTTTTTAAAAACAAAAATTTGAAAATTTCTACACAAAACATGTTTGATAAACATGTTTTTGTTTTTTGTTTTTAAAAATTAGCAACAAAATTTTTGAAAATCAAGGTAACTGAAAATTTCTGTTACCTTTGTTTTTGGAAACAAAAAACAAAAACAGAACTACCATGCATTACCACTCCACTACTGCCACACCACCCACCACCGCCACTCCACCACCACCACCGCCACCACCGCCACACCACCCACCACCACCACTCCACCACAACCACACCAAGACCACCACCACCACCGGTCCACCACCACCACCATCACACCTCCACCACCACCACCACCCCACCACCACCACCGCCACCGCCACAACCACTCCACCGCCACACCACCCACCACCACCACTCCACCACCGGTCCACCACCACACCTCCACTCCACTCCACAACCACCACCACCACAACTCCACCATCACCATCACCACCACCACACCACCAACACCATAACCACCACCACCACAACTCCTCCATCACCACCACCACACCACCACCACCACCACCACTATGGGTTGAAATTGTTTATTCATTATTATATACATCATATCTTCCATACGTGTTTTTTTGTTTTTCATTTTTTAAAACAAGTAACAATTAGTAACGCCAAACATATTTTTCTACATAAAAAATTTGAAAACAGAAACTTGTTTTCAGTTTTAAAAAACAGAAAAATGGAAGTGTATCCAAACGGCTCCTTATATATCATACATTTTTTCTATATAATCTAAGTTTTGGAATTGGTTTCGAGGTGTTTGGACTAGTGCCCGATTTGGACACCGAGGTTACCTAGTTATCTCGATTTTTAATACCTCGAAAGCTAAAACTAAAACTCCGCACCAATTCATAACCTGGATTCAGTTTTTTATTGTGTGTTTTGTGACACTTTGATTTCAATATATCCTAAGTGTTGGAAGTGTCTTCGACGTTTCTGCACCTCGTATGCTTGATTTGGGCACCGAAGTTGCCAAGTTCCCTTCCTTTTCAAAAGAAAAAACCTAAACATTTAATTGTGCGCAAATTCCTAAGCAAGACTCGATTTCAGATATGATCTCATCTAACAACATTATTTCAATATAACATAGGTGCTAGAATTATTAAGACTGTAAAGCCTAACCTACAATTTTGCGTTAAATCCTAATCGTAATTCAATTATTTTATAAGGTCTCTTCTATCTTTTTATTTCAACATGATGTAAGTGTTTGAATAGGTTTCAGGCATTTGGACCTTGTATGGACGATTTGGGTACCAAAGTTCCCGGATTGTCTTGTTTGTTAAGACCGTGAATCCTAAACCCATAATTTTGTTACAATTCCTAACATAGACTCAATTATTAATGTAATCTACTATAACCCTCAACTTCAATATAACATCTGTATTGGAATTAGTTACGAGGTGTTTAGACCTCGTATACCCGATTTGGGCACCATGGTTCCCTAGTTGTCTATTATAAATATTGAAGAGCCTAAACACACCACTTCCTAATATTTATTCGGTGTTTGATATTTTCTAACACCTTTATTTCAATATATCCTAAGTGTTAGAAGTGGTTTCGAGGTGTTTAGACCTTCTATACCTAACATTTATTCGTTGTTTGATATATATTTTCTGATACATTTATTTCAATATATCCTAAGTGTTAAAAGTGGCTTCGAGGTGTTTAGACCTCGTATATATGAGTTCGGTGACGAGGTTCTCTAGTTGCCTATTTTGTTAAAACTCTAAATCCCAAATCTACAATTTGCGCTAATTCTTAAATCTTAACCAAGCATCGGGTTTTGATGTAGTGTATCTTCTAACGCATTTATATTTCGTTACATCCTAAGTTTTAAATTTAGCTCAGAGGTGTTAAGAACTTGAAAACACAATTTTAGCACCAAGATTCTCTAGTTCCTTCTTTTGTTCAGATTGTAAAGCATAAACCAAGAATTGTGAGACAATTCTTAATACTAACACGGATTTTGATGTGGTCTCCTTTAACACTTTTATTTCAATATAACCTAAGTGTTTGAATTGCTTTCGGAGTGTTTGGACCTCATATACCTAATTTGGGTGCCGAAATTCACTATCTGTCTGTTTTGATTAGACCGTTAAGCCTAATCCTATACTTTTCCACTAATTTCTAACCTAGTCTCCCTTTTTTACGTAGTTTCTTCTAAAACCTTTATTTCAATATATAATCGGTCTTCGAAATGGTTTTGAGCTGTTTGGACATCGTATGCTTGATTTTGGCACTAAGGTATCCTAGTTGTCTCTTTCGTTATTAATGTAAAGCCTAAACCTACAATTGTGCACCAATTTATAACCTGGAATCATTTTTTTATCTAGTTTTTTCTGATACTTCTATTTGAATTTATCGTAAGTGTTCAAATAGGTTTCGAGGTGTTTGGACCTTATATGCCTGATTTGAGCACCAAGGCCCTTTAGTTGTCTATTTCAAAAACACATAAAGTCTATGATGAGGGGACTTAACAATAATCCCCAAAATTCTCGTATGATATCATTATTTCAATATTACATGAGCAATCCATTGTTTTCGAGGTATTTGGAACTGTTATGCCTGATTTGGGCACCTAGGTTCCCTTCCCTAGATGTATCTTTTGTTTATACCCTAAAGCCTAAATATATATTTATGCGTTAATCCTAACATAGACTCGGTTTTGTACGTGGTCTCTTATGACAAATTTATTTCAATATACCATATGTGTTAGAATTGGTTTCGAGGTGTTTAGATCTCTTATTCTCAATTTGGGCACCGAGATTTCCCAATTTCTAACCTAGACCCGATATTATGTAAAATCTTTCAACACATTTTTTTTCAATATAACCTAAGTCTTAGAATTGGTTTCGAGGTCTTTGGACCTCCAATGCCTGATTTGGACACCGAGGTTCCCTAGTTCTCTCGTTTGTTAATACCCTAAATGCTAAACCTACAACTTTGCACAATTTCATACCTGGACTCAGTTTTTGATAGTGTTTTTTGACACCTTTATTTCAATATATCTTAAGTGTTGGAAGTGCCTACGACGTTTCTGCACCTCGTATGCCTGATTTGGGCACTGAAGTTTCCAAGTTCCCTTCTTTGTTAAAACCGTAAAGAATAAACATATAATTGTGTGCAAATTCCTAACCTAAACTCGATTTCTGAGAAGATCTCATCTGATAACATTATTTCAATATAACATAATGTCTGAAATTGTTAAGACTATTAAGCCTAAACCTACAATTTTGCATTAAATCCTAATCAGAACTCAATTTTTTTTATGGGGTCTCTTCTATTATCTTTATTTTAACATGATGAAAGTGTTGCAATTTTTTCGAGGTGTTTGGACCATGTATGCACTATTTCGGTACCAAAGTTCCCAGATTGTCTTGTTTGTTAAAACCGTGAAGCCTAAACCCATAATTTTGTTATAATTCCAAACCTAGACTCAATTTTTAATGTAATCAGTTCTAAACCTCTACTTCAATATAACCTAAGTATTAGAATTAGTTTCAAGGTGTTTGGACCTCGTATACCCAATATGGGCATGATGGTTCCCTAGTTGTCTCTTTTAAATACCGTTGAGCCAAAACCTACAATTGTGCACGAATTTCTAATATTTATTCGGTGTTTGATATATATTTTCTGACACCTTTATTTCAATATATCCTAAGTTTTAGAAGTGGTTTCAAGGTGTTTATACCTTGTATATATGAGTTCGGTGACGAGGTTCTCTAGTTGCCTTTTTTGTTAAAACTCTTAATCCCAAATCTATATTTGCGCCAATTCTTAACCTAGCATCGGGTTTTGATGAAGTGTCACTTCTAAAACATTTAAATTTTGTTACATCCTTTTTTTAAAATTTAGCCCCGAGGTGGGAGTGTAAAGAACTTGAATACACAATTTTAGCACTGAGGTTCTCTAGTTGCCTATTTTGTTATGAATGTAAAGCATAAACCAAGAATTGTGAGTCAATTCTTAATATTGACACGGATTTTGATGTGATCTCTTTTGACACAATTATTTTAATATAACCTAAGTGTTTGAATTGCTTTCAGAGTGTTTGGACCTCATATACCCAACTTGGATCCCGAAATTCACTATCTATCTGATTTGTTAAAACCGTTAAGCCTAAACCTATACTTTTCCACTAATTCCTAACCTAGTCTTCATTTTTTATGTAATTTCTTCTAAAACCTTTATTTAAATATATAATCGGTCTTCGAATTGGTTTTGAGCTGTTCGGACCTCGTATGCCTTATTTTGGCACTAAGGTATCCTAATTGTCTATTTCATTATTACTGTAAAGCCCAAACCTACAATTGTGCACCAATTTATAACCTGGACTTAGTTTTTTATCTAGTCTTTTCCGACACTTCTATTTCAATATATCCTAAGTGTTCAAATATGTTTTTAGGTGTTTGGACCTTATATGCCCGATTTGAGAACCAACGTCCTTTAGTTGTCTCTTTCAAACACACATAAAGTCTATGATGCGGGGACTTAACAATAACCCCCAAAAGTCTCGTCTAACATCCTTATTTCAATATTACATGAGCACTCCATTGTTTTTGAGGTATTTGGAACTATTATGCCTGACTTGGGCACCGAGGTTCCCTTCCCTAGATGTATCTTTTGTTTATACCCTAAAGCCTAAACATATAATTGTGCAATAATCTTAACATAGACTCGAGTCTTTATGTGGTGTCGCAACCCAAAACCCACCCTAGGAGTTAGAGTGAACTTTGGACGACTAATCATGACTTGCTTGACAAACCAACCTGCAAAACCCACAGAGCATATACAATAGTGGACAAAACAGCGGAAACATACTCTAACATGGTATAGCGGAAGTCTACCAAACCTCTATGTATATACATAAGCAATCCAAGTTTATACAAAAAGAAACCAAAAGAAAGTGCGGACATGCCCGTCAGAATACATAAATCTGACTCTCATCTCACCCACAGCTAATCCACTCAGAATCTAATCACCACCTACTGATAACCCTCTACGGGAGGTTCCTCCAAAGGCTCCTCGACGTACTCCTCTTCCACCCATGGACCAGGAGCACAAACATCAAATGGAGCAGCAGCTCTTTCAGAACCTGCCGACATAAGAAGTACGGCTGAGCATGGAATACTCAACGGGTACTAAATACTAACCAACAATTATAGCATAGAAATGGCAATACATGATCAAGAGCAATTCATATATGTCAAACGGAAACAATTCATATCATACAAGGAAGTAAAGCAGTTTATAATCATGCTTGTAATTCGTAGAAAGCCGATAAATCCTCTTGAAAACATTGTGCACTTGACTTGACTTGAAATATCTTTTCGTACTTGAAAGCTTGTCTTGCCTATCTTGCTTGATTCTTGTATGTCGTGTCATGTCATGCATGCTTGCTTGTGATCATGTAACTTGTGAGATGCACTTGTGAGATGCCTTGAGAGATGCCTTGAGAGGGAAGGGAGACCCTTCTTTATGCAATGCACTTGCGAGGGAAGGGAGAACCTTCTTTATGATATGTATGTACTTGCGAGGGAAGGGAGACCCTTCTTCATGATATGCACTTGTGAGTGAGGGGAGACCCCTCGTGGAATGTTGGTTCTTGTCTTCTTGTGAAAAGCGAGGTAAAACATATCTTAGGATATGTCCCACCTCTAACCATGTTCTTGAAAACCTCGATAAATCATGCCATGCATGCCGTGCTCGTGGGAACCGTGTACATACTTGCATTCCAATTTAAAGATGACATTTGGGTAATTTCACCACACATATAGCATCAAAGATTGAGCAATTCAATATTCATAGCATTTAGGGAAAGCAGGAAACACACTATCATAGGCCCTAGCAATATTCAGAATTTCCTAGGTATGCAATTCCTAATTCACAGCTCACTTTATTCACCTTGGCATTTCATCAAACATGGTGTGTTCATTATGGATTTACCCTACAACATGCTTTTCTATATGGGTTTTTCTCAAATCATACATGTATGTTCATTATTGGAACAATGCCCTTCCCCATTTGTTCATCACACATAACCATTGGCATCCAATCGCCCATTCCATCTCCATTCACCATTCACTATTCACCATTCACCATTCACCATTCACCATCTCACAGCACATGTATCAATGAAAGAAAAATCAAAAGAAATAGAGGGAGAAGAGGAACTATAACTAGGAGGGTAGTAAGAAGCACCGACCTTGAAGAAATGAGGAAGAAACCCCCTTCCAAAACGACTGTGTAGCTGCAGACCTAGCTTGGAACACGAGCTTCGTACGAGCTTGGGCCGAGATCTTGAAGAAAACCGGACTGGGAGTGATCTAGGGTCTCAAAACCCTTTGATTTCTCTCCAAACTGGAAACCCTAGGTTTGGAATCGCCTTCTCCCCTTTCTCCTATTCTCTCAAACTCTCTAAGTGTTGAGAATGAGCCCTAAAGGCTCGGGTTAAACTCTTAAGGTAAGAGTGAACTGACAAAAGACCATAACACCCTTACTAAATTTCTGTAAAAACACGAGTGTCGAACTCGTTGTGCTGTGAACAAAGCCAACTCGTGGTTCTGTGAACAGTGTCAACTCGTGGTGCTGTGAACAGTGCCAACTCGTGGTGCTGTGAACAGTGTCAACTCGTTGTGCTGTGAACAGCGTCAACTCGTGGTGCTGTGAACAGTGCCAACTCGTGGTGCTGTGAACAGTGTCAACTCGTTGTGCTGTGAACAGTGTCAACTCGTGGTGCTGTGAACAGTGCCAACTCGTTGTACTGTGAACAGTGCCAACTCGTGGTGCTGTGAACAGTGCCAACTCGTGGTGCTGTGAAGGGTGCCGAACCCGTTGTCCGTTGTGTTGTGCATAGTGCTGAGCTCGTTGAGCTGTGAACAGTGCCAAACTTGTTGTCCGTTGTGGACAGTGCTGAACACGTTGTCCGTTGTCTTATGTACAGCGTGCCCGTGGTGAGTTGTACAACGTGCCCGTTGTAAGCTGTACAACGGATGCATACAGTATACGTTATCAGAGTACGTTGTCCGTGCTACGTTATCAGAGTACGACGTCAGAGCACGTCCTTAGTGCCTTCCGAGCTACGTTTACCTACAGGTTCAGACTGTTTTGGCCATATCTTTTGACTCGTTCATCCAATTTTGACGATTCAACTTGCATTGTGTTCGTACTTCGAAAAGGAACATTTTTGACGTTTCGAAATTTCTAATTTCTTCTTTATTTATTAATTATACCTCTTAAAAGGCAAAATGACAACGAAAGTGTCATGTTTTAAGCATGAAAAAGTCTGGGGCTCTACATGTGGTCTCTTATGACAAATTTATTTCAATATGCTATTAGTGTTAGAATTAATTTCGAGGAGTTTAGATCTCTTATTCTCAATTTGGGCACCGAGATTTCCTAATTCCTAACCTAGACTCAATATTAAGTAAAATCTTTTGACACATGTTTTTCAATATAATCTAAGTCTTAGAATTGGTTTCGAGGTGTTTGGACCTCCAATGCCTGATTTGGACACCGAGGTTCCCTAGTTCTCTTGTTTGCTAAAACACTAAATGCTAAACCCACAACTTTGCACAATTTCATAACCTGTACTCGGTTTTTGATATAGTGTTTTTTGACACCTTTATTTCAATATATCTTAAGTGTTGGAAGTGCCTACGACGTTTCTGCACCTCGTATGCCTGATTTCAGCACCGAAGTTTCCTACTTCCCTTCTTTTTTATAACCATAAACCCTAAACCTATAATTGTGTACAAATTCCTAACCTAGACTCGATTTCTGATAAGATCTCATCTGATAACATTATTTTAATATAACATAATGTCTGAAATTGTTAAGACTGCTAAGCCTAAACCTAAAATTTCACATTAAATCCTAATCGAAACTCAATTTTTTATACGGTCTCTTCTATCATCTTTATTTCAACATGATGTAAGTGTTCGAATTGGTTTCGAGGTGTTTGGACCTTGTATGCACGATTTTGGTACCAAATTTCACAGATTGTTTCTTTTGTCAAGGCCCTGAAGCCTTAAACCCATAATTTTGTTATAATCCAGAACTTATACTCAATTTTTTTTGTAATCTATTCTAACACCTCTGTTTCAGTATACCATAAGTGTTAGAATTCATTTCGAGGTGTTTGCATCTCTTATTCACAATTTGGGCACTCATATTTCCAAATTCTTAACCTAGACTAGATTATTTATGTAATATCATACATTTTTTTCAGCACAATCTAACTTTTGGAATTGGTTTCGAGGTGTTTGGACCTCCAATGCCCGATTTGCACACCGAGGTTACCTACTTATCTCAATTGTTAATACCCTAAAGGTTAAACCTAAAACTTCGCACCAATTCATAACCTGGATTCGATTTTTTATAGTGTGTTTTCTGACACTTTTATTTCAATATATCCTAAGTGTTGGAAGTGTCTTCGACGTTTCTGCACCTCATATGCCTGATTTGTTTACCAAAGTTGCCAAGTTCCCTTCCTTTTTAAAAAAAACGAAACCTAAACATATAATTGTGTAGAAATTCCTCACCTAGACTCGATTTCTGATATGATCTTATCTGACAACATTATTTCAATATAACGTAAGTGCTGGAATTGTTAAGACTGTAAAGCCTAAACCTACAATGTTGCGCTAAATCCTAATCGCAATTCAATTATTTGATAAGGTCTTTTCTATCATCTTTATTGATGTAAGTGTTGTAATTGGTTTTGAGGCGTTTAGACCTTGTATGCACGATTTGGGTACCAAAGTTCCCGAATTATCTCATTTGTTAAGACCGTGAAGCCTAATCCCATAATTTTGTTACAATTCCAAACTTAGACTCAATTTTTAATCTAATCTATTCTAACCCTCTACTTCAATATGACCTAAGTATTGGAATTCGTTTCAAGGTGTTTGGACCTCGTATACCCGATTTGGGCAGCATGGTTCCCTAGTTGTCTTTTATAAATACTGTAGAGCCTAAACCTACAATTGTGCACCCATTCCAAATATTTGTTCGGTGTTTAATATATATTTTCTGACACTTTTATTTCAATATATCCTAAGTTTTAGAAGTGGTTTCGAGGTGTTTAGACCTTCTATACCTAATATTTATTCGGTGTTTGATATATATTTTCTGATACTTTTATTCCAATATATCCTAAGTGTTAAAAGTGGTCTCAAGGGGTTTCGACCTTGTATATATGAGTTCGGTGACGAGGTTCTCTAGTTGCCTCTTTTGTTAAAACTCTAAATCCCAAATCTACAATTTACACCAATTCTTAACCTAGCATCGGGTTTTGATGTAGTGTCTCTTCTAACACATTTATATTTCGTTACATCGTAAGTTTTTAATTTAGCTCAGAGGTGTTAAGAACTTGAATATACAATTTTAGCAACGAGGTTCTCTAGTTGCCTCTTTTGTTAAGATTGTAAAGCGCAAACCAAGAATTGTGAGTGGTATTTTGAAAGTGGGGAATGTCCACATTAGACTTATATTTTGTATAATCTGTTGTTTCGGACTTGGAACACAAATCGTAAGTTTATGTTATAAAGAAATTTTCAGGTTCGCCTTTTTTATGCCTTGTATGCTCTTACAAGATGGTATGACACGGCGGTCACGAGCCAAAAGTCTCCTAACTCCTAGGGGGATTTTGGGTCGCGACATTAATATAGTGTTTTTTGACACCTTTATTTCAATCTATCTTAAGTGTTGGAAATGCCTACGAAGTTTCTGCACCACATATGCTTGATTTGGGCACCAAAGTTTCCTACTTTCCTTTTTTGTTAAAACCGTAAAGCCTAAACATATAATTGTATGAAAATTCCAAAACTAGACTCGATTTCTGATAAGATCTCATCTAATAACATTATTTCAATATAACATAATGTCTGAAATTGTTAAGACTAAAAAGCCTAAACCTGTAATTTTGCATTAAATCCTAATCGGAACTCTTATGCGGTCTCTTCTATGATCCGTATTTCAACATGATGTAAGTGTTGAAATTGGTTTCGAGGTATTTGGACCTTGTATGCACGATTTTGGTACCAAAGTTCTCGAATTCTTTTTTTTGTTAAGACCGTGAAGCCTAAAACCCCTAATTTGGTTATAATCCCAAACTTAGACTCAATTTTTTATGTAGCCTATTCTAACATCTCTATTTCAATATAACCTAAGTATTGGAATTGGTTTCAAGGTGTTTGGATCTCTTATTCTCAATTTAGGCAACGAGATTTCCAAATTCTTAACGTATACTCGGTTTTTTAGGTGGTCTCTTATATCAAATTTATTTCAATATACCATAAGTGTTAGAATTCGTTTCGAGGTGTTTGGAACTCTTATTCTCAATTTAGGCATTCAGATTTCCAAATTCTTAACCTACACTTGATTATTTATGTAATATCATATAGTTTTTCTATATAATCTAAACTTTGGAATTAGTTTCGACGTGTTTGGATCTCTAGTGCCCGATTTGGACACTGAGGATACCTAGCTAAACCCAAAACTTTGCACTAATTCATAACTTGGATTCGGTTTTTTATAGTGTATTTTCTGACACCTTTATTTCAATATATCCTAAGTGTTGGAAGTGTCTTCGACATTTCTGCACCTCGTATGCCTGATTTGGGCACCGAAGTTGCCTAGTTCCCTTCCTTTCCAACAAAAAAACCTAAACATATAATTGTGTGCAAATTCCTAAGCTAGACTCGATTTCTGATATTATCACATCTCACAGCATTATTTCAATATAACGTAAATGTGGGAATTGTTAAGACTGTAAGCCTAACCAACAATTTTGCGCTAAATCCTAATTGAAATTCAATTATTTTATAAGGTCTCTTCTATCATCTTCATTTCAATATGATGTAAGTGTTGGAATTGGTTTCGAGGTATTTGGACCTTGTATGCACGATTTGAGTACCAAAGTTCCCGGATTGCCTCGTTTGTTAAGACCGTGAAGCCTAAACCTATAATTTTGTTACAATTTCAAACTTAGACTCAATTTTTAATGTAATCTATTCTAACCCTCTATTTCAATATAACCTAACTATTGGAATTTGTTTCGAGGTGATTGGACCTCGTATACTCGAATCGGGCACCATGGTTCCCTAATTGTCTTTTATAAATAGCGTAGAGCCTAAACCTACAATTGTGCACCAATTCCTAATATTTATTCGGTGTTTGATATCCTAAGTGTTAGAAGTGGTTTCAAGGTGTTTAGACTTTGTATATATGAGTTCGGTGACGAGGTTCTCTACTTGCCTCTTGTGTTAAAACTCTAAATCCCAAATCTACAATTTGTGTCAATTCTTAACCTAGCATCAGGTTTTGGTGTAGTATCTCTTCCAACACATTTATATTTCGTTGCATCCTAAGTTTTAAATTTAGCTTAGAGGTGTTAAGAACTTGAATACACAATTTTAGCACCGAGGTTCTCTAGTTGCCTCTTTTGTTAAGATTGTAAAGCGTAAACCAAAAATTGTGAGACAATTCTTATTGTTGACACGGATTTTGATGTGGTCTCTTTTGACACCTTTATTTCAATATAAGCTAAGTGTTTGAATTGTTAAGACCGTTACGCCTAAACCTATACTTTTCCACTAATTCCTAACATAGTCTCTATTTTTTATGTAGTTTCTTCTAAAACCTTTATTTCAATATATAATCGGTCTTCGAATTGGTTTTGAGCTGTTTGGACCTTGTATGCCTGATTTTGGCACTGAAGTATCCTAATTGTCTCTTTTGTTATTACTGTAAAAGCCTAAACCGACAATTGTGCATCAGTTTATAACCTAGGCTCGGTTTTTTTTCTTGTCTTTTCTGACACTTCTATTTCAATATATCGTAAGTGTTCGAATAGGTTTCAAGGTGTTTGGACCTTCTATGCCCGAATTGAACACCAAGGTCCTTTAGTTGTCTCTTTCAAAAACACATAAAGTCTATGATGCGGGGACTTAACAATAATACCCAAAAGTCTCGTCTAACATCCTTATTTCAATATTATATGAGCACTCCATTGTTTTCGAGGTATTTGAAACTGTTATGCCTGATTTGGGCACCGAGGTTCCCTTCCCTACATGTATCTTTTGTTTATACCCTAAAGCCTAAACATATAATTGTGCGTTAATCCTAACATAGACTTAGATTTTATGTGGTTTCTTATGACAAATTTATTTCAATATACTATAAGTGTTAGAATTGGTTTCGAGATGTTTAGATCTCTTATCCTCAATTTGGGCACCGAGATTTCCCAATTCCTAACCTAGACTCGATATTATGTAAAAAAAATTGACACATTGTTTTTTAATGTAACCTAAGTTTTAGAATTGGTTTCAAGATGTTTGGACCACCGATGTCTGATTGGGACACTGAGGTTCCTTAGTTCTCGCGTTTGTTAATACCCCAAATGCTAAACCTACAACTTTGCACAATTTCATAAACTAGACTCGGTTTTCAATATAGTGTTTTTTGACATTTTTATTTCATTATATCTTAAGTGGTGGAAGTGCCTATGACGTTTCTCCACCTCGTATACCTGATTTGGGCACCGAAGTTTCCTAGTTTCCTTCTTTGTTAAAACCGTAAAGCTTAAACATATAATTTTGTGCAAATTTCTAACCTAGACTTGATTTCTGATAAGATCTCATCTGATAATAATATTTCAATATAACATAATGTCTCAAATTATTAGGACTGTTAAGTCTAAACCTACAATTTTGTATTAAATCCTAATCGGAACTCAATTTTTTATGCGGTCTCTTCTATCATCTTTATTTCAACATAATGTAAGAGTTGGAATTGGTTTCGAGGTGTTTGGACCTTGTATGCACGATTTTGGTACAAAAGTTCTCGGATTGTTTCCTTTGTTAAGACCGTGAAGCCTAAAACCCATCATTTTGTTATAATCCAAACTTAGACTCAATTTTTAAGGTAGTCTATTCTAACACCTCTATTTCAATATAACTGTAAGCACCCCAATTTTGCACCCCTTTATCTCCTTACATACCTCTAAAATCCCTTTTAAAAATCCTTTTTTAAAACCCTCTTTCCACGTGCTTCGATTTCCGAGAAATGCCCCTTAGGTAAAAAACTGACCAAAATGCCCCTAGGGTGAAAAATGACCAAAATACCCCTGAAAAATTGCTTAAAATTTTTCATTTTGTTTAAAATGATTTCATAAAATTTTTGGTAAATTTTGGCTATTTTTGGAGTTAAATTAAACTTAAAACGGTTGAAATTGACCGAAATGCCCCTGGAGTGTAAATTGACCAAAACGCCCCTGAAAAGTTCTGAAAAATCCACGTTTTATCTGAAATATTATTCTGGATTTTACCAGTTCAATTTTGACTATTGTTGGGCTTAAAATGTGCTTAAGACGATAAAAACAGTTTTTCGGCAAATAGGAGTATAAACAAAAAACCCAAAAAATCAGTTTTTTGAAGGGCCAAACAGGCCCTAAGGGGCAAGCTCGCCCTTTTAAAAGGCGCTGGACCATGTCGGCCCCTCTTCCATGGCAAACTTCATTTTTTATTATTATTTTTGTTCACAATTAAATATATTAAAATCTCGCCGTTTAAAAAGGCGCGGATTTAAAAATATCCCGTCGACGCGTTGCCGACTCACTGTTCGCACCGCTTTACTATTCATTAAAATATAATAAATCGCGCCCTTTAAAAAGGCGCGGGCACTACTTCGAGACCCTATAAATACCCCTCCTCCCTTCCTTCAAAAATCATCCATTTTTCACTCCTCTCCTTGGTTTTTCGAGTTCCACTTCCGTAACACCAAATTTTTTTAGTTTTTTGGAGAATCCTTCTTTGTCCGAAAGTTCGCCGTACTTTCGGGCAGGTAATCCCTCTATCCCTAATCTTGCTTTCAAGTTTTTTTGCTTTATTAAATTGCTTAGTTTCTAGTTTTGCTTTAATATCTAGTTTAGACTGCTTGCCTGTCGAACCTCTGCCCAAATTCCGGTTCAAATATAGTCTCGCCTAGTCGAACCTCTGCCCAAATTCCGGTTCAAATATAGCCTCGCCTAGTCGAACCTCTGCCCAAATTCCGGTTCAAATATAGCCTCGCCTAGTCGAACCCCTGCCCAAATCCCGATTCAAAACTAGCACCGCCTAGTCGAACCTCTGCCCAAATCCCGGTTAAAAACTAGCACTGCCCAGTCGAACCTCTGCCCAAAATCCCAGTTCAAAACTTGCCTTGCCTAGCCAAACCTCTGTCCGATTAAAGCCCCAGTTAAACCCAGTTAATCCCAGTCAACTCTAGTTAAATCCTAGTTAATCCCAGTTAAACCCAGTTAACCCTAGTTAACCTCAGTTAAACCCAGTTAACCCTAGTTAACTCCAGTTAATCCCAGTTAAACCCAGTTAACCCTAGTTAATTCCAGTTAACTCTAGTTAAACCCTGATTAAGCCCTAGTTAACCCTAGGTAAACTCTAGTTAAACCCAATCTATTCAAACCCTCGTCAGAGCCTCAGTTCAAAACCTGTTCAAATCCCTACCTCGCCAGGCTCCTCAGCACGAGCTTAAAAGGCCACCTCGCTCCTCAGCACGAGCTAAAAAGGCCCCCTCGCTCCTCAGCACAAGCTAAAAAGGCCACATCGCTCCTCAGCACGAGCTTAAAAGGCCATCTCGCTCATCAAATAAGAGCAACAACCATCAAACCTTTCAATCACCCACAAACTAGTCCAATCAAATCAAACCATCAACTCCTTTCCGGAACTACCTGTGGCTTGATTCCACTAACTGTGGATACGTAGGCAACCCTGATCGAGTTCAGCTCCCCTAAGATAGAATCCTTATTCCATTTCTACCTTATCCCTCTCAATTCAGTTATTTTTAACATTACATTGCTTAGCATATAGATAAAATTGCAAGCTTCTTTATGGTTTCCTTTATTTGATTCAAACTTAGGGAGTAGGTAACCATCTCCGGATGGGAGTTTAGGGGTGCTTAACACCTTCCCCTAACTCAACTGAATCCCTTACCCTGACCTCTGATTTCCAGACTAAGCCTTATCCAACAATTTCAGGGACCTATTTCCCTCAGAATTAGATAGGTGGCGACTCTCTTTTCAATTACAATTTATCACTATTCCTTATTCGGATTTATCCTGATCGGGAATGGAGGGTAAAATTCAGGTACTCACAATAACCTAAGTGTTTGAATTGCTTTCGGAGTGTTTGGACCTCATATACCCAATTTGGGTGCCGAAATTCAATATCTATCTGTTTTGTTAAGACCGTTAAGCCTACACATATACTTTTTCACTAATTCCTAAACTGGTCTCCATTTTTTATGTAGTTTTTTCTAAAACCTTTATTTCAATATATAATCGGTTTTCGAATTGGTTTTGAGTTGTTCGGACCTCGTATGCCTAATTTTGGCACTGAGGTATCGTAATTGTCTCTTTCATTATTACAGTAAAGCCCAAACATACAATTGTACACCAATTTATAACCTGGACTCGGTTTTTTTTTCTAGTCTTTTCCGACACTTCTATTTCAATATATCCTAAGTGTTCGAATAGGTTTCGAGGTGTTTGGACCTTATATGCCCGATTTGAGCACCAAGGTCATTTAATTGTTTCTTTTAAAAACACATAAACTCTATGATGCGGGGACTTAACAATAATCCCCAAAAGTTTCGTCTAACATTTTTATTTCAATATTACATGAGCACTCCATTGTTTTCGAGGTATTTGGAACTGTTATGCCTAATTTGGGCACCTAGGTTCCTTCCCTAGATGTATCTTTTGTTTATACCATAAAGCCCAAACATATAATTATGCGTTAATCCTAGCATAGACTTGGGTTTTTATGTGGTCTCTTATGACAAATTTATTACAATATATCATAAGTGTTAGAATTGGATTCGAGGTGTTTAGATCTCATATTCTCAATTTGGGCACCGAGATTTCCCAATTTCTAACCTAGACTCGATATTATGTAAAATCTTTTAACACTTTTTTTTTTCAATATAACCTAAGTCTTAGAATTGGTTTCGAGGTGTTTCAAGCTCCAATGCCTGATTTGGACACCGAGGTTCCCTAGTTCTCTCGTTTGTTAATACCCTAAATGCTAAATCTACAACTTTGCACAATTTCATAACCTGGGCTCGGTTTTTGATATAGTGTTTTTTGACACCTTCATTTCAATATATCTTAAGTGTTGGAAGTGCCTATAACGTTTCTGCACCTCGTATGCTTGATTTGGGCACCGAAGTATCCTAGTTCCCCTTTTTGTTAAAACCGTAAAGCCTAAACATATAATTGTGTGCAAATTCCTAACCTAAACTCAATTTCTGATAAGATTTCATCTGATAACATTATTTCAATATAACATAATGTCTGAAATTGTTAAAATTGTTAAGCCTAAACCTACAATTTTGAATTAAATCCAAACTGGAAATCAAATTTTTATGCCGTCTCTTTTATCATCTTTATTTCAACATGATGTAAGTGTCGGAATTGGTTTTGAGGTGTTTGGACCTTCTATGCACGATTTTGATAACAAAGTTCTCCGATTGTTTCGTTTGTTAAGACTGTGAAGCCTAAAACCTATAATTTTGTTATAATCGCAAACTTAGACCCAATTTTTTATGTAGTCTATTCTAACACCTCTATTTCAATATATCATAAGTGTTAGAATTTGTTTCGAGGTGTTCGGATCTCTTATTCTCAATTTGGGCCCTGAGATTTCCAAATTCTTAACCTAGACTCAATTTTTTATGTAATTTCATACATTTTTTCAATATAATCTAAGTTTTGGAATTTGTTTTGAAGTGTTTGGACCTCCAGTGCCCGATTTGGACACCGAGGTTACCTACTTATCTCTATTGTTAATACCCCCCTAAAGGCTAAACCTAAAACATCGCACTAATTCATAATCTAGATTCGGTTTTTTAAAGTGTGTTTTCTGACACCTTTATTTCAATATATCCTAAGTGTTGGAAATGTCTTTGACGTTTCTGCACCTCGTATGCCTGATTTGGGCACCGAAGTTGCCAAATTCCCTTTCTATTCAAAAAAATCCTAAACATATAATTGTGTACAAATTCCTAACCTACACTCGATTTCTGATGTGATCTCTTCTGACAACATTATTTCAATATAACGTAAATGCCGGAATGGTGAAGATTGTAAAGCCGAAACCTACAATTTTGCGCTAAATCCTAATCGCAATTCAATTATTTGATAAGGTCTCTTCTATCATTTTTATTTCAATATGATGTAAGTGTTGGAATTGGTTTCGAGGTGTTTGGACCTTGTATGCACAATTTGGGTACCAAAGTTCCCGGATTGTCTCGTTTGTTAGACCGTGAAGTCTAAACCCATAATTTTGTTACAATTCCAAACTTAGACTCAATTTTTAATGTAATCTATTCTAACCCTCTACATCATTATAACCTAAGTATTGGAATGAGTTTCGAGGAGTTTGGACCTCATATACCCGATTTGGGCACCATGGTTCCCTAGTTGTCTTTTATTTGCGCACCAATTCCAAATATTTATTCGGTATTTAATATATATTTTCTAACACCGTTATTTCAATATATCCTAAGTGTTAGAAGTGGTTTTGAGGTGTTTAGACCTTTTATACCTAATATTTATTCGGTGTTTGATATATGTTTTCTGAAACCTTTATTTCAATATATCCTAAGTGTTAGAAGTGGTCTTGAGAGGTTTAGACATTATATATATGAGTTCGATGACGAGGTTCCCTAGTTGCCTCTTTTGTTAAAACTCTAAATCCCAAATCTACAATTTGCGCCAATTCTTAACTTAGCATCAGTTTTTGATGTAGTGTCTCGTCTAACACATTTATATTTCATTACATCCTAAGTTTTAAATTTAGCCCAGAGGTGTTAAGAACACAATTTTAGCGCCGAGGTTCTCTAGTTGCCTCTTTTGTTATAATTGTAAATCGTAAACCAAGAATTGTGAGTCAATTCTTAATATTGACACGGATTTTGATGTGATCCCTTTTGACCCCTTTATTTCAATATAACCTAAGTGTTTGAATTGCTTTCGGAGTGTTTGGACCTCATATACCCAACTTGGGTGCCGAAATTCACTATTTATCTGTTTTGTTAAGACCGTTAAGCCTAAACCTATACTTTGCCATTAATTCCTAACCTAGTATCCATTTCTTATGTTGTTTTTCTAAAACCTTGCTTCAAATATATAATCGGTCTTCGAATTGGTTTTGAGCTGTTTGGACCCCGTATGCCAGATTTTAGCACAGAGGTATAGTAGTTGTCTCTTTCGTTATTACTGTAAAGCATAAACCTACAATTGTCCACCAATTTATAACCTGGACTCGGTTTTTTATCTAGTCTTTTATGACATTTCAATTTCAATAGATACTAAGTGTTCGACAAGGTTTCGAGGTGTTTGGAACTTATATGCCCGATTTGAGCACCAAAATCTCGTCTAACATCTTTATTTCAAAATTACATGAGTACTCCATTGTTTTCGAGGTATTTGGAACTGTTAGGCCTGATTTGGGCACCTAGGTTCCCTTCCCAAGATGTATCTTTTGTTTGTACCCTAAAGCCTAAACATATAATTATGCGTTAATCCTAACATAGACATAGGTTTTGATGTGGTCTCTTATGACAAATTTATTTCAATATACCGTAAGTGTTAGAATTGGTTTCGAGGTGTTTAGATCTCTTATTCTCAATTTCGGCACTGAGATTTCCTAATTCCTAACCTAGACTCAATATTATGTAAAATCTTTTGACACATTTTTTTTCAATATAACCTAAGTCTTGGAATTGGTTTCGAGGTATTTGGACCTCCAATGCCTGATTTGGATACCGAGGCTCCCTAGTTCTCTCGTTTGTTAATACACTAAATGCTAAACCTATAACTTTGCACAATTTCATAGTCTGGACTCGGTTTTTGATATAGTGTTTTTTGACACCTTTATTTCAATATTTCTAAAGGGTTGGAAGTGCCTACGACGTTTATGCAACTCGTATGCCTAATTTGGGCACCGAAGTTTCCTAGTAACCTTCTTTGTTAAAACCGTAAAGCCTAAACATATAATTGTTTGCAATTTCCTAACCTAGACTCAATTTCTGATAAGATCTCATCTGATAACATTATTTCAATAAACATAAGGTCTGAAATTGTTAAGACTATTAAGCCTAAACCAACAATTTTGAATTAAATCCTAATCAGAACTCATTTTTTTTATAAAGTCTCTTCTATCATCTTTATTTCAACATGATGTAAGTATTGGAATAGGTTTCGAGGTGTTTAGACCTTGTATACACGATTTTGGTACCAAAGTTCTCAGATTGTTTCTTTTGTTAAGACCGTGAAGCCTAAAACCCATAATTTTGTTATAATCCCAAACTTAGACACAATTTTTTATGTGAGATTTTAACACCTCTATTTCATTATAACTTAACTATTGGAATTGGTTTCGAGGTGTTTGGATCTCTTATTCTCAATTTGGGGTCCGAAATTTCCAAATTCTTAACCTAGATTCGATTTTTTATGACCTCTTATGACAAATTTATTTCAATATACCATAAGTGTTAGAATTCGTTTTAAGGTGTTTGGATTTCTTATTCTCAATTTGGGCACGGAGATTTCCAAATTCTTAATCTAGACTCAATTATTTATGTAATATCATACATTTTTTCAATGTAATCTAAGTTTTGGAATTGGTTTCGAGGTACTTGGTCCTTTAGTGCCCAATTTGGACACCAAGGTTACCTGCTTATCTCGATTGTTAATACCTAAAGGCTAAACCTAAAACTTGACACCAATTGATAACCTAGATTCGGTTTTTTATAGTGTGTATTCTGACACCTTTATTTCAATATATCCTAAGTGTTGGAAGTGTCTTCGACGTTTCTGCACCTCGTATGCCTGATTTGGGCACATAAGTTGCCTAGTTGCCTTCCTTTTCAAAAAAAAACCTAAACATATAATTGTCTGCAAATTCCTAACCTAGACTCGATGTCTGATATGATCTCATTTAACAACATTATTTCAACATAACGTAAGTGCTAGAATTATTTTCAAGGTGTTTGGAACTTATATGCACGATTTGGGTACCACAATTCCTAGATGGTCTCGTTTGTTAAGATCGTGAAGCCTAAATCCATAGTTTTGTTATAAGAATAAACTTAGACTCAATTTTTAATTTAATCTATTCTAACCCTTTATTTCAATATAACCTAAGTATTTGAATTAGTTTCAAGGTTTTTGGACCTCGTATACCTGATTTGGGCACCATGGTTCCCTAGTTGTCCCTTATAAATACTGTAGAGCCTAAACCTAAAATTGTGCACCAATTCCTAATATTTGTTCGGTGTTTGATATATATTTTCTGACACCTTTATTTCAATATATCCTAACTGTTAGAAATTGTTTCGAGGTGTTTAGACCTTCTATACCTAATATTTAATCGGTGTTTGGTATATATTTTCTGACACCATTATTTCAATATATCCTAAGTGTTAGAAATGGTTCCGAGGTGTTTAGACCTTGTACATATGAGTTCAATGACGAGGTTCTCTAGTTGCCACTTTTGTTAAAACTCTAAATCCCAAATCTACAATTTGCGCCAATTCCTAACCTAGTATCGGGTTTCGATGTAGTGTCTCCTCTAAAAAATTTATATTTCATTCCATCCCAAGTTTTAAATTTAGCTCAGAAGTGTTAAGAACTTAAATACACAATTTTGGCACCAAGTTTCTCTAGTTGCTTCTTTTGTTAAGATTGTAAAGCGTAAACCAAAAATTGTGAGTCAATTCTTAATATTGACACGGATTTTGATGTAGTCTATTTTGACATCTTTATTTCAATATAACCTAAGTGTTTGAATTGCTTTCGGAGTGTTTGGACCTCATTCATATACCCAATTTGGGTGCCAAAATTCACAATCTATCTGTTTTGTTAAGACCGTTAAGCCTACACCTATACTTTTCCACTAATTTCAAACCTAGCCTCCATTTTTATGTAGTTTCTTCTAAAACCTTTATTTCAATATATAATCGGTCTTCGAATTGGTTTTGATCTGTTTGGATCACGTATGCCTGATTTTGGCACTAAGGTATCCTAGTTGTCTCTTTTGTTATGATTGTAAAGCCTAAACCTACAATTATGCACCAATTTATAACCTGGACTCGGTTTTTTATCTAGTCTTTTCTGACACTTCTATTTCAATATATCCCAAGTGTTCGAATAGGTTTCGAGGTATTTGGACCTTATATGCCCAATTTGAGCACCAAGGTCCTTTAGTTGTCTCTTTCTAAAACACATAAAGTCTATGATGCGGGGACTTAACAATAATCCCCAAAAGTCTCGTCTAACATCTTTATTTCAATATTACATCAGCACTCCATTGTTTTCGAGGTATTTGGAACAGTTATGCCTGATTTGGGCAGCTAGGTTCCCTTCCCCAGATGTATATTTTGTTTATACCGTAAAGCCTAAACATATAATTGTGCATTAATCCTAACATAGACTCGGGTTTTTATGTGGTATGCCATAAGTGTTAGAAGTGGTTTCAAGGTGTTTAAATCTCTTATTCTCAATTTGAGCACCGAGATTTCCCAATTCCTAACCTAGACTCGATATTATGTAAAATCATATGACACATTTTTTTTTCACTATAACCTAAGTCTTAGAATTAGTTTCGAGGTGTTTGTACCTCCAATGCCTGATTTGGACAGCAAGGTTCCCTAATTCTCTCGTTTGTTAATACCCTAAATGTTGGAAGTGCCTACGACATTTTTGCACCTCGTATGCCTGATTTGGGCACCGAAGTTTCCAACTTTCCTTTTTTGTTAAAACCGTAAAGCCTAAACATATAATTGTGTGCAAATTCCTACCCTAGACTCGATTTCTGATAAGATCTCATCTGATAACATTATTTCAATATAACATAATGTCTTAAATTGTTAAGACTGTAAAGCCTAAACCTGCAATTTTGCATTAAATCCTAATCGGAACTCAATTTTTTATGCGGTCTCTTCTATCATCTTTATTTCAACATAATGTCAGTGTTGGAAAAGGTTTCGAGGTGTTTGGACCTTGTATGCACGATTTTGGTTGAAAAGTTCTTGGATTGTTTCTTTTGTTAAGACCGTGAAGCCTAAAACCCATAATTTTGTTATAATCCCAAACTTAGACTCAACTTTTTATGCAGCCAATTCTAACACCTCTATTTCAATATAACTTAAGAATTGGAATTGGTTTCGAGGTGTTTGGATCTCTTATTCACAATTTGGGCACCGAGAATTCCAAATTCTTAACGTAGACTCGGTTTTTTATGTGGTCTCTTATGACCAATTTATTTCAATATACCGTAAGTGTTAGAATTCGTTTCGGGGTTTTTGGATCTCTTATTCTCAATTTGGGCACTCAGATTTCCAAATTCTTAACCTAGACTCGATTATTTATGTAATATCATACATTTTTTTAGATATAATCTAAGTTTTGGAATTGATTACGAGGTGTTTGGATCTCCAGTGCCAGATTTGGACACTGGGGTTACCTATTTATCTGGATTGTTAATACCTTAAAGGCTAAACCTAAAACATCGCACCAATTCATAACCTGGATTCGGTTTTTTATAGTGTGTTTTCTGACACCTTTATTTCAATATATCCTAAGTGTTGGAAGTGTCTTCTAAGTTTTTGCACCTTGTATGCCTGATTTGGTTACCGAAGTTGCCAAGTTCCTTTCCTTTTCCTAAAAAAAAAACCTAAACAGATAATTTCGTGCAAATTCCTAACGTACACTCGTTTTCTGATATGATCTCATCTGACGGCATTATTTCAATATAACATAAGTACTGGAATTGTTAAAATAGTAAAGCCTAAACCTACAATTTTGCACTAAATCCTAATCGCAACTCAATTACTTGATAAGGACTCTTTTATCATCTTTATTTCAACAAGATGTAGATGTTGGAATGGTTTTGAGGTGTTTGCACCTTGTATGCACGATTTGGGTACCAAAGTTCTCGTATTATCTCGTTTGTTAAGACCGTGAAGCCTAAACCCAAAATTTTGTTACAATTCCAAACCTAGACTCAATTCTTAATGTACTCTATTTTAACAATCTACTTCAATATAACCTAAGTATTGTAATGAGTTTCGAGGTGTTTGGACCTCGTATACCCGATTTGGGCACTATAACCAATCTGCACAAGTCTACAGTCAACATATACAACTCACTATAAACCAAAAGATATGGAATACACAACTATAAAAAAGTCTACTGAGCAACATCATCAGTCTAATACAAAACTCTCTCAACCAACGAAACATAAACTAAGAGGTGTAGCCACCCAAGACTCCGGCTCCTTCCTCGATGGGCTCACCTTCTCCTCCTTCCTCAATGTAAGTTTCCTCAACCCACGGCTCCGCCGTGTAATCCTGCTCTAAACCTGCCAAGACAAAAGTCCGGCTGAGTACAAAAGTACTCAGTGTATATAAAATCAAACCAACAATAATAATACACCTGCATTTAGTTAGAAACATATCCAATAGCATGATAACATAATCAGAGTACGGAAGAACGTGTGCGTATATACATCATATCATCACCTTGACTCGTGTACTTGTGAGAATCTTAGACATAAAAGACAATACACTTATGAACTGCTTATGCTTATGAGACCACGTGCTTGTGAGATGCTTATGCTTATGCAATTATTCAGATCATACAATGATGTGACATGTCGTTCTTGGCGGATACGGACCATGTCTAAGAATCAAATGATTGACATGCCGTTCTTGGCAGATATGGACCATGCCTAAGAATCAAATGTAATTGACATGCCGTTCTTGGCGGATACGGACCATGCCATGCTTATGCTTATTCAGAATGTCATACGTATGTCATGCTCATGCTTGTGGTCCACATGTGTGACTTGTGAGACTCTTATCTTAACATACACGTGCATATGTGTTTAAGTGTCGAAATTAACATTCGACTTGGTAATTGCTTAGATTCTGATCTCCCACCGTGGAAACTCCACTATGCTGTCTCATACCAAATAGTTAGAGAATTCCCGGTTTGAGAGATGTTCCTCTAAGTTCTTACCTTCCCGACTATCAATTTCCATGCAAGTAATTATACATACTTAACAAACAATTCACATATACATATCTTATCATAATTCATATCGCAATTCATAATCAATTTACCACCATTTCATAAGAGTATAATAGCATTTATCCTCTCAAGCATTTTCACAAACACCTTGAGCATGCATAATATGAATCTATTGTCATTCTACATTTTCAAGCATTTATCAAACCATGATCCATCCATATAATCAATTCACCATTCAAATCCACATATTAATCTCATCCTCCATACATTTCCCATCCTCCATACATTCCATCCACATTCTAATCCACATTTCCATCCATAATTAGCTTACTTCATATAAAATTTGGGAAAAATGCATCTAATCTCTATTCTATCATTCCTATCAAATTAATATTCACAAAACATTAAAATAGAGTTGATTAGGATAGTATATCGACCTAAGGAATCCTTCCCTTGGATTCAAAACGCTCCCGGGGTGATTTGGGGAAACTTTCCAAGCTCTCCTTGCGCTATCCAAGCTATCTCCTTCTTCCCCAAGAAAGCCCTCTCTCAAAACCCTAGGGTTTCTCACCCTTTTTGCCAAACTAGGTTAGAAATAGATAGAGTATTCTAATACCCCGAAATAGGATCCCTATTTATAGCCCCAAGGTCTGAGAACCAAAAGACCAAAAAGCCCTTACTAAAATTCTGTAAAAACACGAAGGACCGAGCGATCGGTGGTTATGACCGATCGATCGGTTCTCAACCGATCGATCGGTGCTCTTGACCAGGCGATCGGTCAAAAAAGCACTCTCTGGAAATTTTCCCCATACAAAATTTTGGATTAGTCGATAGATACCGATCGATCGGTTTTGGACCGATCGATCGCTATTTCGGACCGATCGATCGCTATTTCTAACCGAGCGATCGGTGTTTTGCAGATTTCGACTAATTTTACTGTTTTGGCCATAACTTTTGACTCGTTCGTCGAATTTCGACGATTCAACTTGCGTTGGATTCGTCTTTCAAAAACGAACATTTCTAGTATTTTAAAATTTTCAAATTCCCCTTTATTTATGGACCAAATTATCCCCAAAGTTGACTGATCTACAATTCCATCAGACAAAACCTCGGAAAACCCATTTTTAACTTAGCTTAGACTAAAAATAAGGAAAAATATTAAACATGAACCTCGAAGAGGGTTCTAATACCTTTCTAATGGTTCAAGAATCACTCAATTCCAATAAACGGTGCCAAAACTAGAGCTTCCTAAAGTTTAGAGTGTGATATGACATTCCTGAACTAGAAGTTTGATTAAACCTTAATCACACTACACCCATTAGAGATACAATACAATAAACATTAAAACATCACAGTGACTATAATACCCCTAATGCAATGCTATAAAAACATGAAAAAGATTTGGGTCTCTACATCCTCCCCCCCTTAAAAGAATTTCGTCCTCGAAATTTACGTACCTTAGGTGAACAAGTGCGGGTACTTTTGGCGGACTTCGGCTTCTCTCTCCCAAGTAGCCTCTTCTCTAGAGTGATGCTCCCATTGCAAGAGTACAAGAGGAATGACCTTAGAACGCAAAACTTGCTCCTTCCGGTCCAAAATTCGAGCCGGTTGCTCCACTAGAGTCAAATCTTCCCGAATTTTCAACGGTTCCAAATGAATGACATGTGAAGGATCAGTAATGTACTTCCTCAACATAGAGATGTGAAAGACATTATGCACACCTTCCATGTGAGGTGGTAAGGCGACCCGATAAGCAACTTCCCCGACTCAGGTGATGATCTCAAATAGACTCACATATCTCGGACTAAGCTTACCCCGCTTGCCGAATCTCATCACCCCCTTCGTAGGTGAGATCTTTACAAACATAAAATCTCCGACTTGGAACTCAAGATCTCTCCTCCGAGTATCGGCATAGCTCTTCTGTCTACTCTGAGCTGCTTTCAACCTCTCCCTAATCAACTGAACTTTATCCACAATCTGACCAACGAGCTCGGGAACCAAAAGCTTCCTCTCACCAACTTCATCCCAACACAAAGGTGAACGACAACTCCTCCCATAAAGTGCCTCAAACGGTATCATCTGAATGCTAGCTTGATAGCTGTTGTGGTAGGCAAACTCAACCAACGGTAAGTGATCAACCCAACTACCTTGAAAGTCTAACATGCAAGCTCGTAGCATGTCCTCTATGATCTGGTTCACTCTCTCAGTTTGCCCATCTATCTGCGGATGAAATACCGTACTAAACTCCAAATGGAAACCCATGGCCTGCTGAAAACTCTTCCAGAATCTGGAAGTAAATCTCGGATCTCGATCAGAAACAATGCTAACTGGCACTCCATGCAAACGGACTATCTCTTTGATATAGAGGTTAGCCAATTGATTGGAGTTGAAAGTGGTTCGATATGGAAGAAAATGAGCTGATTTAGTCAATCGGTCAACCACAACCCAAATGGCATCAAAGTTTTTGACTGTCTTTGGCAAACCAACAACAAAATTCATGGAGATATTTTCCCACTTCCACTCGGGAATAGGAAGAGACTGAAGAAGTCCTGCTGGTTTCCTGTGTTCGACCTTCACTTGCTGACACACCAAACACTTAGATACAAAGGTAGCCACATCCTTCTTCATACCTTTCCACCAGAAATACTTCTTGAGGTTCTAGTACATCTTAGTACCTCCCGGATGCACGGTGTACTTGGACTTGTGTGCTTCATGCAGAATCTCCCTTCTTAAATCCTCATCATCCGGAACACAAAGTCTACCCTTGAAACAAACTCCACCATCTCTCCAAGAGAAATCCTCAAACCTACTGCAAAGCGATACCTTTTTGTTACATGATGGTTATGATTTTCTTTTGTATATGACACTTAAGACTTGATGTAGGCAATGATGTAAAATGTAATACTTTTTTGTTATTTTAGTACATGACTTGAACCATTGTATATATTTTTGTAAATATAGACTTGGACCATTATATCTGTTTCATTAATGTTATGCTTATAATTTGTCGACATGTATACATATATATATATATATATACACAAGCGAACTAAGCTAGCGAACCAAACTACCGAGAAACGAATTGTCTAATCCTATCCCTAGCGAACTGGGTTCGTTACAGAGTGGCGAACTGCGAACCACAAACCTGAATTCGAACCAGGTAACATTGAGTATACCACACTATCTCCAAACCAAATAGACATACATAACTCCTTCTTCCCTTATCTTAACATACCAATATATATACAAATCACAAAGACTTCCAATTATAAATACTTCCAATTATGATGAAATAGAGCGAAAGATGCATGTACTATATATGAATGTGCAATCTATACATTGCATTTTATATTTGTTCTTCCTGTACAAGCGTGTGCAATGGATCAATACGTTGTTACATATATACAAAACAAATGTACTTGTCATGGGTCATAGCTTTGGTAGTGGTATCCACCAAGGAGAAATACATCTCCCCATGCATGTTAAGCAAACCATATACATGCACACGGAAATTCAAGAAAGAAGCAAACAAAAATGCCATGAGAGAATGAGGGTATTTAAGACACCAAATTGCATGGCAAGCTGTCGCCTAATTCAGAGATCTTTCCAAGAACATACAAAGGAGAATCATACCCAGAAATTTAGAGAAGAAAATCATGGTAGTCAACTGTATGATTCATCTGAGTTAATAAAAAAAAGGGGGGGGGGGGGGGGAACAGGTAGGAATCTATGAATTTAGATGGAAAAAAATTCTTACAATTGGATGCGCAAGCAGTTCTCCAAAGTTGTAGATGTTATCTCCCAGCAATGCAGAAAGGGATAAATCAAATGCAAAATCCTGAAATATGAGAACAGTATTGAAAGTTAATACCTTTTGATCAATTGAAAATCTCCACAAGACTTTGAAACAATCTTTCAGGAAAGCATAATGGGCACCTTGATATAAAACTGGTACACAACTGAGGATGTAACAGAATGGTCAATGATATACTAAGAAAGGATATCATATCAATGTTGAAGGTAAAGATATAAAAAGTTTGCAAAGGATCTCTAGATACATTTTGCAAAAGTAAAAACTAGAGGAAAATTACATAATTTACGATTTGCCATTTCCAGCATGATGTTAGGTTGTAAACAGATTCTTTTGAACTATTACTAGAATTAACTTTTCCCTACCAACCAGTAAATTTGTTTTGAGTGCTAGGAGTGTTCGAAGTTTGAAAATTGTCACTCCTATTGTTGCCACGAGAGCGTGCAACCTAGGATAATCTCATCCAAGGCATTGAAAAGCTCATAGTTGCATGGAAGCTATGTACAAATGGGATGCTTGCTTTCGAGGTTCGCTTCCCACCACACCCCATTTAGTGGTCAAAGAGGGCATGTAGGATGCGAGGGGATAGACCCGAGTCAATAGCCTAGGATGTAGACCATAACAAGTATTGTTAAATTGGAACCAATAACTCCTAGTTCTCTATGCATATCTCGTGTAAGGAAAAATATGACGTATGAATGCCCAATGGGAACGAGGTGACTATATCTTATTTCTCGCTTCTCATTTCCTAAGAATTTTTTAACCTTGCTTCCTTGCCACAACTCATTTTCGTTTTCTCATTCTAGTAACTGGAAAATATTAAACAAGCATATAAAATTTCGTAAGTCGCATCTTATCTGACTAACAATAAACAATAAGTTTGTATCGATAAAAAGAAAACAATAAGTTTGGCTTGTAACTGGAAAAGTATATTCAAACAACTTTGTTTTCACATATTTCATTTTGACCAATAATTGAATTGTTTTTCCTTCACTGACAACAAGCAATGATCTACACTTGTCCATGTTCAAGCATTGGCATTTATAGCGGCAAAGTCAACTTGCCAAGCCATGGAACTCCGGACTCAGGGAATGCATCAATGGTCTTTTTGCTTTTTGACCAGGTACAACTGCAGGAGCTTCAGTAAATTCGTTTATAGGGATACTCAAATGGTTTCAATGTTTTCCCTACTACATTTTACTGATCAATTAGTGGTTTAACCTTTTTTCCCAAAATTTTGGGAGGGTTAAATGCATGGTGTTTCCACCAGGAAAGACTGTTCTTAACGCGATCAGTAACTAAAAAGTGAAAACTGGCTTTACACCTGAGACCTGCATGCAGACCTTTACCACTCGGGCAAGTACACATTTGCTAAGTTGGTAAGCTCTATGAGTGCTGATACCATAGACTGGGGTTCTAAACCCATTAAGCCACATGAGTTTTTTTTTTTAAAAGGGGGGGGGGGGGCACATCTGCTCCTAAATCAAGCAAGTTGAGTACTAGAAGTTAGAACATAACAAGAAAGACAGGGATACTCATCACTGGACCATAAAGCTTGATTGCTTGAACTATTTTCTCCTCACACTATTACTGTCCAATTTCTTAATCAAAGATCTCTAGTAATAAGGATAATAAACCTACAACTTATTTTGGAATAGCAAAGCAATTAAAAGATTTAGAAAATCCCATTTAGTTATATTCCTTTTTTGAATTTTATTCTGAATGCTAAAGTTGAAAGGAAATTTGTGAATTGGCTACTAAATCTATAGGAAAAAAGTAGTGCTTTTTTTTTTTTTTTTTTCTGGAGTCCCTGCCTTGTGGAGGCTAGCGAAGAGTGCATGCCTGCCAACAATCCATGTCAGTGTTTGTACAGGCCTAGGATTTATATCAGAACCATAGGCCTCTACAAACGCTGACATTGTTTGTTTTTAAGGCGCGTGTTTCACCCTATCCGTAGCATTGTTCAAATAGTTAAGGGGTTCTTCTACCAATGTCCCAGCATTTTACCGCATTTCCTTATTTCGCCCTACATTTTTGTATTTTGCATGCTTCCCCCTAGGTTTGGCGTATTTTCATATTTCCCCACATCCAAACGGGATCTTCTGAATTCGATGGCAGCAGTTTCATTTAATGGTAAAATTGTTTAAAATACCCCTCCCATCTCTCCAACCAAATTACCATTCACAATTTTATCAAATAAGGATTGGTTTTTTTTTTTTTTTTTGATAGGTAAATGATCCATTCCAAATAAAAAGAAAATACAGGAGTTCACACGAACTGAACTCAAAACAAGAAAAGGAAAAGCTAAATAGCCCTGAGGACTAGAACAAGGAAAATAGAAAAACAAAGTCATACTCAAGTAAAAGACTAACTACTCATCTCCATCTAGACCAAGTACCCCTGTCCTCCCTAGCAAAAAGCCAAGATGAGAGAAGACGCAAGGCCCTTAAGCAAACCTGCTCTGGATGGAGAGATGAGAGCTCAAAAATTCTACGGTTCCTTTCCTTCCAAATGGACCAGAGAATAACCCCCAGGATAAAACTCCGGGATACCTCCATATTACCTTCAACCTTGGCAAAAGCCCAACTGTGTAAGAATCCCCATAGGGTACGAGGAAAAACCCAACATACGCCCAACCACGATAGGAATCTCCCCCATATCCCAAAAGCAAAAGGGCAATGAAATAGTAGGTGGTCGACTGATTCTGCATCTTTAAGGCACATAAGACATCCATTGGCCATCTTCCAACCTCTATTTTGCAAGTGATCACATGTAAGTATTTTATCCAATGTTGTCGACCAAAGAAAAAAAGATACTTTGGATGGGATATTCGGATTCCAAACCTGTTTATGCGGGAAGGGAACCCCTTGGGCCACTCTGCAAACCTCATAAAGAGATCTCACCGAAAACTGACCCTTGTTGTCACTAGCCCAAATTCTGACATCTCTAAGATGAGGATGAATTATAGTAAAATGAAGCCCCTCCAGCAAGCTAGATACACTTTCGAGTTCCCAAAATTTTAGACATTTCCACCCTAAAATTTACTGGGTCAAAAACTTAGTCCTTGTACAATTCTCAAGTCTCTATGAGTAGCAGGAGCAACTTTTAATTTGTTATGAGCCCAAACAATGTGCAGTAAAAAGATTGAGTCTCATTTCCTATGTACAAGAGTTAAGTGGAAGTAAACATAAGCTATATATGAATGGTTCAGAATATTACAATGATTTCCATCTTTGGCCCGTTGGAGATGGGGTTACTTCACTGGTTTGTAAAGTATTTTTGTTTCACTAATTACTACTCTCCCAGAAACGTCATGGTATGGGATTATTTGGACTGCAAGAAAAAATTTCATGGATGGAAAAGGTAAAACAGAAATATGATAAAACCTATTAATTGGAGAATTTTTGAAATACAAAAAAATGGGAGGATATAGAAACCTGTAAACATAGGGCATTTTCCAACATTTTCGGGGAAAAACTACCAAAAACGACGGATAAGTTAGTCTGATGAGAACAAACGATATTATAATATAAAAGTGAATTATTTGATTCTAATTCTCACAAAAGAAAATATCATACCAGCTTAAATGTGTCTGACAGAGACTCCACCGACATGTAAGCAAGATAAAGAAGAGCACTTTTATAGAACTGCGCAAATTCCTGACGAGATTTATGGTATTGGGATGAAAACCAGTGATAGCTTGCATAAACTGATGGATCAATATCAGTCATGCTGTCAAGTGAAGTCTTCCCGTCTTCCAAAAGTTTCTTGCACTCATTTTGATCCCTTTCGCAAGCTTGAACACAGCTATTTGCATCTTGACGTAAAGGATTGGCTCCTCTGTATACAACTCCCTAGTAGCTCGAAGCGTTTCAATAACACTTTCAAGATAATCAATGGCAGCTTCTTTCTCTGAATACTGCCGAGAAACTATGACCGCAAAATGTGCAAGCTTGAGGAGATTGATTTTCCTCTCAAAATCGGTGACAAAATTATGATATAACTGTATTAGAGTATCCCCCGCCTGAAAAAGAAAAAAGAATATGAAGTTCAGAAGATTCATGTTGTCTTCCGACAAGCACAAATAGAAGAAAATATTAATAAAGAGCAAGTACTTATCCACACATAGTCCTGTTGGGTAGATGGTTTTGGAGAAGGGTTATTGTGGGCAAATTCGGTTCATTTAGTCCTTGGGGGAGTAATGTTGTAGATGGTAGTTATGGGGTTGGGTTGGACAGGCATTCTGAAAGCTCAAACTCATCATTCAAAGCACATACGGTATTAAGTGGGGTCTCAAAAGGAGGTGGTATTTTGGGATGATATATGGTGTGGGGCAAGAACTTTTAAAATGGGAATTTTACGATATATATAATTTAGCCTATGTCGGGAATTACTAAGGATCCGTTATGATACTGTTGGAAGCCAAATGGTGTGGAACTCGGTTCTTAGACGGGTGGCTCAAAGATTGGGAAAAGGATTCCATAGTTGTCTTTTTAAGCAACTTGGTCACTTGACTCCAAAAGGTAACAGGTGGGAGAACTTGGGCCAGTGCAGTAAAAATTTCACATAGGTCACTGCCTTGCATAACCAAAACCTCTATGGCTCTATCGCCTAATCAAGGTCTAGGCGCACACTTAATACAAGGTCACCCAGTGGTTCCAAGGACTCGTCCCGGAACTAAAGTGCTAATGACAAACTTACAATCAAATGTTCACAAAAAGTGAACAAGAAAGGAAATTAGCAAACATTATACAATATGCCTCCAAAACATACAAACAACCCTCAAGTGCACACTCTATAATTACCTACATGCATGGTATCCACCATTGTTGGAAAGGAAGAAACATGATGACTAGTAGGAATCATCATTGTCATTACTAAAGCACAAAAGAGAATCATATTGATTAGGCCTGTCAAACTAGCCTTTTGGTGAGAGAGACCATACCAGCCCTCCGAGGCCCTCAAAATGGAGGGCTTTTTTTCTTCTTCTTAAAGTCCTAGGACCCTGTGATGCTTCTACTAGATGGAACTCTATCTACCTTATGTTGGTGTCTAGATTGGGATTCAGAGAAGACTCACTATAAAACTATTCATTCAGATGATAATCGAAATAGAGCAACCATAGTATGTGATCTTTTACTATAATTTTATGAAGCTAAAAATCACCTAACTACACATTTTTTTTATCGATAGTGATTAAGATACATACCAAATTGATGGAGACATTATTTGATGAAGATCAATTTCGATATGGCTAAAAAAATTGAGAAATTTGATAAATTTTTTGGCATAACAAAATTCCAATTTTTGAACTTGCTATATTCTTTGATCCTCATTGTAAACAATTCTACTTTGAATATGCTTTAAAAAGATTGTATATATCAAGTGAGGTAGTAGGGTTACATAAGGAGCAAGCCCTTAGAAAGCTTAGAAATCTTCAAGTGTTTAAAAAGAAAGTCAAGTGTGGATAACATTGTTGCAATATGTTTGAAGAAAATGACAGGATTTTTTGAGGTTTAGAGAAAAAATGGCTCGGACTACTAAAGTAGAACTAAATTAGAGTTAGATTGGTACTTGGAAGAACCAAGAGATAAATCTAAAGAATTCGATATTGCTTTGCTGGAAATTCAAATTCAACAATTTGTCCAATTTTATTGATAATGGCCCGTGACATTTTAGTGATTCCAATTCAACGGTTGCTTCTAAGTCATCATTTGACACCAGAGGAAGGGTAGTTGACTAGTTTAGGAGTTCTTTCAAACAGAAGACAATAGCAGCCTTAGTTTGTTGCCAAGATTGGATTCGTTCAGGGCATAATGAATCACTAGATATGTTAAAGTCCGATTCACTATATTGAAAGACTGTAGATAGTTAAACATAAAGTATGTTGAATTCCATACTGTCTGATTGCCAATGATTAAAAATAAAAAGAAAACCTTCACTGTACAGCTCTTGGCATTGTGTTTCCGGTTTCAAGCACGATTGCACGTCAGGTTGGCAATCGAAATAAGAACAAAAACCTACTAAATCATATGACTTAAAAAAATTATTTGTTCTTTTAGGCCTTAGCTGGGAGGGTAGGGCTTGAACCTAGCCAGTTCAAGCCCTCCAAATGCTAGGTCCTCACCCTTATAAATGAGGGTCGGGCCTGGGCAAAACCTACCCCTGCCCTCACCTGGCCCTTTGATAGCCCTAATATTGATGCTTCTGAATCAGATTTTCTCTTTTGGCAGGAACAAATACAAAAAAATCTTTCTATTCCTTTTTTTCCAAGTATGATATATTCCAGCAAATAACACCATGACTCAATCAGATATTGCATCTAGAAAGTTTGAACGAAATACCCACTACAAGTCAAGGAGGGCCGAGAACCAACAGCAAATACATCGTGTGAAGCTGCAATGAAGTAGTGAGTGATCTATCTTTCTATTCCCAATAGGGCGTATTAATTGTTTTACAAAAATTCACTAAGAATTTGTCAATACTATTATTCGTGAATTATAAAAAAAATAAAAAATATCGCGAAATCTTGACTTAAACATTAGTTATAAAACTGTCGAAGTTTCGAAAAACAATCGCAAATTTGACAGTTCAGCAATTGACTTCGTGATTTCAATTTCTTTTCTCACATTTTACTAGATTGTAAAAATCAACCCAAAGGAGGTGAGATTGACCTGTGGACTCCAGAGATTAGAGTTTTTTCAAGATTAATCTCTTGAAATGTAACTTCTTTGTTTTTCTCTCATTTGAACTCATACTATGTTCAATGTTTTTGGCAAATCTATCGATTGCCCGAACAAAATTGAATTTTCTACCAATACACCTTTTTCTATGTTTATGAATAAAAAAAATAATTAAAGCTATTAATCTGAATCTTATTTCCATTATAAATGATGATTACAAGTCTACATTATGTGTAATAGTAGTATGTTATGTATGTCACGCCGGCCTATTAAATGGTTGAATTTTTAAAAAAAAATTAAATAATTGTCATTACTTTTGTTCAAAATATATTTAATAATTAAAATAATTACGTATAAATTACTATTAACATCTAGATATTAATATCTAATACCAATATGTTTTTTTTAAAGTTAATTTATTAATCTTAATTACTAATAAAATAATAATATTATTAATGAATTAATTTTTGAAAAATAGACTAATTAAAACATATTTACTGCACACTTAGGAATGAATCTGTTTATATTACAATTTTATCATTGTTTTTCATTTAGTAGTTGGCTAAGCATACTTCTTAGGATGTCAAGAAGGATGTGGCCTGATATAGGTGGCAGCACGGGTTGCTATAAGAAGGCAACAAATAGAAGGCAATTGTAATTACCGTGGACACATCATATAGAGCAGCGAGGTGTCCCACCTAAAGGAGCACCTAGCCGAGGTTATCGAATTATAAAGGATTCTCCTAATGTATTTAGATGCCATTAAGAACATCTTGCTAGTGGCTAGTGCAGCTAAGGGCAAACAAGGGCAAACAGGAGGCCAGTAGGCTTGAACAGGAGCTGACATGAATGACGACTATGACGAGAATTTCAACGAGGGCTAGTACGGTAGTACCCACCAGACTGTCAAGAGTCAAGACTTCAAATGAGTGACTGGCAAATCGACAAGACGGCTGTGCCTCTTTGAAATCTGCATGGGAGAGGACCAAGAGCGGTCTTATGTTACAGGCAGGAGCAGTTTTGACAATACTGGGACATGACATTTGTGCATGTAAAAAGACCTTCTGGGTCCTTAAGCCACACTCAAAGCATAAGGATTCTCGAGCCACCCAGGCATCTGTCTCTTAGGAGCCAAGAAACTAAGCAGAGACGGTTGAGGGACTTGTGCAGGTATGAGTTTATAAAAGAAAAACTCAAGACTATTGAAAAAAAAAATCATCATCCAGCAAGCAGCACCACCACCACCACCGCTCAAAGCCGCGGATTCTTGTTCTTGCGCCGTCCATACTGCAAAATAGATTGAGCTGCTGCCATCAAGGGCCTGAGATTATAAGCTGCTGCTGAAGCTGGGGGGGGGACGGATCAAGACATATAGAAAGCATGAGAAAGCCGTTAACGGCAGAGTCCATATCGCATGATTAACGGATCCTCAATATCGCGCCATGGCATTGGGTCCGGGTAGAGACCAAAGATCTTGAACGACCGATCCGGTAGAACAACTCAAAAGATAAAGAAGTATCGTTAATCTCCTCATGCTCGTTCCAACAAGTTCGAAGTACCATTTGTTCAAATAAGAATCCCCTTCCTTACATGATTTTCAAAGTCATGTGCTCACCAATGCTGCTAAGACTCCTATAGTTCAAGAACATATTAAACA
This sequence comes from Tetracentron sinense, assembly GCA_015143295.1. Classification (NCBI taxonomy): domain Eukaryota; kingdom Viridiplantae; phylum Streptophyta; class Magnoliopsida; order Trochodendrales; family Trochodendraceae; genus Tetracentron; species Tetracentron sinense. Next base: position 14,304,578 of record CM026565.1, on the reverse strand, counting down.
AGGCTGCACGGCTTGGTTCAGGGGTGCTGCCTCCTCCCTCACATGAGATCATAGGGAAGTACTTGGATGCGGAGAAGAACGAGATGAGGGAATCTATAGCCTCAGCCAATCGTGGGGGAGTTTGGTGTCACTATCAAGTGTGATAGATGGACAGGGCCCACTAGGTCATCTCTCATTATTTCCATGATGTACTGTAAAGGAGGACAATGTTCCTCAAGTCCATCAATGCATCCGAAAAGACAAAGGATGCAAAGTGAATTTATGAATTGATGAGGGAGGTGGAGAAGAAGAATTTTGTGTAGGTATTTTGATGTATTTTCATTTCATTTACATTTATTGCTACACTTAGGTTTTGTTGCTAACTCGTTATACTTAGTTTTTTCGCTCAAAATGCCATTAAGGTTGTTACAACTTATGACAACGGGGGTGGCTTAAAGGAAGGGAAGACTCTAATGAAGAAGTACACACTTTATTGGACTCCTTATGCAGTCCACTGCATAGATTTCATGTTGAAGGCCATTGGTGAGAGGCCTACAGTGAAGTCCATCATGGAAGAGGGACAGACAGACACCACCTTCACAAATATAACCTAATAAGATTTTCTAAGGTCACTCCAGCCCTGTAGACTTATCCTATTATCTTAACTTATTAAGTATAACCCTAATAAGGGAATTCTAAGGTCACTCCAACCCTGTGTAATACTTCTCTTATGTTTTAACTTAAATAACCCTAACAAGGGTATGCTAGGGTCACTCCTAGTCCTATGTCATTAAACATATTTTCTTATGTTTTAACTTTAGTAACCCTAACAAGGGTATGCTAGGGTCATTCCTATATCATTAAACATTCTTCTTTAATTGCCATGTAAAAAAATATAAAATTTTAATATAAGGCCCAATATTGATTTATATTATCCACCAAATTATATTTTACTCCTAATAATAAAAATTAATATTGATTTATACTATACAACAAATGCAAAAAAAAAAAAAGTATTAAAACTTTAATATAAGGCCTTTTTTATTTTAAGGATTATACATGAAATTCATTGATATTTTATTTAGTTATGAATTTTAATAATGTTTTATTATTATTATTATTAATTAACAATTCTAAATAATGTACTCAGTAACATCAACTAAATAATATAGCTTATTTAACTAATAAAAAATATATTTAAAAAATTAATATACTTAAATATATTATTTAATAACATTAAAAGTATTGATACTTTTCAAAAAAGTTATTAATCTGTTAAAAAAATATAAAATATTATTAATCGAGATAGTGGAAGCCATTGGAACGACTTTACACATCTAATGCTATTCACGGTTCTCTTTGTTAAAAAATATATATTAAAATTTTGAATAAGGGTCCTGCACATTTAAATAAAATTACAAAAAAAGAATCAGGGGTTTTAACATCTATTCCATGTTTTGCCCCATTTTTTTGCAATTTTTCCAAAAATCACCGATAAACGATATATCTTTTTTCCGTAGCTCGACATGTCGAACGAATTCGACATTTAGAACCTTGCATGTGAGTTCTTACCGCCTGCAATTAAAACCAACGTAAGGGGTCTCAAATTAACTCCACTATAGCAGCAAGGAGCCTCATTGCCATCCCAAATTCAAAATTAAAGCAAAGGGGTCTTTAATAGACCACCACCATGGCAGCAAAGAGCCCCGTGCTACCCCAAATCGAAATTAAGTTAAAGGGTCTTCATTAGACCCCACCATGAAAGCGAGGAGACCCCTTGCCCCCAAATCAAAATTAAGTCAAAAGGGCCTTCAATATACCCCACTATGGCCACAAGAGCCCCTCTTGCGGCCCTAAATTAAAACAAAGAGGTCATTAATAGACCCCACTATGCAACAAGCCCCTTACTGCTCCAATTTAAAATTAAACTAAAGGGGTCCTTAATAGACTCCACCATGGCAACAAGGAGACCCTTTGCTGCCCCAAATTAAAATAAATAGGTCTTTAATAGACCACACCATGGCAACAAGGAGCTCATTTGCTGCCCTAAATTGAAATTAAGATCAAATGGGTCTTTAATAGATCCCACCATGGCAGCAAGTAGCCCCCTTGTTGTCCAAACTAAAGGGGTCCTTAATAGATCCCACCATGGCAGCAAGGACCTCTTGTTGCCTCAAATTAAAATTAAGCAAAAGGAGTCCTTATTAAACCCCACCAGGGCAGCAAGGAGCCCCTCTTGTTGCCTCAAATTGAAATTAAGATCAAAGGAGTCTTTAATAGACCCCGTCATGGCGTTTACTATGAACATTTAATGTTTACAGCATTTATCTGTGACAATTGGCTTTCTCGGTCTTTTATCGCGGGTACCTGACTGATAGTGGTACTTTGCCATGGGCGATATTACTTGTCGCGGGCATCTCTAGTGCCCTTAATATTTTACTGCAAGGATTGAGAACCCGCAAATTTAATGTGGGTATTTCATCTTTAGGCATTTGCTGCCAATTTAATGCTTAAGGCATTTTTTGTCGTGAACAAAATGTTCACAGCATTTTGCTGTGAAAACTTAGGGCTCGAAGCAATTTGCAGAGAACACTAGGTGTTCTCACCTCTTTACTGTGAACACTATGTTCTTGGCAATTTGCTGCGAACATTTTGTTGTGAACACTTAGCGTTCTCATTATTTTGTTGCAAACACTTTGATGTTCACAGCATTTTGCCATAAACATTTAATCCTCTTAGTGCTTTATTGTGAACATTTTGGTGTTCATAGTATAGTATTAAAACTCGGTGAGTCAACTCGAAACTCGGCCGAGTTGACTCGACTTGGCCAGTTTTCGAGTCGAATTTGAGGCAAAACTCGATTTTGACACTGAAAACCGAATAACTCGCCCCAACTCGCCCGAGTTATTGCACTTTTTTTTAGAAACAAAAAATGAGTAAACAGCCTACCTGATTGATTAAATTATTATTTTTTTAACACACCCCACTCACTCTTAAGTATAAATACAAAACAAAAGGGGGGTGTTTAAAATATATTAAATTATATATCTCATTTCAGACATGGTTTATCATTAAATTTGAATTTATACCATATATATAGTATTAGAAAAATATTATATATGTCCGAGTTTTAGGTGTCATTACTCAGACGAGTTTTGCCCGAGTTAACTCTACTCGGCAAGTTTCCGAGTCGAGTCGAGTTTTCGGGTTTTAAAACACTGGTTCACAGTATGACACTCATCATGAGTGCCTCATACGCCAAAAGAGGGACTAAGCCCTCTTGGCATCTCAACCACTTGGCAGGATCAAAACGGTTAAGGAACCTCAGCCATTCAGATCCTGAGGGGCAATTATAATAGGTGAAATCTCACCACATATTTCACACCCCACACAAATGGTGGTGTGCATCGCCTACACTATATCACAACCCTGAGAAAGGTCGTGATCACCTCACATACACAAAGGCACGTGTGACTTCTTACCGCTTTGAATTAAAACCAACATAAGGGTTCTTTAATAGACCCCACTAAGGCATCAAGGAGCCCCTTTGCTACGTCAAATTAAAATTAAGACAAATTGGTCATTAATAAACCCCACCATAGCAGCAAGGAGCCCCCTTGCTATCCCAAAAATTAAATTAAAACAAAGGGGGCTATAATAGACCCCACCATAGCAACAATGAGTCCCCCTTGCTACCCCAATTTGAAATTAAGTTAAAAGGATCTTCAATAGACCCACCATGGCAGCAAGGAGCCCCTTTGCTGCCCCAAATCGAAATTAAGTTTAAAAGGCCTTCAATATATCCCACTAATGGCAGCAAGGAGCCCTCGTGCTGCCCTAAATTAAAACAAAGAAGCCTTTAATAGACCCCACCATGGCAGCAAGCCCTTTGCTGCCCCAAATTAAAATTATATTAAAGGGGTCTTTAATAGACTCCACCATGGAAAAATGAGCCCCCAATTAAAATTAAACTAAAGGGATCCTTAATAGACCCCACTATGGCAGCAAAGAACCCCTTGTTGCTCCATTGAAATTAAGAACAAAGGGGTCTTTAATAGACCCCACCATGGCAGCAAAGAACCCCTTGCTGCCCCAAATTCAAATTAAGTTAAACGGGTCCTTAATAGACCCCACCATTGCATAGAACCCTTTGTTACCCTAAATCGTTATTAAGTTAAAGGGGTCTTCAATAGACCCCTACCATGGCAGCAACGAGCCCCTTTGCTGCCCATGGTGGGGTCTATTACGGACCCCTTTAGTTTAATTTCAATTTGGGACAGCAAAGGAACTCCTTACTGCCATGGTGGGGTCTATTAAAGACCCCTTTGTTTTAATTTTGGGACAGTAAGTGGCTCTTTACTGCAATGATGGGGTCTATTAAGGACCCCTTTAGTTTAATTTTAATTTTGGGCAGCAAGGGGCTACTTGCTGTCATGGCGGAGTTTATTAAACACCCCTTTAACTAAATTTCAATTTGGGGCAGCACCCCCTTGCTGCCATGGTGGGGTCTATTAAGGATCCCTTTAGTTTAATTTTAATTGGGGGCTCATTTTTCCTTGGTGGGGTCTATTAAGGACCCCTTTAGTTAAATTTTAATTTGGGGCTCATTTTTCCTTGGTGGGGTCTATTAAGGACCCCTATAGCTTAATTTTAATTTGGAGCAGCAAGGGGATCCTTGGTGCCATGATGGGGTTTATTAAAGACCCTTTGATATTAATTTCAATTTGGGGCAGCAAGGGAGCTCCTTGCAGCCATGGTGGGGTTTATTAAAGACCCTTTGATCTTAATTTCAATTTTTGCAGCAAGGGGGCTCCTTGCTGCCATGGTGGGCTCTATTAAAGACCCCTTTGATCTTGGGCTCTTTGCTACCATGGTGGGGTCTATAAAGGACTCATTTAGTTTAATTTTAATTTGGAGCAATAATTTAACATTCAAATCGAGAAACAGACAAAAAATTAGTTAAAGGCCAAGTAAGCAAACTCTTAAATCCACAATATATCTGGGTTACACCGGATCAATCTGCAAAAGCGAAAATTGTATTCCAATGTATAATAGCAATTTAGCAATGTAAAACTCAAGAGCTAGACAGAATTAGTTGAAGGTGAATTATGTAAGCAAAATTCTAAATCCGCAATGTAGATGGGTTACACCAGATCAATCTGCAAAAGCAAAAATTTAACTTTTTTTCCTCTTTAGTTTTATATTCTATATCGTGGGATTAAGAGTTTACGTACTTCATTGAACGTCAACTAATTTTCTTTTTGTCTATTTATTTTTATGTTATCCAAATTGGTCCTAGACATTAGAATAAATTTATTCACTTTAACGGATTGATTTGGTGTAAATTATCTACACCACAGGATTAAGAGCCTGCTTACTTTCTGTCTTTTTAGTTTTATCGTCTTTAAATCCGCAATATAGAAGGGTTACACCATATCAATTTACAACTGCAAAAATGTTATTCTTCTGTCTAAGAGCAATTAAGTCAACGCAAGGGTCGAGAGACAGAAAAAGAATTCATACACGAGAGACGGAGAAAGAATTAATTGAAAGTGAAGTAAGCAACCACCTAAATCCATAATGAAGATGAGTTACGTAATATCAATCGGCAAAAACAAAAAATTTATTCTCATTTCTATAGGCAGCAAAACAACATAAAACTCGAGAGATAGACAAAAAATTTGTTAAATGTCAAATAAACAAACTCTTAAAATTCGCAATGTGTCTGGGTTACACTAGAGCAATCTACAAAAGCAAAAAAAAATTCTGATGTGTATGAGTAATTTAACAATATAAAACTCGAGAAACAAACAAAGAATTAGTTGAAGGTGAAATAAGTAAGCAAACTCTTACATCCGCAATTTAGAAGAGTTACACGAGATCAATCTACAAAAGCAACAAAAATTATTCTCATGTATAAGAGCAATTTAGCAACATAAAACTCAAGAGAGACAAAGATTTAGTCGAAGGTGAATTAAGTAAACAAAATTATAAATCCGCAATGTAGATGGGTTACAACAGATCAATCTGGGTTACACCGGATCAATTTGCAAAAGCGAAAATTTTATTCAATTATTTAGGAGCAATTTAGTAAACATAAAACTCGAGAGACAGACAAAAAATTAGTTGAAAGTTAAGTAAGCAAACTCTTAAATCCGCTACATGTCTAGGTTACACCAGAGCGATCTGCAAAAGTAAAAATTAAATTCTCATGTGCAGGAGTAATTTAGCAATATAAAACTCGAGAGACAGACAAAGAATTAGTTGAAAGTAACGTATGAAAACTTTTAAATCCGCAATGTAGATGGGTTACACTAAATCAATCTGTAAAAGTGAAAATTTTGTTCTTATGTATTGGAGCAATTTTTTTTTATCAGTACAAAAAACTCGACAGATAAACAAAGAATTAGTTGAGGTGAATTAAGTAAGCAAAATTATAAATCTGCAATGTAGTTGGGCTACACAAGATCAATTTGCAAAAGCGAATATTTAACTTTTTTTCTCTGTAGTTTTATACTAGCAAACATTTCGTGCGATGCTTGGGACAATAGTGAATAGTTAACACAAAAGCAATGGTAGTCAAAAGACATTCCCTATTCTTATTAGGAAATTAGTCTGGAACCATTAGATAGAATATATCAGGACATAATAACAAAGGAATACAAATTATTAAATAATTTAATGTGAAGGATTTAAAGATAACAAACTCAAACTAGCAGATCACCAATTGAGTTCCCTTGGAAAAAGCTATGAACCCAAACAACATTCATCGTGAAATCAATAAAAATAAATGGATAGAAACATCAAGAAATAGATTTGAAAACACTGTAAATCCAGCATTCTTTCAACCCACAACAAAGGAGTTTTATTTTTAAAATATTTTTAATATGGACTGTAATACAATCTGGATCCCTACTAAAAACCTAAACTAATTAGGGAAAGAAATGCTTTCACTAACGGAGACCATTGGCCACTCTCATTGTGTACATGCAAACGGGGTACTTAACCATGAGAGAAAATAAAATTGAAAACTAACTATTTTCTTAGTATAGAGCCATATTAATTACAAAGTCGGTAATAAAGTATTTAGCTCTCTTTGTGATATGCTTCATTTCACTTAAATAACGAACAAAGTCCAAAATATATATATATAAGTAAAACAGATACAAAAAACATACCAAGTTATTGGAATCAGTTACAATCCAAACAAAAGAGAGAGAAGGTTATAGACGTACACGAATAAACAAAACCTCTTAAATAACCAGATTATTTCCTCAAATATAAAAATAAAATAACCAAGGAGAGAAAACTAACTTACAATGTTCCTATCTGCATGATTGCATCATAAAAAAAAGCACTGAACTAAATTTTAAAAAAATCCTGCCAGCTCCAAGGTTTACTACATTATCCACCAAGGTGTTTGTCACTCCCATTTTTGAAACCTACAAATACAATTACAAATTTTGAAATGTGCAATGAGTACCCATGGAAGAAAAAGGGAAAATAGAATAAAGTATGTTATCAAAGATCTGTTAGCCAAGGGAGTGAAATTACCTAATAAGGCATAAAAACTTATCGCCGGGAGCAAAAATTTTCAAATATCCAATTAAAGAACTTCAATAGATAAAGCAGTAATTGCAAATGAACAAAAAGTAAATCATAGAATTTGAAAATGTGTATTGACTACCCATCGAAGACAAATGAAAGGTAGTATACCATAAGCTATCAAAGCACTGTAAGTCAAGCCAGTTATATTACCTAATAATGAAGTACATGACATTGCAAAATTGTTGAATATTCAATATTCCATTCAAGACTTCAATAAACAAATCAATAACATGCAAAGGAATGAAACAACTAAAAGTAATGGATGCGGTGTGTACGGTTTTCCTTCTCCTTGAGTATTTTCACATCACACTTTTTTAAATGAGGTGTGTGGTTAAAGGCTTAGGTGAGATTGTAGGCTTGGTGTCGGTGTGTGTGAGCATGTGAGTTATTACCGTGTTAACGAAAAAAAAAAGCAAGTAATCATCAACATGCGTCCACATTATGCGATAGGATCACAGTCAATTGCATTCAAGCCAATGCAAAATTGCATATGTGGCTGATGTTGATTGGATGAGAGAAAATGAGTGGGAAATTCAAATTTTGAATTTTTTCTTAATCGTCCAATCAACATCAGCCACATATATGCAATTGCAATTGACTGTGATCCTATCTCCCACAGTATGGTGAAAAGAAAACAGTAACAGCCTCTTCTTTTCTTTCAACAAACATCCCTGGTCTCTCTCCTAAAACAGCCCCCAACTTTCTCTAAACTACACCCATATACATATCCTATTTCTATCTACAAAACCAGGTCGTATCTCTCTAGAACAAACAAATTCTAACTCTCTCTAGAAAGTCTCATATTTCTCTATAAAAAAAACCAAAAAATGCTTACCTCCATTTTAGTCTATGTTTAATGAAAAATCCGATTGCAATTAGAAATTCGTGAAGAATAAGCGTTAAGATGAAGCAGAACACTAATGCATCAAAAGATGCTTACCTCTACAGATAGACGTGTCTGTCTATTTAGTGATTATGGTATGCAAAACTAACGATGCTCTGCATCAGTTGCTTCTTATCCCGTATCCCGAGTTTGGTAACATCAACCTGGCCATGAACACGTTGAAATATTTAGATCCTATAACCAAAGCCCCTGCCTTCCTGATCCACCAGAAACTGCTTGAAACCCTTAATTTCAAATAAAAAAATTGCTGAATGTTTCGGTTAACTATCGGAACCATTTGAATCTAGAGATTCTTAAAGAAATCCATTTGACCAAGAAATTCACCGAATATTCCGATTTACAAACCGCCGTCGCCAGATTATAGACTACACCGTTGCTGGAAAATAATGGGGAGAGACAGAGATCTAATTTCAGATTATGGGGAGAGATAGAGATTTAATTTCAGATTGCATCGTTTCCGGAAAACAATGAGGAGAGACAGATTAAAGACTGTGCCGTTGCCGAAAAATAATCGGGAGAGACAGAGATTCAATCTCAGGAAAAAGATTCTCACCCAATTTGTTTTAACTAGATATATGGAGATGGAGAGTTTTCTGTTTTTTGGGGGAGACGAATGGATTTGGGGGGAGAATAATGGGGAGAGACAGAGAAAGTGAGGGATTAGTTGAGTTAGACCGAACATGCATATGGGAGATTGGGAGTGACGACTCCAATCAAGCTCTTCTCTCTTCTTTGTTTCTGGGTCTTTGTCTCCTTTTTGAAGTTTTCTGCAGGCTGCCCAATAAACCCGGATTACGAGCAATGCCTTGGTTCATCAGGAGTTGCGTCCCTACCCTAAAGAGAAAGTTGTGGCAGCTTTGCGTCCCTACCCGAAGAGTTGCATCTCTTCCAACAGAGTCTGCAGAATTCAAAAAAAATCTGGTTGACACGTGTCATGTGTTACAATGGCAGTGCTACATGGCAAAAGGAGAAGAGGAGAAAACATTTTGTATTAGTATTAGGTAATAGATTCTATAGCATGGGATTAAGAGTTTTTGTCATTCATTGAACGTCAACTAATTCTCTTTCTATCTCTCTATTTTTATGTTCTCTAAATTATTCCTAGACATTAGAATAAATTTAGTCACTTTTTTTTTTGTTAACTCAACTACACCACAAGGCGATAGTTGAAGGTAAGACAAAGGAAACACACACATTCCCCAAACACTTTAACAGATTGATTTTGTGTAAATTATCTACATCGCAGGATTAAGTGTTTGCTTAATTTCTGTCTCTTTAGTTTTATCTTATTTAAATCCGCAATGTAGATGGGTTACACCATATCAATCTAGAACTGCAACAATTGTATTCTTATTTCTAAGAGCAATTTAGACAACACAAAAGTCGAAGACTGAAAAAGAATTTATACACGAGAAACAGACAAAGAATTAATTGAAAGTGAAGTAAGCAAATGTTGAAATCCGTAATGAAGATGAGTTACGTCATATTAATTTGCAAAAACAAAAATTTGTTCTCATTTATATGAGCAACTAAACAACATAAAACTCAAGATACAGACAAAAAATTAGTTGAATGTCAAGTAATCAAACTCTTAAATCCGCAATATATCTATGTTACACCGGATCAATCTGCAAAAGAAAAAAATTATTCCAATGTCTAGGAGCAATTTATTAACATAAACTCGAGAGACAGACAAAAAATTTGTTGAATGTCAAATAAGCAAACTCTTAAATCCGCAATGTGTCTGGGTTACACCGGATCAATCTACAAAAGCAAAAAATTTATTATATAATGTCTATGAGATATTTAGTAACATAAAACTCGAGAGATACACAAACAATTAGTTGAAGGTGAAGTGAGAAAACTCTCTGCAATGTAGATGGGTTACACGAGATCAATATGTAAAAGCGAAAATTTTATTCTAATGTATAGGAGCAATTTAGCAACATAAAACTCAAGAAATAGACAACGAATTAGTTGAAGGTGAATTAAGTAAGCAAAATTCTAAATCCGCAATGCACATGGGTTACACCAAATCAATCTGTAAAAGCGAACATTTACCTTTTTTCTCTTTAGTTTTATATTTTATATCTTGGGATTAAGAGTTTTCGTACTTCATTGAACGTCAACTAATTCTCTTTCTATCACTTTATTTTTATGTTTTCTAAATTATTCCTAAACATTAGCATAAATTTATTCACTTTAACAAATTCATTTGGGTTAAATTATCTACATCGCGGGATTAAAAGCTTTACTTCCTATACAAAGAATTTTGTTTTCTGAGACCTACGAAGTTTCCTGCGAAATCGAATTTTAAAACCTTGACTTACAGTAGTATGCATTTAGACAAGTATCCAAAAATTTAGTTTATACAAGTTTATATGACTTGTGATCCACAAACCAAAAAGTACAAAGTACAACTTCATAGTAACCTTAAATGAATGAGACAGCATAATAAAGTGACTTTTAAGAATGCCAAAAACCCGAAACAGAAAGATGTTACGCAGCTCAAGCTTGACAAAATAAATTATCAGTAATGGATATATAAGAATACACAAAACTGTAATGATGCACACTACACACCAAGAATTGGAAAAAACACACGGCTTACTCTCGCAGATCCATAATACTGCACTATATTCTGATGTCGTGAGCGACTTAATAAAGCAATTTATTGTCTGAATAAACACTGAAAAGTAAGGAATTCGGTTCAAAACAACAGACCAGTTATACTGAAACATGTAGCAAAATTAATACTGAAAACACAAACTTACACTATAAATCTACTAGAGAACTTACTTGCCCCAACTGTTTTGCACTTTCCTGAGATTTTAAATCGTCTGAGAATAGTGTAAGCTCCTTCATTGCACACATCTCACCGCTTTCACTACATAAAAGCAACATATTAAAAATAGAAATGCACAAACTCAATGACAAACCAGCATATGAGAATGTGGATTAAGGAAAAATACATTAGCAAAGGTGATCAACCAAAATAGCCATGCTTTTTTGAGTTAGAAATGTGTCATTAGGATGAGATTTGATAACAAATATACAGACAAATCAGACTAAAAGTAATGCGTATGAGCATGATAATCAAGAATGACTAATTTTAAGTGATAGGGCTACAAAATGCAGGCAGGCTCAAAACAGTTAAAATCCTACAAAAAAGGGTGAGAAATCTTCAGAATCATCAAAGCGAAAAATAAATAGAAACTAGAGAAAAAAATGAATGTTAGCATTCAACTCCTTGGGAGTACAACCTGTTAAAACCAACATAAATGTGTCCAAATGTGTCTCTGCCTAGCACTAGCAGCCTTCCCTTCTTCTAACGTGAACCAGGGCTTGCTAGATTCTCTGCCCTTCCAGGACTTTGTGGGACTGAGGAAGATGTTGTTGTTGAATTTGAATGAGGAAAAGAAGAAGAATTAGAAATTGTAATAGGGGGAAGGGGCAACCAGTGGCTTTTCTGTTTCCCATCATCAGGCCAGCTTTTCGGGGATTTTGGGGCTGCTCCTCCAGCTCGTGGATGCAAAAGGGTGACAGCACCACTGTGGATTCTGGAGCTGGGGCCATGGTTGTCATTCTGGGCGAACACTCAGAGCTTGCCCCTACTTTGCTGCCAAAATAACAGTCCTGACATATCTCCTCTCATCGAATTATGTCCAGAATTGTGACGTGAACCTGGACTGGAGCAGTTGTCAGATCCGAGGTAACAACATTTCAGCTTTAGAAACGTTTTATCCTTCCTCGAGTGGCCTAACTAACATAAAATGGAACAATATATTTATTATTATCAATAAAACATGGAACAATAACTATTATCCTAGAATCTGAATTGTGGCACTGCAAAAGGGAAATAAGGGGAGTAAAAAACAAGAATCGAACCCAACAAAATGAAGTTTTATAACAAAAATGCATAACGGGGAAAGAAAGCAATTATCACCGAGGTTTGAATAAGAGGAATGCTGGCCCTAGTAGTGATTAGACTGACATATTAGAAGTAAGTGGATTGATCAACTGTCGAACTCTGAAGGAAAAATCATTATTGATGGTCCAAGACCATACATATTGATAGATGAAACTGCCATTTATTTGCTGAATCGACAGATCGGTCAAACAAATCATATTGATTCATCACCCTGTGGGACATCTTTCGGCCAATGTTGTAGGTATTATCTTTTCACACACTAATCTTGTTCATACTTCAGATGTATTTCCCTGAGTTAACCTTATACACAATAGACACATAAGGGGTGCTGCCTTGAACTCTTTTCACATTTCTAATCAAGCAACCGACAAATTTGTAGCCCAGCAATGGTGTCCGATGATAAATGGTAGAGCTGTTCATAAGTTGAAGACGCACATTCTCCTATGTTAAGTGTGCGTGTGCCATCTGAGCCAAAGGAATTATACCATTTTTATTTTTTGAATAAGGATCTCTCAGAAATAAGTGACGTGTCATTGCTTTTATAATGGCATTGTATAACTAGTTTTGAAGCAACAACTTAAAAGAAGGAGAAAAGTTAAACAAACTCAGAAAATCACCAAGGCTGAACCTGTCGGGACAGACTTGTGGCATCTAGATGGGCCAAGGTTGTGCAGGAGCCGGTCAGTCATCATCAGGCAGGCACATAAATATCCTTGGACAGAAATGTGGAACCTTTCTTCGTTGTCGTCATACGCTTTTAAGGCTCCAAGATCTATCGAAACGCAAAGTACGGCTTGGTCACCGACGGCAGCAATGATGGGACGATGTACTACCAAAAAAACAGCAGCCTCGCAAATTAGCTTGGGAATGGAAACGTAATGAGAACAGAAAATGGTAATCATTTCGGCACTGTCCAAGCACTAGAGAATGAAGGGCCATCTCTGAGAAGAACTTCCTCAACAAGAATCGCTTACTTGGGAGTAGAAGCGGAAAATCGTTGTCAAGAGAGAAAGCATCCTCTTGATCCTGTCCGACATCTCTGAAGTGGTCAGCCACAGGATGCTCATACCGGGGTGTGCAAGCAAGGGAGCTCATTCTTGACCATAAACGAAGAGAACGTTGCTATCACTCTATAACGGGGGAAACAACGTGGCTTCAAATAAATAAATAAAGAGTTTAATTTTTGATCGGCGGAGCCCTACTTCATGGCCGAAACGGAGCTCCCTTGTTAGTGTTAAGTGAGGAGGTGTGGCCATTGAATTAGGGCGAAAGGTAGGGGCTAATTATATTAAAAAAATCACCAAGTAATGACAATTGTTTCAGTTTTAAAAGACGTGTCAATTAGGATTGAGATTTGATTACATAATATACATATCAAATCAAAGCTAATAAGTAATACGGTACTTTCAATTTCTTCGATGATGTTATCATTCATTTTAATTAAAACCTCGACATTTGTTTGCAAAACTTAGCAACATGCCTAGGGTTCCCTTTTTATTAATTGCTTGATTTTGATTGTACAGTCCATTCATGGGGCATAACCTAAAACCCCTTCACCTACCGAGCGGACCGGTACCTGTCCAATCGAGTGATTCGTGTATCCCGATGCTGGAGCCCAAAGATCTGTGGAAAGTACTGGTTGTAGACCGAGAGATGGTTATCTCCAGTTAACGCAACTGGTCTTTCCCGCTTGCACCAATCGTCCCTTTTTTAGGTATGTTCTATACCGGGGAGTCGCATATACGGTCAAGTGCTCTTCAACCTTATAGTCAAAACTCTGCATACACCAGCATAAGCATGTAGACCATAGGTTCTGTGTGGGCATAAACTAGTAGTTACCCGTAGGAGGACAACCTTATCCCTATTTTGCTACTAGTTTAGGCCGCTCCTACATCATTTGTTAGATGTAGGGACACTCGTGTCCCTATACCTAAACCAATTTGGAGCTTGTGTGAGCCCTGCTTGATTCTTATTGTGAATTCCTTCCTTTTTGAATGTTTTCCATGTTTTCATATACATATATATATACATTCATCTTAGGTTAGATATGTCTAAATTTTGTCCGCATCATGTAGATGGCAGGTCCTTTACGTTCTCATAACCTTGTCAATCTGCGGGAACGCCCAGGATGTGAATCTTCAGTATTATCGATCATCTCCACCCTCACATCGGAGCAAAGAATGGTTTGGCAACAGGAATACCATCTGGGGTACACTCTAGAGCTAAGCAGAATAAATCCAGACTGGCGCCTTCTTCAAGCTGCCATCCATTGTTGGGATGAAAGGACGATGACCTTCCATTTCGGTAAACAGGAGTTGTGTCCAACCTTAGAAGAGATCAGTCACTTTCGGGTCTTAACTTAGGAGAAGATATTGTGTTTCCACAACACCAGGGGAATTATAAGCGGACGCTGGCCAGGTTCCTCGAGGTAAGAGAAGACCAAGTGCTCAGAGGGGCAGAGGAGTCATATAGTAAATGCCCTTTGACCTACCTATTTTCCTTGATGACCGGGACTGGGATTACACCGCCCCCAAAGTTAATGCGGGTAAATTAAATGCATTTACTTTGGCGGTAGTGGGTCAAGTCCTATTCCCCAAAGGGCCAAAACATATAGAGGCCGTACTATGCAACGTCATCAGGCAAGTCCAGGAAAGAGCTACCCTTGTCCCAATGTTACTGGCCGAGCTTCTTCGAGACATTTCGTTCTGTTCCAGTCATCAGAAGGGGGCCTTCAACAGTTGTATCGCTCTTCTACACATCTGGTTAGTTGAGCACATCCCGAGTATTGCATCACCCCCAACAAGGCCAATCCAGTTCAACAGCGTGGTTCTACAATTCTTGGTACAACGTCATAAGCCGGCTTCTACAGATGCAGAACTTTACCTTGCTCACCTCTAAACTTTGAAAGAAGATGACATCATATGGCGGCCCACCTGGATGCCTAGACAGATTCAGCCGCGCCTTAGCACAGTTTGACGTACTTGTATCATTCTAGCCGGGCTTTCAGGATCAACACCTTATGCACCTCTCCGCGTTCTCCGACAGTTGGGGTATGCCCAGTTCATCCCTACCTGGGAACCCATGCACGAAGACTTCATCGACTTCAAGGGCACCTCAGAGCGTATGAGGCGGGAATTTGCATCCAGCTGGAGGCTCTCCCGCTGGCGGGAGGATGAAAATCTTGAATACTGTATGACTCCTCAGACGGTGGATGGCTATGATCAGTGGTTGATGTTGGAAGACCAGGCAAGCAGCATGCCGATACCCGTTGAGTTACCAACACCAGCAAGACCCCCGAGGCATGGCACCATACCAATTGCAGCAACCACTCGACCTTGGGTGGACACATTTCTACATGCCCGCATGAGTATCAAAGCCGAGGAGAAGGAGATCGCAGTAGCGAAAGCCCGACTGGCAGCAAAAGAGCGGAAGGTGAAGAAGTATGTGCACAAAGTCCGACAGGAGGTAGGCCGTTTGATGCAAGAGAAAATTCAGGCTGAGCATTTTGCAGCTTCCCTACAAAAGGTAGTCAAGCACCAAGCCAGGAGCAAGAAAGGTCTCAAGACTCGTCTCCAATTTGCACAAGAGCAGCTAGACATAGCCAGCGATGAGCTCAGTACTAAGATACGCCAGTATGTTCAGGGAACTCAGAATGCAGCAGAGACGATTGATATGCTGGAGGTTCACATCGAGGCCCTGAATCAGCAAATCATGCAGCTCGAGGGCGAGCCCCTACCACTGGAGTTTGACATTCCTCTTTGAAGGACCTGCTTAGGAATGATCATGCACTCGCATATGTTTTAAAAGCACTTTTGTTATGTACATAAACTAGTTCTTTTTTGAGTATGTAAGACACTTTTTGATAAAGTGCAGTTACATCTTGTATATAAACTACTGTATGAATAAAAACTCTTCTTGTCTCTCATAATGCGTCTTCATTATCAGTCATTTGTCGTATCTATCATGCGTCAACATATGACTCGATCTGTAACCGCAGCTCTCGCACGAGAAGCTCTTGCACAAGCTGCTACCCCAGGAAGTTCACCAGAAGTCGAGATGAATCAAGGCGAATTCCTAGACCCTCAGGATCTAGAAGAGGAAACAACCCGCAACACCCAGGACATTATGGAAATCAAAGGCTCGATACATGATATCTTGGAAGCTCTTAGAACTCTCAATGCTACACGAGCAACTGACCAGCCCAGCTCATCTGTTCCGCCAAACCAATCTAATCCATCTCCCCCTCTACCAAACCAACCAAACAAGATTCACCTCAAAGTTCAACCAGAATCCTCTTTCAACCCTAACCTAGACTTGGATGTTGATCAACGTGACCAAGGTGAGGGAGAGATAAATCAACCCACATACTCTATAAGACCCCAGGTTCCTAATACATCGGAGCCCTCTTCTCTTTCAAAGATCAGTTTCAAGAAATGCGAGAAGAGATCAAAAAATTGAAGGCAGTACAAGATACTCCGGGTAAAGAGTTTGCGGACTTGGATTTCTATTCTAAGGTTGTAGTCCCCAAAAATTTTAAGATGCCCGATTTTGAGAAATATGACAGAAAGGGATGCCCTCATACCCACCTTCGGCTTTACTATACAGACATGTTGGAACATGGGGACAATGGCCCTTTGTTAATTCGGTGCTTTCAAAAGAGTCTGAAGGGGGCAGCCCTTGTATGGTTCACTTCCCTTGATATGGGGCAATTCAAAACTTGGAAGGATCTAATCAGCGCATTCCTCAAGCAGTTTTCATTTAACATGGAGTTGCTACCTCAGAAGGGAGATTTAGAACAAATGACTCAGAAGAGTGATGAGCCATTTATGGAATATGCAGCCAGGTGGAGAGAGATGGCATCCAGGATGAAGATATCTCTGCCAGATGAAGAACTCATAGCTACGTTCTTGGCAACACTCAGGCCACCTTATTCAACTCTCATGATAGCTCTACCAGCTACGGACTTTCCTAGTATTGCCAAGAGTGGAGTTAGAATTGAGACTGCTATTCGAAATGGCACCATTACTACCAATTTTAGTCAGTCGGTCACACAGCAGCCAAGCACCAGTAACCGGAATATTTTCAGAAAAGATCAGAAGAAGAAAGAAGGAGAGGTACAAATAGTAACACCAGCAGTACCAGTAGCACCGGCAATGCCAGTACAGTTGCCCATAAATGCAACGCAACCACCGCCAGTAGCCCCGGCTCGACCTAATAACCAATCTCGCACTCTTGCACCTCAGCAAGTGCGAACACCGCCCAGAACTTTCACCCCTCTACCTTATCCTCTCAGCCAGCTGTTACCATTCCTTATACAAAAGGGAGTACTTTCACCCAGACCTCCAATGCTAGTACCCTCTAATCCAGGAGCCACCTTTCGTATGGACCAGCATTGTGCTTTCCATCAAGGTCCTAGACACCTCACTGATAGATGCTTTACCTTGAAGCATGCAATTCAAGATCTCCTCGACCAGAAAAAGATCGAGTTATCCCCAGGAAACACAAGCATTATTCAAGCCCCTCTACCACCTCATAATCAGCAAGTTAATTTCTTAGAGGAAGCAGAACCCTGTGTAGGTATGATTAACCCTTTTACCTCACCTATCACAGAATCTCCAATTCAAATCCCTTCTGATCTTCCAATCCAAGAAGAAGTCACTTACCTGATACCATGCCCGGCCAATTGGCCACTGGCCCAGTCGACCCCATCAGCTAGTCCCTTAATTATCCCTTTCATCCCCCCACCAGTCTATAACCTAGATCAAGTACCATATATCTACCCATCCACTTCCTACCCAACTGAGCCGGGGAGCGTTGACATTGCAAGCCTCACCAGGTCTGGTAGATTGTATCCACCAAATCCTTCTGTAAATATGCCAGAAGGGAGCAAAGGGAAGGAAAAAGTTATCGACTTGGAGAAAGAGAGAGAGGATTCAGAAGCCTTGTTAAAAGCCATTCAGAAGGCCGAAGAATATCATGTTGCTCAACAGCTCAGTAAAATCCCAGCTCAAATCTCTATAATGGGGTTGTTATTAACTTCTGATCACCATCGGAAACAATTGATCGAAGTTTTCAACAATGCCCACGTCACTCCGGATATCACTCCAGAAAAGTTGGGACAACTAGTAGGGCAAGTGCTAGAACCAAAAGTCATATCATTTACTGAGGGAGAAATTCCTGAGGAGGACACATCTCATACCAGGGCACTATATATTGCAGTGGTTTGCAGGGGGAAGCATCTTTCTTCAGTCTTGATTGACAATGGCTCAGGATTGAATGTTTGTACTTTGAACACGTTGCGGAGCATTGGTATGGATTTGAGTCATGTAAGTAAAAGGCCTATGACGATTCGGGCATTTGATAATTCGACACGGCAGAACCTCGGTGACATCAATTTGAATGTTACTATCGGCCCGGTAGATTTTCTCATTGATTTCCAGGTAGTGGATGTCCCGGCATCCTTCACTTTACTCCTCGGAAGACCATGGATCCATATGGCTAAGGCAGTACCATCCACTCTACATCAGAGAATAAAGTTTATCCAAGGGGATCAGCTGATCGTCATCCCCTCAGAAAGTTTGTTTTACTCCATCCTGGAAGTTCAAGAAGAAAGGCTAAGGCCAGTGTTTATAACTCAGCAGTTTGAGGAAGTAAGTTGTATTACACAGATTGAAGTAAGAGAAAAGAATGCTAGACAGATCCTTCCCAAGTACAAGATGATGGCAAGAATGGGATATCGACCCGGTCAGGGTCTGGGAGTCCGGCTTCAAGGTATAAGGAAGATCATCACTCCGTCTCGTTACACCCCGCGGTTTGGGATAGGCTACAAGCCGACATTGAAGGATTATATGGAGCAGCTCACACCAAAGAGAGGGGGGGCAGAAATCCGAAAATACCTGCACCATCTTACCACTTCCCAAGTTAGCAATCCCATACCCGACCCGATACCAGAACTCATAATCTCACCCATGCCCAAAACCATGGAACCTTCGAACCCAACCTTTCGTGTGTTAAATGAGAGTTCTAGGAGCATCCAGGATGAGGAGCTAATGGGAATAGAGCGCCTATTTGAAGATTTGGAAATAGAGGAAGCAACCCCAGAGATAGGAGAAGACCAAGAGGAAGCTCTGTTCGAGTATGCCGAAGCCAAAGTGTTCACTATCTCCGAAGACAAAGAGGAGACAATAAGTCTTTCATCCCCAAGATCGTGGTGGACCGAACCCATCACTCTGGAGGCGGCCAAAGGAAGAGCAGTGATTGTCAAGAAGGTCGGTTGAGGCCTTGTCAAACCAAACTTTTTTTGTCAGCCACAGTGGCTGAAGAGTCTGTAAAAATTACTTTCAATCAAGTCTTGTAAAGTCCTTTTGAATATATACATATAAGTGATACTTTTCCCAAGAAAAAATCTCTCAATATTTCTTTTGCTTGGCTTATGATGGTATGATCTAAGACTCCCCACGAGCACTATTGATCAGAAGCCTCCCAAAATTTTCTTTCTCATTTCATTGAGTGTGCCTAAAAACTTCGAACAAATACTAAATTAAAATCATTGGTTCGAACAGGGAAACGCTCAAACCACAACTAATCCATCAATCGAGCTTGAACTCTTGGAAGTAGAATCTGATGAAGAGCAGGAAGATGAACCTCCCAAAGAGATCCTTGACCTTTTAGAGCGAAGCGAGAGGGAAATAGAACCTAGTGTTGAGGATTCTGAGACTATAAATCTTGGATCTGATGACGACCCTAAGTATGTAAAAATCGGCACTTCACTGAGTCTTGAGCAGAGGACCATTATGATTGAATTTCTTCTTGAGTACCAAGATGTGTTTGCTTGGTCTTATGGAGATATGCCCGGACTCGATGCAAATCTAGTAGTTCACAGGCTCCCTTTGCATCCAGATATGAAACCGATTCGTCAGAAGCTTCGAAGAATGAGGCCGGAATGGTCACAGAAGGTTAAGGAAGAAGTCGAAAAACAAATCAACGCAGGGTTCTTGATAGTAGCATCATACACTGATTGGCTTGCCAACATCGTACCAGTACCAAAGAAGGACGGAAAGGTCAGGATGTGTGTTGATTATAGAAATTTGAACAAAGCCAGTCCTAAAGATAATTTTCCCCTTCCACACATTGATGTACTGGTCGATAATACAGCAGGCCATGAGACGCTTTCCTTCATGGATGGATTCTCAGGATATAACCAGATTAAGATGGCTGAAGAGGATATGAACAAAACTGCATTCATCACTCCCTGGGGTACTTTCTGCTATCGAGTTATGCCATTTGGGCTCAAAAATGCCGGGGCAACCTATCAGAGAGCTATGACTGCATTGTTTCATGACATGATTCACAAGGAGGCAGAAATATACGTGGATGACATGATTGTCAAATCCCCGAAGGCTGAAGATCATCCAGCTAACCTAAGAAAATTCTGTAATAGACTCAGGAATTTTGGGTTAAAATTAAACCCCGCCAAGTGTGTCTTTGGCACCACTTCGGGAAAGCTCCTGGGATTTATTGTAAGCAGAAGAGGCATTGAAATTGACCCTTCAAAGGTGAAAGCTATTATTGACATGCCTGCACCACGAACTGAGAAGGAAATTCGAGGCTTTCTTGGCAGAATTCAATATATTAGCAGATTTATAGCGCAACTCACTCCGATCTGCGAACCCATTTTTAAACTTCTCAGGAAAAATGAACCCACTGTCTGGTCAGAAGAATGTCAACAGGCTTTTGACAAAATCAAGAAGTACCTTCTTACACCACCAGTACTGGTTCCCCCGACACTCGGCCGACCACTGCTATTGTATATTTCAGTACAACATACCTCCATGGGGTGTGTTTTGGCTCAGCACGATGATTCTGGTAGAAAAGAGCAAGCTATTTACTACATTAGTAAACGACTTCTGGAATACGAAGAAAGATACAGTCTATTGGAGAAAACTTGCTTGGCTTTAGTTTGGGCTTCTCAGCGTCTCAGGCATTACCTTTTGGCATACCCTGTAATTCTGATCTCCCGGATGGATCCCTTGAAATATCTCTTGGAAAAGCCAGCAACCATAGGGAGAATAGCCCGTTGGTTGATGATGCTCTCGGAATTTGATATCACTTATATGACGCAGAAGTCAATCAAAGGACAAGCGATTGCCGATTACCTGGCCTATAATTCACCATATGACTATGTCTCGGTGCATGATCAATTTCCGGACGAGGCCGTTCTCTTTACAGAAGGAGAAGAGCTAGAGCCATTCGACTGGGAGTTATATTTCGACGGAGCAGCAAACAGTCAAGGTAGAGGAGCAGGAGCAGTATTGATTTCGCCATCCGGGGCTCACTTTCCAATAGCAGTTAAGCTAAAATTTGCATGCTCAAACAATGCTGCGGAATACGAAGCTTGTATAGCTGGTTTGAGAGAAGCTTTTGACATGGGCGTAGAAGAAATAGATGTGTATGGTGATTCATCGTTAGTAGTTTGTCATGCAAACGAATCTTGGGCTATTAAAGAGGCCAGGCTGATTCCCTATTTGGCATGTCTGAAGGTGTTAATCACAAGGTTCAAGAGAATCACTTTCTGTCACAGACCAAGGTCCCATAATCGATTTGCAGACGCACTAGCCACGCTAGCCTCAATGATTCAAATTCCAGGAGGTATTGATGTAAGACCAATCGAGATCTTACAGCAAGACAGGCCAGCTTATTGTCTCGAGATAGAAGAACAATCAGATGAGAAGCCTTGGTACACCGAGATCAAGCAGTATTTAACCGAAGGAACATTCCCTTTAGAAGCTACCAAGACTGACAGGAGAGCGCTCAGGCGGTTAGCCATTCAGTTTGTCCTCTCTGCAGGGGTTTTGTACAAAAGATCACCGAACCTGGTATGGTTACGATGTTTAGATGCATCAGAAGCCGCTAAAGTCGTGAAAGAAGTTCATGGGGGAGTCTGTGGGCCACACATGAATGGGTTGATGTTGTCCAAGAAAATTCTGAGACTGGGTTACTATTGGACGACTATGGAATCAGATTGCTGCAAGCACGTACAGAGATGCCACCAATGTCAGATCTATGCCAACCGCATTAATGCACCACCTGTTGAATTACATAATCTCACTGCACCATGGCCATTCTCGGCCTGGGGCATAGACGTCATCGGCCCGATCACACCTAAAGCATCTAATGGTCATCGGTTTATTCTAGTAGCCATCGATTACTTCACTAAATGGGTCGAAGCTGCTTCCTATGCCAATGTCACAGCTGTAGCAGTTCAAAAGTTCTTGAAGAGAGACGTCATTTGTAGATACGGTGTTCCGTATGAGATTGTCACTGATAATGCTCTCAATTTTCGCAATAAAGGGATGACAGAGTTGTGTGAGAAGTTCAAGATCCAGCATCATAACTCTACTCCGTACAGGCCACAAATGAATGGTGCGGTCGAAGCGGCCAACAAAAACATGAAGAGAATAGTGGAAAAGATGGTAACCAAATATTCTGCATGGCATGAGACGCTTCCTTATGCACTCATGGCCTACAGAACTTCCATCCGTACTTCGACTGGGGCAACACCATTCTCATTAGCTTATGGGATGGAAGCGGTGTTACCAATTGAGGTAGAAATTCCTTCCCTAAGAATCCTGGTAGAAGCAGAGTTGGAAGAGGCAGAATGGATCCAGGCCCGATACGAGCAACTTAATCTGATTGAGGAAAAACGACTCAAGGCCATCAGTCATTCGCAAGCCTATCAGAGGCGTATGGCGCGAGCATTTAACAAGAAAGTCCGGCCTCGAGACTTTGAAGTAGGAGACCTGGTGCTCCGAAAAATGCTACCCAAGCGTCCAGATCCGAGAGGGAAGTTTTGCCCCACTTACGAAGGTCCATACATTGTTCGTAAAAAGTTTTCTGGCGGTGCCCTTCATTTGGGACATATGGACGGCGAAGATCTCCCAGAGCCAGTCAACATGGACCGGGTCAAAAAGTACTATGCTTGAAAGCTTGCTTAGAAGTTGTCTGTACTCTTAATCAATTGGGGAAATGATAGGAGGCCATGTTGGCACATCTTTCACCTCTGTCTTTTGTAACCTTTTTAAAATTTTATCAATGAAATTCGCTAGTTAACCCTTTCAGCCTTACAATCCTTTCTTTCATCACACTTTCATACCGGGGCACCCCCCGTAACTGAACTACGTCATGACCTGATCCTGCAAAGGGTACGTAGGCAGCCTGAGAAATAGGCGCGGTCAAAAATAATCACTCAGTTGAGCAAAAAATAGCCTTCATAAAAAAAAAAAAAAAAATAAAAAAATAAAAAAGAAGCCAAAAAGGCAAAAGTTGGCAAAAAAAGAGGCGCTCAAGGGAAAAATGAGAAAAGGGTGCCCTAAAAATTTCGGTCCCCAGGCCTACGTTTCGTCCTACCTCAAGTCCTCTTAGATCCCCCTAAAGATTAAGAGTACAGACAATCAGATAAATGTGTGTTTGAGCAAGATACAAGTACCTACAAGGCAATGATGGGAGGAGATGTTCCATTTCAAAATCGCAGGCCCAATGAAAACCAGAAATGGCATTGGTGTGCAAAACTTATGCGACCCCAGACCTAATATCGTTATTAGGGGCAAAAAAGGGAAACAATTGCTATCAACTTCGCAGGCATGAGTGAAAACCAGAAATGGTCTCATGCGCAAAAATTATGCGACCCCTAGACTTGGTCATTCCAAGGGTAAAAAAGGAAAAAGTTGAGATGAGTTTGAGCAGAATGTTCGGCAGAAGACGTCACCTCAAGTTCCAGAAGGGTATGAATATTACCAGTCCCAGTAATCCATCTTTGGGTTCAGAAAATTTGTCACTACCACGGTCCAAGGCACTTGATAAAGCAAGCAATGATTCAGCATATGATGGGGAAGTCAAAACTAGTTTTCACTACCTTGAGCGATGTTTCTAAGTAGGTCAGGACCTCTTGTCATTATATGTTACTTCTTCAAGATTAAGGGTTTAATTTACAAAAAAAAAAAAAAAAAAAAAAAAAAAAAAAAAAAAAAAAATTTTTATCCTTTCTGATCGACCTTGTCTTGACATTCGCTCAAAGCATCAACGAAGTCTGATTCAGCCTCTTCGAAGCAGCAGCCCGAGCAAGCACGAGATCATCCTTAGTTTCGCACCTTCGGTGTTCAACTCAATTTCAACCTCAAAACTTTCAAATTTCAAGCCTCTGCCAACATTTTCAAAAGCAATCCCTCCTGTGAAGAGGCTAAAAGCACATTTCAAAAGCAATCCCTCCTGTGACGAGGCTAAAAGCACATTTCAAAAGCAATCCCTCCTGTGACGAGGCTAAAAGCACATTTCAAAAGCAATCCCTCCTGTGACGAGGCTAAAAGCACATTTCAAAAGCGATCCCTCCTGTGAAGAGGCTAAAAGCACATTTCAAAAGCGATCCCTCCTGTGAAGAGGCTAAAAACACATTTTCAAAATCGATCCCTCCTGTGACGAGGCTAAAAGCACATTTTCAAAAGCGATCCCTCCTGTGAAGAGGCTAAAAGCACATTTCAAAAGCGATCCCTCCTGTGAAGAGGCTAAAAGCACATTTCAAAAGCGATCCCTCCTGTGAAGAGGCTAAAAGCACATTTCAAAAGCGATCCCTCCTGTGAAGAGGCTAAAAACACATTTCAAAAGCAATCCGTCCTGTGACGAGGCTAAAAGCACATTTCAAAAGCGATCCCTCCTGTGAAGAGGCTAAAAGCACATTTCAAAAGCAATCCCTCTTGTGACGAGGCTAAAAGCACATTTCAAAAGCGATCCCTCCTGTGACGAGGCTAAAAGCACATTTCAAAAGCAATCCCTCCTGTGACGAGGCTAAAAGCACATTTCAAAAGCGATCCCTCCTGTGAAGAGGCTAAAAGCACATTTCAAAAGCGATCCCTCCTATGAAGAGGCTAAAAGCACATTTCAAAAGCGATCCCTCCTGTGAAGAGGCTAAAAGCACATTTCAAAAGCGATCCCTCTTGTGAAGAGGCTAAAAGCACATTTTCAAAATCGATCCCTCCTGCGAAGAGGCTAAAAGCACATTTCGAAATCAATTCCTCCTGTGAAGAGGCTAAAAGCACATGTCAATCTGGCTGACATC
Source organism: Tetracentron sinense (assembly GCA_015143295.1). Taxonomy (NCBI): domain Eukaryota; kingdom Viridiplantae; phylum Streptophyta; class Magnoliopsida; order Trochodendrales; family Trochodendraceae; genus Tetracentron; species Tetracentron sinense. The sequence continues at coordinate 14,279,048 of CM026565.1, read as the reverse complement.
GCTAAGCTTATCATCCACCATTTTTCCCTCATTTCGGATGTTACTTCACCAAAGTTTAAACCATCCATTTCTCCTCTCTATCCCTAGTAACTAAACAGGTTCTCCCATCAACCCCATCCACTAGGATCCTATTTGTGGCAAGCAGTCTAAGCATAATATAGCTTTTTCTTTTTTTTGACTCTTTTGTCTTCAAAATTAATAGGTTTTGTTCACATGCACGCAAAATTGCGGCCTTATAGTCTTTGTCGTTCACATGCCCACACCCTCCGACAAAGAGGGGCAACTGTAAGCACCCCAATTTTGCACCCTTTTAACACCGTTAACACCTTCAAATCTTCCCAAAAACCCTCTTTCAAAAACCTCTTTCCAGGTGTTTTGATTTTCAAAAATGACCAAAGTACCCCTAGGGTGAAAAATTACCAAAATACCCTTGAAAAAATGCTAAAAAAATTGTCATTGGGTTCAAAATGATTTTACAAATTTTTGATGAATTTTGGCAATTTTTGGGATTAAATCGGATTTTAAAATGGGAAAATGACCAAAATGCCCCTAAGGTGCAAAATGACAAAAATACCCCTGGAAAATACTTCAAAACTCACTTTTTATCTAAAATATTTTTCTTGGATTTATCAGTTAAATTTCGGCTGTTTCCGGGCTCAAATCAGGCTTCAAATGCATAATATAGCTCAAAATCACTTTTTAAAGCTTTATTTTGGTCGTTTATACCAAAAACGACCAGCCTTTTTTAGGCAGGTTTTGGCTGGTCGTTTTTGGCAAAAACGACCAAATTTTTTTGGTTTGTTTCGGTTTGTCGTTTATGTCATAAACGACCAAATTAATATCCGGTTATTTTGGTCTTTTCTCCCCGCAAACCGACCTACTTTCCGTCATTGCCGACCTTTTGCTTTGGTCGTTTTTCACAAAAACGACCAAAGCGAAATTTTTTCAAAAAAAAGATAGTCCCACATCGAAAATTTTGGTTTTTTTCTCCTTTTTCATCCCCTATAAAAGCCCAACCCCTTTCCTCAAAATCTCACCAATTCACTCACCCTTTCCTTGGTTTTTTTAAAGTCCTATGACTTAGAAAAACCCTTGGAAAATCATTTCCCGGGTGTTCAAAGTTCTAAGTTCTTTTTCTTTTTCTTTTGGAGCATCCCCTCTTTGTCCGAAAGTTCACCGTACTTTCGGGAAGGTAATCCCTCTATCCCTAATCTCGCTTTCAATTTTTTGAGCTTTATTATTAATTGCTTAAATTATGTTTTGTCTTTAAATTTTACTTTTAGACTGCTAAAAGCCCCGTTTAGTCGAACCTCTGCCCAAATCCCGGTCCAAAACTAGCCTTGCCTAGTCGAACCTCTGCCCAAATCCCGGTTCAAAACTAGCCCCGCCTAGTCGAACCTCTGCCCAAATCCCGGTTCAAACTAGCCTTGACTCTGCAATCCGCCTTGCCTAGTCGAACCTCTGCCCAAATCCCGGTTCAAAACTAGCCCTGCCTAGTCGAACCTCTGCCCAAATCCCGGTTCAAAACTAGCCCGCCTAGTCGAACCTCTGCCCAAATCCCGGTTCAAAACTAGCCCGCCTAGTCGAATCCCTGTCCAAATCCCCGTCCAGAACTAGCTTAACCCCAGTTAATCCTAATAAACCTCAGTTAATTATAGTTAAAACCCTAGTTAATTCTAGTTAAACCCCGATTAACCCCCAGTTAATCCTAGTTAAACTCTGATTAAACCTAGTTAATTATAGTTAAAACCCTAGCTTAAGCCCTAGCTAAACCTGATTAAGCCCCAGTTAACTCTAATTAAAACCCTAGTTAAACCTTGGTTAAAACCTTAGTTAAGCTTTGATTAAACCCCAGCTAAACCCTAAAATCAATCAAGCCAAACCCTAGCTAAGCCCTCATCTGAACCTTGGTTCTATTCAAACCGGCAAAATCCATTCGCTCCTCAGCACGAGCTTAAAAGGCCACCTCGCTCCTCAGCACGAGCTTAAAAGGCCACCTCGCTCCTCAATTAGGAGCAACAAACTTTTCAATCATCCACAATCCAGTCCAATCAAATCAAACCATCAACTTCACTCCGGAACTACGTGTGGCTTGATTCCACTAACTGTGGATACGTAGGCAACCCTGATCGGGTTCAGCTCTCCCTAGGATAGAATCCCTATTCCGTTTCTACTCTATCCATCTCAATTCATGTATTTCATTCAATATTACATGGCGCAGCATATAGATAAAATTGCAAGCTTCTTTATGGTTTCCTTTATTTGATTCAAACTTAGGGAGTAGGTAACCATCTCCGGATGGGGGTTTAGGGGTGCCTAACACCTTCCCCTAACTCAACTGAATCCCTTACCCTGACCTCTGATTTCTAGACCATGCCTTATCCAACAAATTCAGGGACCTATTTCCCTCAGAATTAGATAGGTGGCGACTCACAACTCAATTACAATTTATCACCATTCCTTATTGGGATTTATCCTGATCGTGAAGGGAGGGTAAAATTCAGGTACTCACAGAAAGCATAAGGGGATACTATTTGTCGCAGTAGCTCTTGACGGGAACAATAACCTTATTCATGTTGCCTTTGGATTGGATGAAAAGGAAAACCATTTTTCTTGGGAATGGTTTTTAATTCATTTCAAACAAGCATTGGGGCCACAGGAGGATTTAGTGATTATCTTAGATAGAAACCCTTCATTGTTAAGCAAAGTTCCTCAAGTACTCCCAAATGCATTTCATGCCTACTGTGCGTATCACATTTCAATGAACATGCACAAACTGTGTAAGGACGAGAGTGTCAAACCTTTCTTTTGGCTAGCAGTAAAGGCTTGCAGACGGTCGAAGTTTCGCGAGCTCATGACGATTATTTCTAAGACCAATTAGCAAGCACATGAATTTTTAAACGGGATTATGAGGGAAATTTGGTAAATGCTTACTCTCCAGTCAAGAGATATGAGATTGTCACGTCTAATATAGCGGAGAGTGTTAACAGCTTATTTAAAGAGGCAAGAGAATCCCCGGCTACAGACTAGTAGAGACCACACGTGAAATAACTCAAATGTTTTATTTCACTCGACGCAAGGAATGGTTAGAGTGGCCCTCAAGGTTGACCAAATATGTCGAAGACAAAATGGAAAAGGATTTTAAGAAAGGACGAGGTAGACGTGTTGACGGTATCAATGATCATGTATTCAGGGTCCATGGAGAAGAACATAGGGAGTTGGTGAATTTACTTCAAAGGTCGTGTACTTGTGGTAAATTCAACGTGATGGGATGGCCGTGCGAGCATGCTCTTGCTGTATGTACGAAATATCACATTGATAAATATGAATATGTTGATCAATATTATACAACGGAATGTGCATGGATGGCTTATGAGAGGTCTATTTACCTGGTGCCGGATAAATGCGATTGGGAGACTCCAGATGCACTACTCGTACTATGTGAGAAGATGAAGCCACCAAGATATGGTCGGAGTGGCGGAAGACCTAAGAAGAAGAAACTTCTATCACAAGGAGAAGAGCGTCGAACTGTGAAATGTGGTAGATGTAAGCAAACAGGGCATAATAGACAATCTTGTACTCGAGTAATTGGATAACAAGAGTAGAAAAGTTGTAACTTTGTAATTATGGAAGAAAAGTTATAATTTTATAAAAAAAAATTATCCTTCTGGACAAAGATACATGTAATTATGGAAGAAAAGTTATAATTTTGGAAGGAAAATTGTAATTTTGGACAAAGAAATAGAAATTTTTGCAAAACCTAGTTGTTTTAACCATTGCGTTTTTGGTGTATCGACCCTTAATTAAATGCATCGACTTACATCGACCTCATAAGTTAGCTACTGCCCAGTTGAACTTGTATTGTATCGACCCTGTCCCATTTTGATTATCGACCCTTCATAAAATGCATCGACCTCATAAGTTAGCTACTGCCCAGTTGAACTTGTATCAACCCTGTCACATTTTGAGTATCGACCCTTCATAAAATGCATCGACCTGCATCGACCCCATAAGTTAGCTACTGCCCAGTTGAACTTGTAACGACCTTGTTCCCTTTCGAGTATCGACCCTTTAGAGAAATGGTCTTGACTCTATGTTATGTTGCATCGACCCATATGTTCTTTCAAGGTTGCGCAACATATGATTTCTTCCTAAGTTTCTGTCAACCTGTTTTGAACATGTTTCTGATTAAGACTGTTTACATTATATTAAATACCTCAACACATCATAATACATCATAATATATTATAATAGATGGAACCTCAAATGTTTACACTTAAATACATGGAACTTCAATTGTTTACATTATATTCAACAAACAACATACTTGGACCCTCAACTGTTTACAATATATGGAACATGTGCACTCCCTCACAACATAAATTCACCCAGACAACATACATAGAAGCTCCCTCCCTCCCTCTCCTACATAGAAGCCTCACCCTTCATGAGATCGTAAGCAATATGATACCGGCACTTTGGAATATCCCTCTGAAGCATTAAAAAGACGTATATTATAAAACTGAACAACTTATAAAACAAAAAAATGAATATAAATTAGATTCTATTTATTACCTGCTAGAATGTAGGATGTAAATCCGCACATAGGAAGTCGATGTATTTCACTACAAATATCCCGCAATCATGAGCATTTTCTTGTGTAGGAATAGTGTCAGGATCCATCGCTTGAAACTCTTATTCCTTTCCTTCTAATGCATGTTTATCCCCCGTAGCGCTGAAAAGTAGTGGGAGCTCCTCCTTCAAAGTAGTTACTTCATAAGCATACCTGTCCAGTAGATTATCGTTGTAGTAGGAGTCCCATATAAACACTTGCCTTCCCGGGGGCTCAAGTACGAACAAAATCCAGTGGGTTCCTTGTGGCCACTCTCCTTCCACTCGCTTTTTTATTAGGTAGGGAATGTAGACACATTCAGAACACCATATCGTTGCAGCCGGTTCCTTGAGTACCGTGGGGATCAATAAGGCGTTGTACGGAGTAGGGTTTTTGCCATATTTTCTAATTAGACTAATGCCTAGGTTATGAGGGGTCTCTGTATTCATATTGTTGAAAAATGAATCCTGCCATAGGAAAAACAAAGTTAGCATATTATATAGATTAGTCGTCAAATGTAGAACATAATCAACTTTGATTGTTAACTTACTGTAAACAACTCCTTTATAAAAACACATTTTTGGGTGAATATGTCGGGGTAGCGCTCATGCCTCTCGGATAATAATTGCATGTAGGCGTCAATTTCCTAAAAATATTAAAGTGTGTGAGTGCATAGTTTAATATGGTAATTTTAAAAAGAAATATTCGTATGATCCCTCCATTACCCAATTCCCGAACTAGCAGGTAGGAGATGACACTTCATGCACGACCGTTGGAGTGATTAATAGGGTACCAATTGTGTTGTATCCGGGCTGTTCACCCTCATTCTTCCTATGCCATTTGACAAACTCTATCATCTCTCTACGTTCGGCTTCAGATATATGTCGAAGTAGATTCGAAACTGGCTCCTCCATGGACGCCTTTTTCTTAGCTGCCTTCTCCTTCCGGGCATCATACCAAGGAGACCGCATCCACTGAGAGTCAAAGCAGACCCTCTTTGTCTTCTTAGGTAGTGCCTCATGCACTGTCATGGGCGAGTTTACACTGACTGGTGTAGCAAAACTCACCGGTGTACCATTAAAAACCTTCTGCAAACAAAATTGTAGAAGTCAAATCAGTAACAAACAAAAAAAATTTACTATAAAAAAATTGTGCAAATCACATTCCTCATACTGTACAGCAAAAGTGGAGACTATAGTCTCCTCAGGGTGAAGTGGAGAATGTTCGACCGACCTTTGTCTTTTTGTGATAGACATAACCGGTGCTCCTTCTCAGGGGATCGTCAGCTTGCGCTGTAGATACATTTTATCAAAGGTGAAATTGTATTTTTTTAGTAAATTTCAAAATAAATTAGAGTACTTACCCTGTAAACTTCCTCCTTCAACTCTCTAATCTCCTCACTCAACTTGTTTACAATCGCCTCGAGGCGGCATTCACTCGCCCGAATCTCGGCTTTATGGTTTTCTTCTCTCCTCATTAAGGCCTCATCAATATAGAGCTTGAGCTGGTCCAAGAGCCTACTATCAGACGTATTATCTCTTCATGCCCTCTTCATCTTCTTGGTAAGAGGGGTAGCTGTCACGTCCACCTCTTCATCTTCCTCATCATCCTCGTCATCCTCCTCATCTTTTTCTTTTTTCTCCTCTTTTAGAGGAAGGTCTCGCTCTGTGTGGACTGCCGAGTCCAACCCTCCAAGCTGGGTGAGTACATCAATCATTGCCGGCTCTTCCATCTCCCTCTGAGTGGACACGAGGGGTGGTAGAATCTCAACTTACAAGTAAAAAAGTTAGTTACATCAGCAATGTAAGAAATACTTATATTTAATGTAGTAATTAATGAAATAAACACTTACATCTGGATTCATTAACATCCGACGGGTATCCTCATATTTAATGTAGGTCGTGATCTTCCAATGTAGGAACCGAGGAAATGTATCGGGCATCATCGGGATGGGATCGGAAGATGACTTGATACCCTACCCCTATCTTGCGAATGCGGGAATACATTCCAGTAGCCAAACCTGTTATAATAAAGCAATCAAGTCATAAATTATGGAAAAAAAATTATGTATAACAATTATAAACATAAACTATTGTTCTATTACCTGAAATGCAAAAGCACAACCATATATGTTGTATCATAACTGCCAATGGAGAGTGCAGACTCCAAAGATGCCTTTTGTATCCAAATACCCCCCATGGTTAACTATTGAAGGCTAGAAGGTCTTCCACTAGAACCCACCATTTCTCATCTACACAGGCGGTGAAGACCTTCGCATCCAAAAAACTCTCTACAAAAAGAAGCAAGCCTAGCTGCACAGCTTCCATATTATATTTCTCCCCAAGCCCTGGATCTTCATTAACAAATCTTTTTTATGGATTTCTGCAGGCTTCCTTTTGGGGAACATCCTCTTCCTAAGTTTCTGCTCCCCAAAATCGATTTCATGGGTGAGGGGGTGGGGGGATAGAAGGAGTGGATCTAAGACCCATGGCTAGGGCAAAATCCAACTCCCTAAGTTTCATCAAAACCCCCTCAATCTAAAACTCCATATCTCTTACGTGGTGTTGGAGAACGAAGTGAGCTACCATACCACAAAATGTGAATGTGTGCTGGTCCGTAAAATGCCCAAACACTTGCTCCTTCCATAGATCAATTTTATTTGGCATTCTTTCAAAATTCTGTTTCATCTCCCACCAAAAAGCCTGAGTGCATTTGGTGGAAGGTTGACCCTCCCTTTCAATAAGGGGGACTGAGGATTCATACGTCACATTTTCATGGACATTTCTACTCTTTGTTGGCTTCCTTGTGCTCTTTGTTGCTTTGCTTGGGCTCTTCTAAAGTTTGGGTTTTGCAATAACCTTCTTCTCTACACTTTTCTTCTCCATCCTACAAATGGAAAAAAAGAAACATGAAATAAAACATACTTTTGACAAGTGGTCGATATAGCCGATGCAAAAATTGCAAGGGGTCGATGCATTAAGCTTACAGGGTCGATACATGTATCAAACTGTATAGGGTTGATACAAATTATACAGGGTCGATACAGTTGAACAAGGTTCGATACATGAAAGAGACAGGGTCGATACTCATTCAAATAGGATAGTAGCTAACTTATGCGGTCGAGGCAGATCGATATATTCATTGCATATGTTGATGCATGTGCATCGACTAGAGTAAGGGGTTGATACATGCATCAACCTAGTGCATCCAGTCGATGCTTTCATTGCACTAGGTTGATGCATGTGCATCGACTAGAGTAAGGGGTTGATACATGCATCAACTTAGTGCATCCAGTCGATGCTTTCTTTGCACTAGGTTGATGCATGTGTATCGATCGTCATCTTTAACCTCTGACAAAGTATGTTTCGGCCCATATGAATCGACCCCTTCACATATATGCATCGACCCCTTCACATATTTGCATCGACCTGGTGCAAAAAATTTGTTGCAACAAACACAAATACATTTTTGGTTTTTTAAGTCATTTTTCAGGGGAAAATGTATGAATTTCATACGAATTAAACTCATATGCAAGGTTTTCATAAGAATTTAAGCTTCAAAACCAAAAATCCTTCAAAAAAACCTACTGCATATCCAAAATACTGAAAACCTAAATGTAAACAAAAATCCTTCAAACAGAAGGAACCATGTACCTTTAACAATCAATGTAACTTCTCAAAATCACTTCACGAAGGATCTTCAAGGTTTTCGGTTCAGCGTCGATACAGCTTCCAGTCGGCTTCGATGACAAAGATGAGAGGGTCAATGCGCACGTCTTACGGGTTTCCCGCTTATTATGAGATGTGGACAAGAATGCCATATACAAAAATGCATACCGGTATGAAAGGGAAAAAAAAAATTAAAACACACATGTGTAAGGATGCACACGTGTGTGGGGGCATTTAGAGAAGAGTTTTTTAAAAAATGGTATTTAGGGAAGAAGCCCATGGTAGAGGGGCAATCAGGGAAAAACCCCTTTTTAGGGTTTCTACCATTTTGCCTATAAATAAGGCTTTGCCTTGGGTCTTTTGGGTTTACCCTAAACCTAAAGAGAGTAAGAGAAATTGAGAGAGAAGGGAGAGAGGAGATCTTGGAGAAGCCAAGGTGGGACTTGTGGATTGAAGAGGTTGGAGATACAAGATCAAGGGTGGACTCACCCCTTCCAAGCTTGGAGCATCTTCTTCAAGTGGGACCTTCCCTAATCAAGTGGGGTTCCCAAATCAAGGGTTTTCTTCAAAATCAAGTGTTGATCTTCAAGGTTAGTACACCCTTCCTAGTTAACTTAGTAGTAACCTAGGTTTGAAAATTGATGATGCTTTGGTTTTGTATTTTCCAAAATTGAGATGAACTAAGGTTATCTAAAAATGTATAAGATGAACTGATGAAGTAATGATGTGTGATTGGGGGACGAATGATGTGTGATGAAAATGATGGAAGGGCAAGGTACTCATAATAAACATATTCCATGTGCTTGATGAATTGATTGAACCAAAAACATGAATAAAACACTCTTAAAGATGTTGAATGCCATATGTTTGATAAATTGCATGAATGAAGTGAAACTAAGGAAATGAGGACACGATTTAGGGAGTCTTTTCCATTTGATAATTTTAATGAAATGCTTGATATGTTTCTCTTGAAAACTTACATGCTATAAGATTGTAGAATGCTAGATGATGCTTTAAAGTAATATAGGCCACGATGTTCATTAATTGTCAAACACACACAAGCACGCATGCATGCATGAACCGATGTTTTCTAAAAGTATAAGTATATGAACATAAACAAGAACAAGACATGTGATTTACGATACCAATGATATAGCCGGACATCGGGCTGGTCAAGGGTAGGGCATATCCTTCAGCTATGTCAGACTTGGCTCACAAGGAAAACAAGTTGATAAAGCTAGACATTGGGCCGGTGAAGGGTAAGGCATATCACAAGATATGTCATACCTGGCTCACAAGAAAACAAGTTGATCATGCCGAACATCGGGCCGATCAAGGAGGTTGGTGTACCCTTTCTATATATATATATATATATTTTGCTGAAGGGAATTTAATTCCCGACTCACAAGTTGCTACAAGGGCACTAATCTCTGGCTCACAAGAAAACAAGCAAGTCAAGTCAAGAACATGTCAAGTCATGACAAGAAGAAGCAAGACAAGTGATTCCAACAAGAACAAGACAAGCATGTGTGATTTTTACGAACGAGACCAAGACAAGAACAAGTTTTTGAATATGACAAGTTTTGAACGATACAAAAGACTATTTTCAAGAACAAGTCAGGATTTTAAAGTATGAGTTTTATCGGAGTTTTCGCATTCACTCATGCATGTCAAGACTATTGCATTGCTTTACTTTTATGCTATGAATGTCCTATGTTACTATTATCACTTTAAATTCATGTGTTGAACTATATCTCGTTGTTTTAGTACACATTATTACTAGTATTAGCTAGTAGCTTGTACTTGTTGAGTATTTCATACTCAGCCGTACATCTTATGTCGGCAGGTACTGTGGATGTCCTCAACCCTGAGCCTTGGGTTGAGGAAGAGTATGTCGAGGAGAGAGAGCCATCTATTCCGATGTAGACACAGGCGGATAGAAATTTAGATGTCTGGCCGTATCTAGACTACTGCTAGAGAGAAAGAGTCTGTAAAATTTTACCTCTTTTGTATTTTGATGGGTGGGCATGTCCTCCTTTACTTTGATATGTTTTGTACAGAACTTGGAATACAGACTTTGTATAGAAAAGAAAAAGTTAGTTCACGCTTCTGCACTCATGTTTCAGCTTCCGCACTCTGTTTAATGTTTCTATTGCATCATGTTAGCCTTGTTCATTACAGGAAGGTTTGGTAGGTATGTATAGTCACACCTAAAGTATCTCTTAACTCCTAGGGGGTATTTTGGGGCGCGACACTTTGCAGAGATTTCTCGAAGAAATACTCAAAGCTCGATCTTTGTTCTTCGCTATCCCCGTTAAGCTTTTGAATCTTTACTTCGTATCACTACAAAATTTAAGACTTTTAATGACGTTTCCAAATCGCCATTAAAAACCCCAAAAACGTTGTTATAGGCAATAACGATGTTTTAAACCAAACACCGTTATTGCTCACGTCAGGGAAGGTAAAAACGACATTTATCTTCACGACATTTCTAAAACGGCGTTTTGAAAACGCCGTTACAGAACAACTTGTCATGGCGTTTTAGAAATGTCGTAATAGACTCAATCTTTGACGGTATTTTAGAAATGCCGTAATAGACTCAACCTCTTACGACGTTTTTAAAATGCCGTTATAGGTATAGTTTATGACGATGTTTCTTAAACGCCGTAAGAGGTTGTGTCACGACGTTTACCAAACGCCGCGGATGGTCATGACATACAAAAATAAAATTATTTTTTAACAAATAATTTTTTTTACCTGTCAACAATATAAAATATTCTTGTCAACAATAAAATATTTTTTTACCTATTTTGTACTTGTCAACAATATAAAATATTTTTTAAACTTATTTTGTACCTATCAATAATATAAAATAAATAAAACCGTGCCCATAATGACATTATATATAAAAAGAAATTTTCTATCTAGAGACCTACAATCAGTATAAAATAAATACATCCAATCACACATGCCCCGCTGTAATAATACACATGTCCTTAAAAAAGTGTCAAAAAATCGTAAGTCTAACTATCTTCATCTCATTGGTTCCCTTCCGCGGCTCTAAAACTCGACAGGTGTGTGCTGCCGGCTTCCTCCTACAAAGACAATAAAATAAAATAATTTATTAGAATATTGAAATGAGTGTAGTGTGCTATTAGTGATGAGTTTGCATGCATGTTAGAGATTGAACCTTGTTCCTAACCGGGTCTCAATTTTCGATGCCGTTTTTTTAAACGTGTGTATTTTAACATAATCTAAGTGTGAGAATTGGTTTCGAGTGAATCCGAGGTCGTTTGCCCGATTTGGGCATCGTGTAGGCCGAATTCCCAAGTTCTAAAGAATAGTTTGGCCTAAATCTACAACCGCCCATCAAATCCTAACCGGACATCGGTTTTCGATGTCGCTTCGAACGAGTATATTTTAACACAAACTAAGTGTGGGCATGGGTTTCGAGTGAATCCGAGGTCGTTTTCCCGATTTGGGTACCGAGTAGGCCGAATTCCGAAGTTCTAAAAAATAGTTTAGCCTAAACCTACAACCGTCCATCAAATCCTAACCGGGCCTCAGTTTTTGATGTTGTTTCTTGCTTGCCTGATTTGCGCACCGAGTAGGCCAAATTCTCAAATTTTAATGAATAGTTTTGCCTAAACCTACAACCGCCCATCAAATCCTAATCGGGTCTCGATTTTCAATGTCATTTCTTTTAATGCGTATATTTTAACACAACCTAAGTGTGAGAATTGATTTTGATTGAATCCGAGGTCGTTTACCTGGTTTGGAGACCGAGTAAGCCGAATTCCTAAGTTCTACAGAATAGTTTGGCCTAAACCTACAACTGCCCAGCTCCTAACCGGGCCTCAGTTTTCATTGTCGTTTCTTCTAACGCGTGTATTTTAACACAACCTAAGTGTGGGAATGTGTTTCGAGTGAATCCGAGGTCGTTTACCCGATTTGGGTATCGAGTAGGCCGAATTCCCATGTTCTAAAGAATAGTTTGGCCTAAACCTACAACCACCCGTCAAATCCTAACTGGGCCTTGATTTTCGATGCCGTTTCTTCTAACGCGTGTATTTTAACACAACCTAAGTGTGAGAATTTGTTTCGAGTGAATCCAAGGTTGTTTGCTCGATTTGGGCACCGAGTAGGCCGAATTCCGAAGTTCTAAAGAATAGTTTGGCCTAAACCTACAACCGCCCATCAAATCCTAACCAGGCCTCGGTTTTCGATGTTGTTTCTTCTTGTTTGCCCAATTTGGGCACCGAGTAGACCGAATTCCCAAGTTCTAAAGAATAGTTTTGCCTAAACCTACAACCGCCCATCAAATCTTAACCGGGCCTCAGTTTTTGATGTCATTTCTTCTAACGCGTGTATTTTAACACAACCTAAGTGTGAGAATTGGTTTCGAGTAAATCCGAGGTCGTTTGCTTGGGCATCGAGTAAGCCGAATTTCTAAGTTCTAAAAATAGTTTGGCCTAAACCTACAACCGCCCATCAAATCCTAACCGGGCCTCGGTTTTCGTTGCCGTTTCTTCTAACGCGTGTATTTTAACACAACCTAAGTGTGGGAATTGGTTTTGAGGGAATCCGAGGTCGTTTGCCCGATTTGGGCACCGAGTAGGCTGAATTCCCAAGTTCTAAAGAATAGTTTGGCCTAAATGTACAACCGCCCGTCAAATCCTACCGGGCCTCGGTTTTCGATGTCTTTTTTTCTAACGCGTGTATTTTAACACAACCTAAGTGTGGGAATTGGTTTCAAGTGAATCCGAGGTCATTTGCTCGATTTGGGCACCAAGTAAGCCGAATTCCCAAATTCTCTAAACCTACAACCGCCCATCAAATCCTAACCGGGCCTCGGTTTTCGATGCCGTTTCTTCTAACACGTGTATTTTAACACAACCTAGGTGTGAGAATTGGTTTCGAGTGAATACGACATCGTTTGCCCGATTTGGGCACCGAGTAGTCCAAATTCCCAAGTTCTAAAGAATAGTTTAACCTAAACCTACAACCGCCCATCAAATCCTAACTGGGCCTCGATTTTTGATGCCGTTAAAAGAAATGCACTTCTCTCTTAACGTCCTAAACCTCGTGGAAATGTTGATTATCCTCTACCTGTCTCCTTTAGGTGAGGATCTCTAGACGCTGGAATCTCTAGAAGATGCCACGTTACCCCTATTTACAGATCAACCCCACAGGAAAAAGATACACGTGTTCTCTTCCAGATAAATACAAGATACGTGGCACAATTAGTAAATCTTCCACCGCAAGAAACGGGCACCTATCTCGGGCAGCCCATGCAATCAATTTCGGGCACTTTAGTCCTTACGAAACACGAAATATTAGCGGTTCTATCATCCCTATTATAGGACCAAGAACTTTTACCGTATGATGTAGGACTTCATAAACAGGTGGTTCAGGATTTCAGATCAATAATCGTATGATCCATCTATACGCTAAACTGTACGCTAAAGTCTCATAGTATTATAAGGTAATATAACTAACTATACGAATGAACTTCCCTTTTTTAATTTATCGATATTTATTTAAATAATCGTAATAATCCTTTTGCTAACTTGATATGGTATGCCTATAAGCATTTGCATAATTGCATGGGAAGCACCCTACCAGGAATATACATGAACAATTCTTGGTCAATTTCTTGGATAGACACATAGCCTAAAAATCACACTGACTATACGTTAATAGCAAGCCAAAGCTCTAAATTGGACAATTGAACAGTTTGTATCATCATTTTGTCTAAGATCACTGTGCCTAAAATTAGCAAAACACATCAGTCCATCATGAAACCAGATAGGACATACAAACTGACAGTAAATCTCATAGAAAACCCAGTACAGAACACATATAATAACATAATGGTTTTGGTGAGCTAGATGATTCAATCTTTAGAATGAACACGTAATTTAAAAAGAAATATGGCAAAACACAATAACATAATAAGGAAAGATATAATATATAGATGTAGGCATTTAATAATATAATGAGGGATTTAAGAACTAGTAATTGGATTAGGGGTTAAAAGCCTAGGCGGCAACAAAACATTGAGTCATTTCCATGTGGACTGCAAGGAAAAAAATTAACAGTTCAGCACTATGTTGATTACGATTTAAAATTTGGTTTGACATTAATAAAAACCAGATCATTAGGATCCGGGGATTTGATTTTAATCATGGACTAAAACCCTCCATTTAATTTAATCTTTGTTCAGGTTGTGTGTTTACTTTTTTGAAAGAGAGAAAACACACTTTTAGTATTTTTCCTGTAGTTCTTTAGTCCCACATCAGAAAAGTAGAGAAAATCTAAAGAGTTTAATTACCCTCTTGCTTGTTTAGTTGTCAACAACCAAACATGAGGTGTAGATTTTGACCCACCAATTTCTTTAGTCAATAACTAGGGTGCGCGAGTTGCGCTCGTAGCGAGCGCACACGCACGGGCACAGGCTCAGGTGTGGGTGCGGCATAGGGCTTTGGGCGCTATGAGGCACATTCTGCACTTCACATCGTCGCTTGGGTCGCTATTTATTTTGAGTAAATCAGGACCGTTGATCTAAGGGTTAGTGGGTGCAGGCCCGTGCATGCAGGCCCATGATGGGCTGCTCTGACCAAGGCCTGACCCTGTGTGCCATGTGGCCTGCTTGGTGCAGGAGGGCTTGGGGAGGGTCTGAGAGTTGTTGGAACTCAGACCAGAGACTGATTCGTGGAGTGTAGCCTGATTCGCCTAGAGACCAGTGAGCCTAGAGACCAGTGAGTCACCAGACCAGAGTATGTGCACCCTGGTCCAGTCTATTCCGAGTAACCATGGTCCATCAGGATGACTCCATATCAGGGAGCTCTTAGGAGGACCCTAACCTAGAGATCTCCATTAATGGTGGTCCTTGAGTTCGATGGAGAAGATGATGATCCTGACCCATTATCCAGAGGCCTAGAACCCATAAACAGACCCAACAGGCTATCCGGATCGATCCAAATCCATGGATACTAAGAAATGGATAGCTTTGTCCAGCTCCTGATGAGGTTACAGAATGCCTTCGGGCTTCTCAACCGTCCATATTGTTCGGTTGCCTGATCTGGGATTCCAGATCGAGTAGAACAGTGGATCTGCCCTACATGGGCAGAACCATCTTGGTGACCATCTGATTTCGAGTGATCCTACCATATCCACATGATGGACCCAATCAGGGTATCTTGTGGAATGGGTAAATCTAGATAGGCCTGGACTCGTACCCAAACATAATCTGGAATATGATAAATTGAATTAACCATAATCTTGTGTCCAAACAAAATTGGAATAAGTTAAATAGATTAACTTAAAATCTGTAAATAAACTAGACCTAAGACAGCACTTAAAATTGGTAAGTTTTCATTCATTCTCCATGGAAATCCCTAGGGTTTCTAGCGGCTTGGAGGGGGGATCATCCTCACGGCCTCCTGACCCCCCACCTCTCTCCTTCGCTGCTGTTGTAGGAAGACAAAAACAGGATGCTGAACATCATCAAGCTACCATTCCGATCAAAAAACCTGCAACTTATAAGGGAGAACCAGCACTTTTCTTCTCGGAAGATGAAACCAAGCTCCTTGCTGCACCCCACCGTTTATCATTGGTTGCTAAGTGTTCTTATGGACGCCCCTCATTAGATGTTATCAAGACTTTTATGAAGAAATCTGCTGGTATTCGTCTTGCCTTTTCAGTGGGAATACTTAACTCGCGCCATCTTCTTTTTAGGTTTTCTTTCGAAGAAGATTATTTAATGATATGGATCAAAGAAGTGATATACATAAATGGTTTCTTGTTCAGATTTTTCAAGTGGACTCCTTCCTTTGTCTCTGGAGTAGAACCGTCTATAGTTCCAATATGGGTGAGTTTCCCTAATCTACCTCTTCATCTATTCAATGATTCAGCCATTAGATCTATAGGGAGTATCATCGGTAAGGTGCTGAAATTAGATGGTGCAACCCAATCCTTTTCCCGCCCAAGTGTTGCTAGAGCATGCATAGAAGTAGATCTCCTTAAACAAAACCCGGAAAGATTTTGTTTGGGTATTGGAGATCAAGGGAGATGGCAAGCAATAGAATATGAGAAAACTTTTCTGTTTTGTAAAAATTGCAAGAAGCTTGGACATGGGTTACATAACTGTTCAGCGGGTAAGAATAAAGGAAAAATTAGACACGCTGAAAACAACAAAGGGGAAGAAGAAGAACAATTCAAAAACTCTAAGAGATGGGTGATAAAGCAATCTGCCCCCATTGAAACTTCTTCAAAAGACGTCCCAGATCAGCAAAATATTTCTTCTCCCACTGTTATAGAACAGAATATGGAGGATATTTATGTTATAGAGGTCAGATCAACACCCAAAACAGCAATGGATTCGGAGATTTTGGTCCATAAAATTGATGTCTCTTCCACGCCAATAATGGTAGAATCAAAAGATTGCACAATACATTCAAGGGATGGAGCAGCTGCGGATTTTTCCCATACAAAGGTACCTATACTAGCGTCACAAGGTAACTCTGATCCAGAAATTTCTAATTTAGTTACTATTCAGAATTCTGCTAATGGAAAGGAAAATCTTATTGAGCTAACTGAGAAAAATTCTGGGTTATTAAATTCTCCTATTAACATTGGAGATATTGATAACCAAATTCTTTCAAAAGGTATGGATTCGGATGAGGAATGGATTAGTCCAGGTAACCTAAACTCTAAATGTTTATTGGATCACACAATAACATATGAAAATTCTGTAGTGGAAATCCCAAAAATTGGAACCATTCTAAACAACCAAGCTATTTTAACTAATTCTGAACTTAGAGGTATCTACCTAAATGAGAAGACAAAAAATGGATCTAGGTTCCAACATACTCCTCATTATCGTATGTGGCTGAATTTGATTAAAACTCTAGAGAATCCTTTAAATCATAAGGATCCATTATTTATTGGAAATATTTTGAAAGAAAACTCTCAAACTCTAGAATATCATGATGACTTAGATCCGTGTTTATTTAACAATTTGGAATCTTTTAAGAAAGAAGGAATAACTTTTTCTCAAAGATTACTTAAATCAGAGTTATTTTCTAAATATCAACTTACAATATCTAAGACCAAATCAAAAAATACTAAAGGTGTGTTAGCTTCTGATAGAATAACTCGTTCTAGATCTGCTGTTTTGTCATTGGGTTCAGAATCTAATATTGGTATTAATGAATAATTTTCTCCTTTGGAATATTAGAGGGATTGGTAACTTAGCTTCTAAGTCTAGACTCAAACAATTAATTTCTTCTAATAATATTATTTTTACTGCTATTATAGAACCCAAAAAATATATTGACTCTATGCAAGAAGTTTGTTCTTTTATCAATATGGATGCTCATTTAGACCCTCATGTATCTCATCCTAAGATTTGGCTATTTTGGAAAAATCATCTTCAAGTCTCATTTATTTCTTCATCCGATCAAATGATTATTGTTGATGTCTCTTTGAGTGGTAATTCTTCCATTCGGTGTGCTTTCATATATGCTAAATGTACTAGTAGGGAGCGCTTATCTCTTTGGATGGATCTTAATATATGCTTTTCTTCCTATGTTGGCCCTTATTTTATTGGAGGGGATTTTAATGCTATATCTAGTTCTGATGAAAAGCTAGGAGGGAGGGAAGTCAATATTGAATCTCATACTGATTTTAACAATATGATTAATGAATTGGGTATGATGGACCCTGGGTTCTATGGGAACAAATTCACGTGGTGTAACAATCAGAATGGTTCTAATAGAATATATGCTCGTCTAGATAGAGTCCTCCTTAGTTCTGATTGGAGTCTAAATTATCCAATTTCTTCTGTTTCCCACCTCAATAGATTAACTTCAGATCATTCTCCCCTTCTTTTTGTTTTTGGTAAAGAGACTGATAGGTGTCCTTCCTCTTTTAAATTTCAAAAAATGTGGATTCATCATCCTGATTTTTTTCGCCTTGTTTCTGAGTCCTGGGATATGCCTTTGTCTACTAATCCTCTTATGGCCTTTTTTCTTAAGCTGAAAAGACTAAAGATTTCTTTAAAAAGTTGGAATAAGAATGTTTTTGGCAATATTTTTGAAAAGATTAAGGATATCGAAAATCAAATTAATAATTGTGAGGAAAATATTCAAAATTCTTGGGATCCTGGGACGGCTAATATCCTTAATAATCTTAAAGATGAGCTTCAATCTCTTCTGTTGCAAGAAGAGATATTCTGGAGGCAAAAATCTCGTATTAAATGGCTTCAAGAAGGGGATAATAATACTAAATTTTTTCATATGATTTCTAATTCCAGAAGGAGTAGAAATTGTATTGAGAGGATTCATGATTCCCAAGGAAATGTATTGGAATCGAGGGAGGATATTGGGAATGCTGCTGTTTCTTATTTTAAAAATCTATTATCTTCTTCTAATTGTATTATTGATCATAACTTGATTAACCATATCCCTAATCTTATTTCAGAAGATGATAATAATTCTATATCTATTCCTCCTTACCTAGAAGAGATTAAAAATGTAGTTTTTAGTATGTCTGCTGATAGTGCTCCTGGGCCGGATGGTTTCTCGGGGCACTTCTATCATTCTTGTTGGAACATTATCAAGGAAGATCTTTTGCGTGCTATCCACTCATTTTTTATTTATGCAGAAATTCCTAAATCTATTAATGCTACTGCTATAGCTTTAATTCCTAAATGCAGTTCTCCTTTATCCTTTTCTGATTTCAGACCTATTAGTCTTTGCAATTTTCTTTATAAAATCATTTCGCGTCTTCTGGCTGATAGAATTGGTAAACTTTTGCCTAACTTAATATCTGAAGAACAAAGTGGTTTCGTTAAAGGGAGGAATATTATTGATAATATTAATCTCGCTCAAGAGATGGTTCAGGATATAGATAGAAAATCTTCAGGAGGTAATATTATTTTCAAACTTGATATGTCTAAAGCATATGATCGCATGGATTGGAATTTTATTTTTGTAGTTCTTCAAAAAATGGGTTTCAGCTATGCAGTTACTAGATTGATACATGGCTGTCTTTTTAATCAATCCTTCTCTATCATTATTAATGGAAGCTTACAAGGTTTTTTTCAGAGTTCCCGGGGTCTTCGGCAAGGTGATCCTCTTTCCCCTGCCCTTTTTATTTTAGCTGAGGAAGTTCTTAGCAGAGGTTTAAAATCTATCTCTGAGAGTCTTTCTCCGAATTACAAATTGGGAAGATATGGTATTCCTATTTCTCACCTTCTTTTTGCAGATGATACTTTAATATTTTGTAATGGTAGAAAGCGTAACATTAAAAAAATATTTGACTTTATCTCTTCATATGAGGATTCATCGGGTCAATTAATAAATCGTGCTAAAAGTGCTTTTTACTGTTCTTCAAAAACCTCTAGGGCTAGAAGTGGTGCTATATTTCAGTGGGTTGGTATTCCTAATAAGAATTTTCCATTTACTTATCTTGGTGTCCCCATTTATAAAGGTCGTCTTAAAAATTGTTTCTTTAATCCCTTAATAGATAAAATTCTTAAAAAAATAGAGGGTTGGAAAGGCAAATTCTTATCTACGGGGGGTAGGCTCATTCTTATTAAGCATGTTTTGTCATCTATGCCTACTCACCTTTTAGCTGGGATCCATGTTCCGAAAACTATTTGTAATATTATTGATAGATCTATGGCTAAATTTTTTTGGAACAATAGGATTGATTCTAAAAAGCGTCATTGGATTAATTGGAATACTTGTACCCTCAGCCTGTTGGAAGGGGGTCTAGGCATTAGGAAAATGCATGATTTTTCTTCTGCTTTTCGTATGAAACAAGCTTGGAATCTTTATCAATCTGAAAATCTTTGGACTAAATTCTTTAAATCTAAATTCCAATTTTCTCACATTTGGTATGCTTCATATCGCATTGATTCATCTAAAACTTGGATAAAAATTAGCAAATTTTGTAAAGATATGATTTGGAATTCTACTGCTTTAATTGGTAATGGTAATAAAATTAATTTCTGGTTAGACTGTTGGTATGGAGATGCTCCTCTTATTGTTAATTCTACTAATATTCCTCATACTTTTCCTGTTATCTCGGACATGCTTGATGACAATGGGGGATGGGATTTTAGTCTTGTTTCTGATTATCTTCTTGATTATATTGAGACTGATATTAGAAATGCAGGATTTTTTACTTCTGAATTAGAAGATACATTCATTTGGAATCTCTGTCCAAAGGGTAAGTTTTCAGTTAAATCAGCTTGGAACGCTATTCGATATTCTACCCTTCCGAAAAATTGGACTAGGTATGTGTGGAATAATATTATTCCCAAAAAAATCCAAATTTTTGGTTGGAAGGTAATGAATGGAGCTATCCCTATTGACTTTAAAGTTCAATCTATTGGTATTCCTCTAGTAAGTTGTTGTTCATGTTGTGCTCAAGGTCATATTGAAACTTTATCTCATCTCTTATGCACAAGTGATATTGCAGGAGTGTTATGGCAATATTTTGGTAATTTATGTTCAGTTTTTTCTCCACCTAGTGATAATATTCAATGCTTACTTCAGAGATGGTTTAGAGCTTCAGATAGGAATCATAATGCAGTTTTTGTGGTGCTTCCTCTTATAATCATATGGGAGATCTGGAAAGACAGATGCTCCCGTAGGTTTAAGAATGTTCAAAAGTCTGTTGATGTGATTAGGACAAGAATTCAGAAATGGATGGTTGACTTGGGCTCCTTACCGACCGGCAAGTCATTGGATCTTTCGATTATCAATATCTTGTCTTCTCCTATTTGCCAAAGTACTACTATTGCCTATATCAAATGGAATCGGCCTTCTCAGGATAGAATAAAATTGAATGTTGATGGTGCTTTTAAAGGCAATCCGGGAATAGCTGGAGGTGGTGGTATTATACGAGACCACGATGGAAAGATGTTAGCTTGTTTCTATGCCTTCTATGGGAATTGTACTAATTATGTTGCAGAAACTCGAGCTCTTTTGGATGGTTTACTTTTGTGTCAAAGACTTGGATACATTCAAGTGGATGTTGAATCTGATGCTAAATCTTTAGTAGAAGCTTGGAAGGGTTCTTCTAATCATCCTTGGCAGGTGTGGTATTGGAATAAAAAGATCCACCAAGTGTTTTACATTTGCTCCTCTATTAATCACATCTTTTGGGAAGCTAACATGGTTGCAGACTTTCTTGCTAATCAAGGTTGTACTTTTCAGACTTCAGGCGAAATTCTCCCTAATCAGTCTAGTCCTACTCGTCTCATATCCTTTATTTCTCTTGATCAAGATGGTTTAGGTAATGTTCGATTGGTTCATAGAGATTGAGTTTTGTTTGGTTTTGTTTATTAGAGGTAAGGTTTATGTCCCCCTCTATTTGTGTTTGTTTGTCAGGGGTAAGGTTTTATGTCCCCCCCTTTTTTTTTTTTTTGCTGGCTAGGGGTAAGGTTTTATGTCCCCCCCTAATGTGTGAGTTCTTTGTAGGGGTAAGGTTTATGTCCCCCCCCCCCCCCCCCCCCCAATTTATTTTTTATTAATAAATCTGGTAGGGGTCCGCCAAACCCCCCTCTCCTTCTGAGAGGTTTTTTTTTTTAAAAAAAAAAAAAAAACTAGACCTAAGACAATTGATTCTGGCCAAACCAGAAGCATATTCTGTGCAGAATCAATTCTGGACAGAACCAGAATCTGTAAGCAAACAGAATAGGTGAAGACATATTCTTGAATAGGTTAAAACAGGATTAGACCAAATTAGAGTGAACCTAACCCTATAACCAAACTTACCCTTAAACCCTAAAGGGTAAAATGGGATATTATCTAATTAATTATATTATCTCTTACTGTAAATCTGATGGGACTTTAAGACACTTGGATAATTGACAAACCCTAATTAAATGAATATATATATATATATATATATATATAATTTTAAAAGGGCATCCTAAAGGAAGATCAGTACCCCATCTTCTACTGAGTAGTGCAAACTCGTTGGGAAGACCGGAGAGAATTCGAGCTGAATTATATCCCGGAGATAGAGCTGTCATATCCCTGCACATTGGAGGCTTCAATTATCTTCAAGAAAGACTCACTTGTAACGCCTCTCAGCGAAGCGATTCTCAGTCATAATTAAATAATTAAATCGCTTATTCAATTGCATTATTATCTGTTTGTAGTTGCTAAGTGGCTGTGTGCAGGGATTTAGCCAAAATACACTAACACACTATTTTAAATTATGCTCCGTCGCCCAAAAAAATCTTGAAACAATGTTGCCGCCAACTTTGTAAAATATGGTTTTCTTTCAACTCATTTGTGGGGTTATCACATTATGCTCTTTCTAATCTTGTGCCTATGTAAATAGGTCCTTAGAACATAAATAATTGCAGGCTATCCTCAGTCTACATCATGATATTCCTTCCAAACATGTTCTCACCGCTCTATTATACTAGCATTGTTGCATGCATTCCTTGTGCTGAAACTCAAACATTGTCAATGAGTACATAACCAATTTAGCCTACAATGAGTTTAAGATCAAAGAATATTTCAATTGAAAAGAAACTGACAAAATTTATACACGCTCAAAAATAAATAAATAAATATATTGTCAAATTCATGTTCTCAAGCTAATCATAAGTCAACTTGGCTTATCAACTACTACCCAAGGCATACATAAGCATAGCAAAGCATTAGCTACAAAATAATCAAATATCCATCACCATCATTAAAATGTCTACTATGAGGAAAAGATATTGTCCAGTACAGGCAGAATATGCTGCTAATAAGTGAGTCTAACCTGTAGGGACTACACTTACAAAAATACAAAGTAAAACCTCACCATTAGATTAGTACCATTAAGAAGTTTTCTTGTTTTTAGCGGTTAGCACCATTTGTTTGCTTGAACTCCAAGCCTACATATTTTCATTTTACCCGTTGTTTCATAATTTATCACCAATTGTTCAACATTGACAACTATTCTAGTATTGGTTGACCCATGTGTGAAGCAAAGTCATTCTCAACGAAGAATAAGTTGCTTTGGTCAACAGATCCAGAGAAAAAATCTGACATCTGAAAAAAATGCATGTTTATAGTGTATTTCCCCTAGAATCCAGACAACCAGAAACTAACATATGAACATGCAGTTATGAAGCATATAAGTGATGTGCAGGCTTCAAATATGCATTGGACTAGATGTGCAAGTTTGCTTGGTTGGGTGGCTCCAAGGCGTAGATGATCTTTTCCATGCGTACCCACTTACTGAAATGCATGTATAGAAGACTGGGATATATGATGGTGTAAGGAACATTACAGAACAACAAAAGGAGAAATGTAATTTTGATTAAAGAATTAACTCAAACAAGTTCAAAAATCAGACAACCAACAGCTAAAAGATTCTACTCCAATGTTATTAAAATCTGGTCCAGTTCAACATGTAATAACAACATATATGCAAGAGATAAAGTTAATCACATAAAAATTGGAAGATTCATCTCTTTATGTATTTCCATATTGGTTGCACATAGATAATTTTCCAAACAATCAAGGAAGAAACATCAATATCAAAAAGATCTTTTAGAAATCATAAGCATAAGTAAGAAAACCTGATGTATCTATCATTCAGATAATTGAGAAAGGCACCTTGAAGGAACTATCAGAAAAGGAAAGAACCTGGAAAGGTAATTACCTCATCAGAAGGATCTGATAGTTCTTTAAGAAGGGTATCAAATATGTCATTCAAAAAAGATAAGACCTGATTCAAGTAAGTAACAAAATTTGAACACCTTCCACATGAAAACAAGGCCCAAAAGATCTTTTTCAATTAGTATGGCCGTCATCATTAAAAAAAGTCTCACAAATTATTGAGTTGATCTAAATACTGCTATCCAAAACACTCTTCGGCAACAATTGAATTAGAATATCTAATTTTTCGAATCATAATAGTATATGCTTAACAGAATGGGCTTGTGTATGAAATACTATACAACACTCAGAGCTAACAAAAAGGGATGCAACATAGCATAACATCAAGATGTGTGATATAATCAATATGTATCATTTATCTAGGTTACCCCAAAACGAAAATCATACACTGTCATTGTTCATCTATCTCAGTAAATTATCGAATGTAGCCTACGTATTGGTATCGAAACGTGACGATACATTACCAAAATTTATCAACCAAAGGCTTAAAATTAAAAACCATGGTTCAAAAACCTGAAAACTTGACTCGATTTGAAAGTTAGCCAGGTCGAGTAACCGGAAAACTCAAAAAAAAATCGACTCGGTCTAACTCAAAATATATATGTAATTAACTTGAAAAACGTGAATTAAAAAGAACTCAAAGTATGCTGGTTTTACAGCCTTAAACCTAAATACTAGGTTTAACAGAACCTATAGTGGGTTGTCATTGTAGACCTAAAACAATATGATGCAAAAATAGTGTCATGTTTGAGTTTAGGTTTAGAAAAATGATAAAAATACTCTTATATGACTCTACCTAGTCTAGCAAGTCAAAAAACTCGGCTTGACTCGACCGTGTAAGGTACAACGACCCATAGTAATATAATGAGAATGAAGTGCATATAACTCATTCCTCACTTCTCGTTTCCTATGGAAATTGTTAACCTCGTTCCATGCTTCTCTTTAAGGTCACTATGGTTTAGATTATAAATAGTTATATACCAGTGACCAAATTAGTATAAAAAATTAAGTTCCATATCTCATAGGCGATAGGACCACTAGTTGATGTTTCAATTTACTTTTTACCATAAAGATTCAGCATGCAGAATGGGGAATCAGAGGAACTTACAGGGAGAACAAATTTTGAAGCTGACCAAGCTCCTGAGGAATCGGGCCTGAGAGGCCATTGTTTGAAATGTCTCTACTCTCTACAGTGCAAAAGCATGATTGACAAAGTTGCAGAATGATCAATGGAAAGGTCAATAATATCAGGAGTTGCGAAAGTTAGACTTCTTACATCTTCATAACACTCCTCAAATTTCCAAACTCTGCCAGAATGTATCCAGACAATCGGTTCTTTCTCAGATTCCTATAATACAATGCATACCATATTAGGAAGAAGCGAAATCTGAGTTACACAAGTCACCAAATGGTAGATAGTACTCAAAGTTTTAGAAGATGTTCCAAGTCACCAAGGGAAGAAGGAATGGAGCCAGTAATCCTGTTATTTGAAATGTCCCTGAACGAAAAACAATTGTTATTAAACTCAAAATTAGGAGCAGCATTCAGGAGCAACAGAATTTTGTAGAGATGATGGTACTAACAGTGTATCCAAATTACCAATCTGGGACAGCTCAATAGGAATGAGACCCTTAAGATTATTTGAGGAGAGATTTCTAGAGCAGATGTATGATTAGATACAAGTCTGGTTCGCAAAACTAATATTTAAAGTTTACATCAGCAAGCCAAGAAAGTCAACATTGCATAACAGAAAACCTTGGGCCACTTATGCTTAATTATATTAGCAGTGAAGTAGTAATGTGAGCAACAATGGAGAGGAACTGTGGCAATGGCTGAATGGAGGAAGGGAGCACCAGCTGGAGAATAACCAATAACGCAATATGGAAATTGATACATTTCTTCCCCATTGGCCATCCACATGGCATCCTAATGGAGCATGCAGTTGGACCTTCTAATAGGTTTGCTCACCAAGGAAGATCTTGTAGCCAAAAATTAGCCCAACTGGATGATCCTAACCGGCCAAGAAGTAATAGCATGTTAAGACCAATAACAGATAAAAAATGGAACTCACAAGTATGTCATACTCTCAAGCCTTCAAATGCATATGGGATGGATCCATTCAATTTATTGCCTTCCACATTGCTGCCATAAAATCAGTCGATTAGTAATATTTTCAAATGGCTGAAAACAAGTGGCCAAAGAAGCTGGACAAAGATTAAATAAATGCTTACAAGCTATTGAGATTTGTACATGAGCTAAGATTATCAGGAATAGGACCTTCAAGATTGTTGTTAGCAACATTTCTGCAAAAACATTGTATTTGTAACTCTTTTTGAGAAAATACAAAAAATTAAAATGTAGTCATGCCTAGGTAGAACAATTAGGACATCAAGACCTACAGGTCAAATAAGTCAGTGAGCTTCCCAAGCTCGGGTGGAATATGCCCACTGAGCTGATTATCATTCAGTTCCCTGCACATGCAAAATTCACAGGCTTTAGAACAGAAATCTATTATTCAGATTCATGGTAATAATACATAGTAATTAACAATGCAACACAACCGATATTTCTTTTACCCCAATCCACCTTCCACAAGGCATATATGCAAAAGGAACAAAACCATCCTATGTATGACTATGTTATCTCAAGTACTTGTTAGGAAATAAATCCTAAACAGGATCTGTGAGATACGAAAAATAGACAGAATAAAGATCAAGTACACACAAGAAAACCAGATTTACGTGGTTCCCTAAAGTTGAGGTATGTCCACTAAGTCGCCAAGATATGCACTATGAACCAGAGAAAAAGAGTTACATAGCTGCAATCTAAAAACAACAGTAACCGCCCCCTATGCTTCATAGTATTAGGGCAACAAATCAAAGTGTGAATGTACTAGAGTACCTCTATCCGAAAAAATTCGGCTCCACACCACCTATCAGTACTATGGATGATTCTAAATGCCTGACAAATGAAATACCTTAAGAAACTAAACATCTTCAAAGCAGGCTGATTTTTGAGCTTGAAGATTGAGCAGATGGTCCCAATAAAAGGGTCCAATCCCCATTGCATATCCACTCCACAATAAGGTGTATTATGGTGGAAGTATGAGGTGATTAAATGCATTTACTGATTGAGACTAGGAAAATAATGAAGAAATATCCTTACAGGTAGTGGAGTTTCGTCATATTTCTGAGCTCTGGGGGAATGGAGCCTGTCAGCTTGTTACTGTATTTACCTTCAACAACCGAGACATTCCAACCAAAAATTTAAGCACAAAATACTTAGATGGTTTGAGAAGTAAAAGATGAAGCCATTCTGCAACAAATAGGTACAAACTGTTAGGTGGTTCTTAACATCATATATATACATAAGAAAATGGAGGGTTCCAGTCCATCAATGCGTTAACATTGAGGCTGGTTTGTTGAAATGAGGTTGATTCTTTAGAGTAGCAAAATGTAATCAACAAATTCTGGGAGATTTATAGTCCTTGAGAAACTAAATCTAGGGGAGATGGGAAATAAATGATAAGCACTTTAGACCAAAGTTCAGACTAAGAAAATTCGGATGAAAGATAAGAAAGCGTAATAAACTTACAATTTGTCATGCGCCAGATGTACGACAAGTTGTCATGAAAAGCAATGAATTGATCCTGCTGTTTATGTAAACACTTGAATCAGACACATGCCTAATTTTCTCATAGAATTCAGTATCTTATCTTTCGAAAAACTGGAATGCTCTGGGATACAAAAATTCAGCAAACAAAAGTTAAATCAAATACAACGTCAATGCAGCACATCTTGGCCTATTTGCTCCACATCTGCTAATCATTAGGTAAGTGGTGGTCCTAAAAACTTAAGAAGCATTCAATCCAATGATATAAAAGGTATGTCACACATAATATGTAATTTTGTTCAAAGAAAATTCAACCAACCCAGATTGTAAATGACAGTAACTAGAAAGCTAGAAATTTAGAGGGTTAAAGGTCATTAGGTAAGTGGTCGTCCTAAAAACTTAAGAAGCATTCATATATCTAATGATATAAAAGGTATGTTAAACATAATATGTACTTTTGTTCAAAGGAAATTCAACCAACCCAAAGTGCACATGACAACAACTAGAAAGCTAGAAAATTAGAGGGTTAAGGTGGACTTGGTGAAGTTCAGTAGTAGCTTTTGGAAAGATGAGAATAGTGCCATGGGTAAAAGATCTAGACACTCATCTCCAAACATAAAACATGCAACCACAGAACGATTGATATAAACTACATAATACAAATAAGAATGCAGCAACTCGTCAGTTTCATACACGCAAGGCCAGTGGATAGATCTGAACTTTGCACTAAATAATATAGTAACTTGTTGGCGTGAGAGATGCAAGGACAAAAGGTAAATCCGAACTTCATCATTAAATAAACAAAAATTCAGTACGATTCTTCATGATTTTTTAATATAGAAATGAAGAAACCAACTATCCAAGTTCTGTGCAACTAATACTTTTTTGGTAGACAATGCATCTTAGACTGAAAGCTTCATACAAGGATAGGATTACATGAAACAGACTTCTATATCTAGATAACCTCTTCTTTATAGAATAAGAAATAACATAATCATTCATTTTTCGAGCAAACAGAAATACCAATTACCATGCCTGCGTGCACATGTTCTGGAAAGATAAATTAGTGTGATAAAATAAATATTGTATTGTATGAGCTTGTTGTTCCACAGCTTTTAACCGAAGCTTAAGTTCTGTATTCTCAGTAGTCAGACCCGTTGTAAGGTCATGTGCTTTATTCTATACTCAAAGTATATGCAAAACACTAAATAATAGAAGCAAGAGTCAATAGATCCAAAATAAACTGTAATTTTCATAACACTATAACATCAAAAGTTCAGAGAAATACATGTGAAAGGTGAAATAACCGAGGGAAGTAACAAAGGGGAGACAAAGAAGAGGATGTTGAAAGATTGCTATTACATTCTTGATTTATTAGAAAACACTAACTCTTGACTTCCAAATTTACAAAACCTTATTAAGAGATGTTGACAATATCATAAGAAAATATATTTTTTTTTCAGAAGAAAATATTAGAAGTCTCTTACAAAAAACTTCTATTACCTTTACAGATGATGTCGCATATCTTAATTAATAGCATGTTTCAAGGGTAGATATTTATGCAAGTTGCAAGAGATTATGAACTACAAATTGTATGATTATGTCACATATGTTGCCCAGTGAATGGACCCTAGAGGGGAGGGGGGTGATTAGGGTCAATGACAAAATAAAAATTCTACCGTAACCTATTGTGCTGAATTTTTAAGATTAAGCTAATTTATCAAGAGATAGAAACTAGTAATGCAATAAGAAAGAGAGATAAGGAGATACAAACACCAAGAATTTATTCACGAGGTTCGGCAACCTGCCTACGTCCTCGCCTTTCAGCTTCCCGCTTCAAGGATTCACACGATTTTACTCGCACAAGCTTTTTCACGGGTGAAGCTCAAACCTATACAATCCATTCACAGGCTAGGATACCACCTTTACAATCTCCTTTCATAGGCTGAGATAACGACCTTCAATGCAAGAGAACACCATCTCTTGACTTCACAAAGCTATCCGGCTTCATGAATAAGAATTCACAATTCTTGATTTCTCTCAATACAAAAGTGACTGGATTTGAATCCAGATATAAAGGCTCCTTGATGAGCTGAATAAGATTGGAATACACACTCTACAAATCTCTCCAAAGATTGGGAGTTGAAAGCTCAAATACGAGAGTTTGAGATTTCTAGGTTTTCAACGTATAATCTTGACGAGGATTGAATGTAACTAAAGATTTTATCAATAATGATTCCTTGGTCGTCTAATGTTCATAAATGAACTCAATTTATAGTTGAGTAATCAATCTAGCCGTTGGGAACTCATTAAATGCGAACATGGTCGTAAAAAAACTATAGCCGTTGTGAGCAATTTTCGTACTTCCCGCAGGTATCCGTCGACAGATGGGATTCCCATCCTTGAACCATCGACGGTTCACATGACAGAAAGTTTTAAAACTTTCTGTAACCTCAACCGTTGACAGTTGGCTAATGCTCTGGCTCATCCGTCGACGGTTCATGTGAAATATCTCATAAACCTCTGTTTTTAAAGACTAAAAAGATGAGAATGATTTCCTAGGTCTTTTGGCTTCCCTTAATCATGATTTTAACCATAATTTAAGATGTCCTATGGCCTTAGAATATTTTTCAATAATTCTTAGATTCCTAAGGTCAATATAGGTACTTGAGCATTTCAACTTTCCAAACTAAAGACGAAACGACAGGCGGTTGTCCTATTTTCTCGATTTTCTATTAGAATACTCGCGAGATATTGAGTCCCAACGAAACTACAGAAATCTGTAAATGTCCTGTTTTCTCGATTTTCTTATGCATAATACCTCCGCGGTCTTGCGAATCGATACACGACGGAACCGGTACGGCAGGTGATCGTCTAGATAGTTGATCTGTACATTGTGTACGATTTTCGAGGAAAAACATTAAACTTTTATCAGTACAATCCAATCCCGAGTAAAACCCACTTTTCACCAATTTAACAACCACTTAACTACTTAATCTCCGTTAAGGATCTATAATCTCATACTTTAATTTATATTAAAAATTCCGGGTTGTTACAAAACCACTTGTGTTCACACTCCACAACAGAATGGAGTGGCTGAACGAAAGAATCGGCACCTCCTTGACATCACTAGATCCCTCCTTCTTGCCATGCATGTCCCCAAATACCTTTGGTCTGAAGCTTTACTTTCCGCCCTCTTTCTTATGAATCGAATGCCCTCACAGATCTTGGGCTTCAAAGCTCCATTGGATGTCCTTTCACCTACATCTACCCATTTCCCTATACAACCCAAAGTATTTTGGTATCCTCGTACTATCAAGTGTGTCTTTCTTGGATATTCCCCCACTCAGAAGGGTTATAAGTAATACCATCCTCCCTCCAAAAGGAAGTTTTTGTCTATAGATGTCTCTTTCTTTGAGGATGTTCCTTATTTTTCTCATCCGAAGACCCTTCTTCAGGGGGAGCATGTTGATGTTAAAGCATTGTCTTCTCCTATACCTCTTCCTCGTCCTATTTTCGATATCCCGGATACTATTGTGATTGATGTTGGACATACTCAAAGGAAAGAATTGCAGGTTTACTCTAGGCGTGTCACGACCCGACTTAAACTTAATATTTCACTAATAAAATTTAAGTGTAAATCCGACCGTGAGATCTTTTTTTTCTCATATATTGCGGAAGCGTAAAATACCAAGGGAATTTAAAATTTTTAAACCCTTCTTTTCTTTCCATTCGCAATTGCCATCATATCATGTTCATATGAAACTTAAAGTTTACATAACCAATTCAATTATGTCAAATTGAAACAAAATATAAAAAGCATAGTTGAAGTGACTTTGTTCTTCTTCGATCATCACTTCAATCGTCCCTTCACTGTTCATCTGGTGAGGTAAAATGTCAGTGAGCTATGAAGCCCAATAAGAATATTCAATAACATTATGCTAGAAAATAAAATAGAATAAGCATAATATAACATTTAAGAATAATTTTTCATCAGAATATGTTATTAACACTTTTTCAGTATTCCTTTCATCATTTCTTTTAAACATATTTTACTTGGATCCAATTTATCTTAATCTTATCTTCCAAGATAATTGCCGATAGGTTCACCACTTTAGGCTCAATCCCTCATTGAGTTTTCATTGACCCATCCTGAGTTTTTTGTTTGCCGAACGACATTCCTATTCCACACTATTATCTTGAGACCTTTTAAGATAAACATTCTTTTATCTTTTCATTCTTATCTTATTTCTACCTCTCTAGATAATCGCCGATAGGTACACCTCTTTAGGCTCAATCCCTCATTGAGTTTTCATTGACCTATCCTGAGTTCTTGTTTGCCGAACGACCTTCCTATTCCACACTATTATCTTGAGGCCTTTTTAAGATAAACATTATTTTATCTTTCTTTTATCTTTTTATTCTTATCTTATTCCTACTTCTCTAGATAATCGTCGATAGGTACACCTCTTTAGGCTCAATCCCTCATTGAGTTTTCATTAGAGTTCTTGTTTGCCGAATGGTCTTCCTATTCCACACCATTATCTTGAGGCCTTTTAAGATAAACATTATTTTATCTTTTCTTAATCTTTTCATTCCTATCTTATTCCACCTCTCTAGATAATCATCGATAGGTACACCTCTTTAGGCTCAATCCCTCATTGAGTTTTCATTAGAGTTCTTGTTTGCCGAATGGTCTTCCTATTCCACACCATTATCTTGAGGCCTTTTAAGATAAGCATTATTTTATCTTTTCTTAATCTTTTTATTCCTATCTTATTCCACCTCTCTAGATAATCGTCGATAGGTACACCTCTTTAGGCTCAATCCCTCAATGAGTTTTCATTGACCCATCATGAGTTCTTGTTTGCCAAACGGTCTTCCTATTCCACACTATTACTTTGATGCCTTTTTAAGATAAACCTTATTTTATCTTTTCATTCTTATCTTATTTCTACCTCTCTAAATAATCGCCGATAGATATACCTCTTTAGACTCAATCCCTCATTGAGTTTTCATTGACCCATCCTGAGTTCTTGTTTGCCGAACGACCTTCCTATTCCACACTATTATCTTGAGGTCTTTTTAAGATAAACCTTATTTTATCTTTTTATTCTTATCTTATTTCTACCTCTCTAGATAATCGCCAATAGGTACACTTCTTTAGGCTCAATCCCTCATTGAGATTTCATTGACCCATCCTGAGTTCTTGTTTGCCGAACGGCCTTCGTATTCCACACTATTATCTTGAGACCTTTTTAAGATAAACATTAATTTATCTTTCCTTTATTTTTTTATTCTTATCTTATTCCTACCTCTTTAGATAATCGCCGATAGGTACACCTCTTTAGGCTCAATCCCTCATTGAGTTTTTATTGACCCATCCTGAGTTCTTGTTTGCCGAACGGTCTTCGTATTCCACACCATTATCTTGAGGCCTTTTAAGATAAACATTATTTTATCTTTTCTTAATCTTTTCATTCCTATCTTATTCCACCTCTCTAGATAATCATCGATAGGTACACCTCTTTAGGCTCAATCCCTCATTGAGTTTTCATTAGAGTTCTTGTTTGCCGAATGGTCTTCCTATTCCACACCATTATCTTGAGGCCTTTTTAAGATAAGCATTATTTTATCTTTTCTTAATCTTTTTATTCCTATCTTATTCCATCTCTCTAGATAATCGTCGATAGGTACACCTCTTTAGGCTCAATCCCTCATTGAGTTTTCATTGACCCATCCTGAGTTCTTGTTTGCCAAACGGTCTTCCTATTCCACACTATTATTTTGATGCCTTTTTAAGATAAACCTTATTTTATCTTTTCATTCTAATCTTATTTCTACCTCTCTAAATAATCGCCGATAGGTATACCTCTTTAGGCTCAATCCCTCGTTGAGTTTTCATTGATCCATCCTGAGTTCTTGTTTGCCGAACGACCTTCCTATTCCACACTATTATTTTGAGGTCTTTTTAAGATAAACCTTATTTTATCTTTTTATTCTTATCTTATTTCTACCTCTCTAGATAATCGCTAATAGGTACACCTCTTTAGGCTCAATCCCTTATTGAGATTTCATTGACCCATCCTGAGTTCTTGTTTGCCGAACGGCCTTTGTATTCCACACTATTATCTTGAGACCTTTTTAAGATAAACATTAATTTATCTTTCCTTTATTTTTTTATTCTTATCTTATTCCTACCTCTCTAGATAATCACCGATAGGTACACCTCTTTAGGCTCAATCCCTCATTGAGTTTTCATTGACCCATCCTGAGTTCTTGTTTGCTGAACGGTCTTCCTATTCCACACCATTATCTTGAGGCCTTTTAAGATAAACATTATTTTATCTTTTCTTAATCTTTTCATTCCTATCTTATTTTACCTCTCTAGATAATCGTCGATAGGTACACCTCTTTAGGTTCAATCTCTCATTGAGTTTTCATTGACCCATCCTGAGTTCTTTTTTGCCAAACGGTCTTCCCTTTCCACACTATTATCTTGAGACCTTTACGATAAGGGTATTTATCTTTTCCTTGCCTTCTCATTAAAACATTTTAAGATAATATTTTCATATACATCATAACATTATGATTATATAACTTTGATTCTAATTATCTTTATTATAGCGATCTCATGACTATAATTTCATAACTGAGAATAATCATTTTTCATACTTTAATTACGTCAATTTCCTTATCATAGAATGTAATATATGTATAAAATGTAACATACTATTATAGTATCATCATTCTATCTCATTAACATCTTACATAATATTTTCTTATTATTTTTCCAGACATTCCATATAATATTATTATACCATTTTTCTTAAGAATTTCAATATAATAACATCATATCATTTAATATTTTACCATAGTATTATTATACTAATTTCCAGTATTCCTTATACTATTTTCTAGAAATTTAACATAGTAATACCATACTATTTTCCAGTATTTTTTATACTAATTTCAGAAATTTAACATAGTAACACCATACTATTTTCAAGAATTTTATCATAGTAACACCAAACTATTATCCATAAATATAATAGGATATTCATCATTTAATCATAACCTTTATTCTAAAATACTATTTAGAATGATATTATCGAATATTACTTACTGTTTTTACTAACCTTCATTCTAGGATATGATCTAGAATAATATCACCGAATATCACTTACTCTTTCTTTGACGTTGGGTTTCGAATCTGAAGTCAGTCGGACCGGCACGATTTTTTTTTTCTCTCTTTCTTCTTTCTTTCCTCTCTCTCTTTCCTTTCTTTCTCTCTAATATTTTATGGCTTCGCACCAAATGGAATGAGCATCAAGAAGTGGGCGTGAGGTCTCTAACCTCTCTAGAGGATGGTACAAATGAAGTGAGCACAAAATGGGTGTGGGGTCTTCTTTATATAGGCAAGGGTCTTACCCATCATTAACTCTTGGTTCATTCCCTTTAGTAATAATGGTTCATGAATTTCATTGTTTCCATGCATCTAATTTAATGGGTTCATTACCATAATTAGATT
The DNA here is from genome assembly GCA_015143295.1 of Tetracentron sinense. Classification (NCBI taxonomy): domain Eukaryota; kingdom Viridiplantae; phylum Streptophyta; class Magnoliopsida; order Trochodendrales; family Trochodendraceae; genus Tetracentron; species Tetracentron sinense. The sequence continues at coordinate 14,243,921 of CM026565.1, read as the reverse complement.
CAACTCATTTTAGTTCATGAATCACTTTAGATTCATGACACATGTCACTAACCTAACTGTAGTTGAACTTTAACCCATGGTTAATCTTATTATCTTCATGTATAATACATGCATCTTATTAAATTAGATGCTTTCCTAAGTTAACTTTATGGTTTACTTAACCTAAGTAAGTTACTAACCAAGGTCAACTTGGTTGGGCGTGAGCACTATCCCATTTAAGAATCCATCTAATATTTCATTCATCATAAAATATTCATGAACTATCTCATAAATGAGATTCATGTTTATATCTTCTAATTAACTTGAAGGTTATAACCTTAACCTAGATTCATGAACTAACCAACTAAGGTAAGTCACTAACCTAAGGTCAATCTAGTTGGGCGTGTACTCTTTCTTTCCAAAGAATTTCTCTTAACTAGTCTTTACTCTAGTGACTAGGTTCATTACCCATGCATTAGATTCATGGACTAACCTAATCAAGATAAATTACTAAACTAAGTTTAACTTGGTTGAGTGTGGAGTACAATCCATGTTAAGAGACCTTTGGTCTTCCTCCTTAATTTGGTTCATGAACATCATAAATGAGGTGCCATATGGCACTAGCTACCCCAAGATTGAATCTTGTACGTCCATCACATAGATGATGATGTGTGGTGATTAATGCATCTAACTCATGATTAACACATCAGCTAACCTATGTTTAACTATTCTTTGGACGTCCCTACTAGGGGATTGACAAGTGACACTTTTGCCACATGTTATAATCCTAGCTAATGTCCCCTTCTTATTATATACATGTATTAATATTAAGTTTAATACATAGTATATAAGCATATACTTAGGCAACATTTACCTTCATTAAATCATATGCTTAAGTAATAATATGAATTTCCTAATATCAAATATTTAATATTTAATATATTTCTAAAAATATTCGGGTCATCACAAGGCGACCACGACCTATGCTTCACGCTCCATGCCAAGATTCTCCCTCAGATCCGAATCCTTCCAACTCAGGTAATGATTCTGAGTCAACTGTTGATGATTCCGATCTCCTTAGTGCCATTCGGAAGGGAGTTAGATCTTGTACTCACCATCCTATCTCTAATTTTGTTTTTACAAATCGTTGTCTCCTTCCTATCATACATTTTCCTCTTTCTTGTCTTCGGTGTCTTTGCCTTGCAGTGTTTCTAAAGCACTTGCCCATTTTAAGTGGAAGGATGCGATGTGTGAAGAAATGGGGGCTCTTGAGTAAAGTGGCACATGAGAAATGGTTAACCTACCAAAGGGAAAGAAACCGGTTGGATGTAAGTGGGTGTAGTGACCTAGAAATTAATTGGCTGGTGTGAAAATAAATGAGGAAATAAGAATAACCTTGACTGAGATTTAATTAGTAGTGTAGACAAACAAGAGTCACTAATGATATTCCAGTAAATAAATAATAGGGTTAATATAAATAGAAAGTGGTAATATAAATCTTACCGTTAAAAAAAAAGGGTTAATATAAATAGAAAGTGGTAAACCCAATTTCAGAATACACAGAACACAATGTTTAAATAATAGAACATGGGAGAGAAAAAAAGTAGGGTTTTCACGTTAGGAAGAGTTTTCAAGGAAGGAGATCGCGATTCCAAAGCTTGTTCTTCCTCGTGGTAGATTAAATTATTGAGGCAAGTGAACACTCCACCTTAGTTCTAGGTTTTGATTATGTTTTGGATTTATAAGAATGATGATTCACGCTAGAAACTTATAAATTAGACTTTAAAATTCTGAGTAATATTTTAGGTAATTCTTAAAATCCTAGAATTAAACTTAGTATATTTTGATGTTTAAATCTTGTTGTTCCAACTCCTGTTTTACATCTATAATTAATCATAAACGGATTAAATGTCAGAAAAATAATGTATTGAATTTAGGGATGAAAACCATTGAGAAAAACGGAATTTTAGGGAAGAAAACATGAGAGATCTAAAGAGATTGTAATTGGTGAATTTTCAGAATTAAATTAATTTAAAGGAAATTTACTCAGTTTCACTATACGGGTCATAACTTTATGACCTTAAGTCTGATTTTGGTTCGGCAGTACATCTTTCGAAGAGCTCGAAAAGATCTACAACTTTCGTGAAGAAAGTTGTCCCAAAATCAATAGTTTTGTGGGTCAAAACCTTAGTCGAAAATCAAAAATGGGAAAAGAGAAATTTTTCACATTAATTTTTCTAAGATACTTTAATTGAATATATTATTAATATTTAATATTCTTAATTATTGTAAATTATATGATGAAATCATGCATACTCTTGTCAATTATTATTTTGTTTATTAATTATTTATGTACATGACATGTTTAATTTATGAATATTGTCTTGTATGTCATTTAATAAATCCAGATTTTAATAAAAGACCAAAACCTTGAGTGAGGTTCACTTGTGGGAGAACTTTAGTACGATGCCTAGAAGAGAATCCTCGGGTGAACTTTGTGAGAGTCCAAAAGTGAAAATTGGGTAAACTTAGTGTGATCCTAAGAATAGTATTGGAAGATTAATGATAAACCAAATGACCATTTGACTAATGGAGTGAGAAACTCGTTAGATCAAATAAATGAAGGGCGAACTTTGTGGGAACCCGATTGGATGAGCTTAGTGTTGCCAGTAAAAGAATGTCAGTAGGACGATATCAGTTTGAATCCTATGGATATGAGACCGTGACCAATAATTGAATTAACGGTAAATTGTGAAACTTGTGTATAAATAAATTGCATATGTTGCAATATTTTGTTGCATAATTTATTGCATTTGTCATGGTATAATTACTGCTTGTTTGATGTTGTCACGCCCCAAAATACCCCCTAGGAGTTTAGGGATACTTTAGGTGGACTATACAAACCTGCCAAACCATCCTGAAATGAACAAGGCAAAATATAATACTAATACAATGAAAATCAAAGCGCGGAAGCTAAACATAAAATGCGGAAGCGCAACCAACTCTTTTTTTTTCTTCTAAAGTTCCAAAACAGTATTCCAAGTTTAACATATGTACAACACATCTAAGCCTAAGGTGGACAGGCCCACCTAACAAAATACAAAAGACAAAATACAACTCTGTCTCGCTCAATAGTCACCCCCGTGGGGCCAATGGTTTAAGTCTCTCGCCTCCACCTGAGGCTCGACTACTAGATCCTCATAAGGTTCCTCCTCGCCATAGTCCTCCTCTATCCAAGGACCCAGATCACAAATGTCGAGAGGGACTCGGGTACCTGCCGACATGAAAGTACGGCTGAGCATGGAATACTCAGCGATTACAAGCCCCTAACTAACAATGGTAATAACGAACAACATCATATACAAGTAATGGGAGGAGTATAGTTCATAATCATTTCTAGCAACCTCATACATCAACATTTTATCAAGTCATAATTATTATGAAACTAAAACATGTCTATGCATCATACAATTCCTCTTTGAGTTGTCCTTTCAATATTTCTTATGAGCCAGAGGTTAGCACCCGCATATCCCTGAGCTACCAACCTCCTTGACAGTACAATACATTTCTTATGAGCCAGGGGTTAGCACCTGCATATCCCTGGGCTACCAACCCCCTTGACAGTACAATACACTTCTTATGAGCCAGAGGCTAGCACCCTCACATCCCTGGGCTACCAGCCTCCTTGACAGTACGATACCTTACTTATGAGCCAGAGGTTAGCACCCGCACATCCCTGGGCTACCAACCCCCTTGACAGTACATTACATTTCTTATGAGCCAGAGGTTAGCACCCGCATAATCCTGGGCTACTAACCTCCTTGACAATACCATTTCCTTTCTTATGAGCCAGAGGTTAGCACCCTTAACCGGGGCTACCAACCTCCTTGACAGTGCAACATTTCCGAGTCCTTTCTTATGAGCCAGGGGTTAGTACCCGCATGATCCCTGGGCTACCAACCCCCTTGACAATGCAATACGTTTCTTATGAGCCAGAGGCTAGCACCCGCATAATCCTGGGCTACTAACCTCCTTGACAATACCATTTCCTTTCTTATGAGCCAGAGGTTAGCACCCTTAACCGGGGCTACCAACCTCCTTGACAATATCCTCCATCTACATATGTGCTCGTGCATAGCAATCGTGAAATCATGATGACATATAGCATTTTAACAATTCCCAACTCACATGAGAATTTAAGAAGCGAAATAAACACATGCATACAACTTGCCAAATGGGGAACATTTATGTGACTCATGCTTTCCAATCTTAGTTTATTCATGCATTCTATCAAACATGTGGTATTCAACTTTTTTACCTTTAGTTATTTCATATTTTCTCATTCGAACATTTCATCAAACATTTGGGGTGTGTTCATTATGCGTAATATGCCCTTCCACCATTTTTCCCATCATTCAACACATCACAACATGGCATCCAATCGCCTCCACTCCTCATCCATTCATACATTCCACCATTTGTTTGTATTATCTTGTTTATGTTTTAGGGATTTAGCATATACCAATACAAGGGAGCAATGGGGAAGATCCAACACATATTTACTTAGAAAAATCCTAGGTTATTACCAAAGTAACTAGGAAGAGTGTACTAACCTTGAAAAGGGAAAGAAAAATCCTTGAGGATGATGTAGAAACGCTGCCCTAGCTTGGAAGAGGTACTCCACACGAGCTTGAGGTTGGATTTGGAGAATCCAAGCCTTTTAGAACGGTTCTAGGGTTCTAAAACCCTTGATTGAAGCTCTTCTTGGTTTCAAGCAAAACCCTCTTTGGAATGCTCAAGATCCTTTCCTTCTCTTTCTAGGAACTCTCCTTGGTTTAGGGTAACCCAAAAACCCTCCTAAAGTCTTCTATTTATAGTGTAAGGGGTGAAGAACCCCTAAAAAATCGCATCCAAGAAAGTAAAATCGCGTATCTACGATCGTTCGTAGCGATTTACGATTGATCGTAGCCTTCTACGATCGATCGTAGCTTCCTACGATCAATCGTAGTTTCACCCGAGAGTTTCCAGGATTTCTGGGGCTTTACGATCGATCGTAGCAACTCTACGATCGTTCGTAGCTCCGCTACGATCGTTCGTAGGGTCCCTACGAGCGATCGCAACTTTTGCAGAAAACTTCAGCATTTTTACGTTTTCGTATCTCGGCCATAACGTTTGACTCGCTTGTCCGATGTTGACGATTCAACTTGCGTTGGATTCGTCTTTCGAAGGAGAACAACTTGCATTTTTTCCACAACTTCCAATTCATCCTTTTTCTTAGACCATTTTGCCCCTAAACCTGACTGATCCGAAATTGGGTTTCGTCAATCCAGATTTTAAACCGACCCGACTTCAGAAATCGGTCTTTTGACCTAACACCAACTCAAAACCAAGACAAGTGATCAACATGAACCCCGAAGAGGGTTCAATTACCTTTCCAAAAATCTAAGAATTGCTTGATTTTGACGAGCGGTGTGAACGCTAGGGCTATTTAGAGTCGAGGGTATGCCAAGGCATAACCCTTGTCAATACTCAAGAGTATTCTATACTCTTGCCTATTTCATTCCAAACACCCATACACCATAAATACATTCTTACATGCTTTAGTATATGATATCATTCGTCGTACATGGTCATCAAGATCCGGGGTTCTACATCCTCCCCCCCTTACAGAAGTTTCGTCCTCGAAATTGGAACGATACATAGAGATTATAAAGAACAAAATTACATAAACATCACTCAAACAAATTAGGATATTTTTGCCTCAATTCCGCTTCGTGCTCCCATGTAGCTTCTTCTCGTGAATGGTGTTGCCATCGAACAAGAACCAAGGGGATGACCTTATTGCGCAAGACTTGATCCCTACGGTCCAAAATTTGAACCGGCTCTTCCACCAAAGTGAGATCCTCTCGGACTTCTAGCGTATCAAGGTCGATCACATGAGAAGGATCCGGAATATATTTCCGAAGCATAAATACATGGAATACGTTGTGAACCGCCGCGATGTGAGTGGGTAGAGCAACCCGGTATGCAACTTCACCAATTCGGGTGATAATTTCAAATGGACCAACATACCTAGGGCTGAGCTTTCCTCTTTTGCCAAACCTCATAACACCCTTTGTCGGTGAAACCTTCACAAATACCATATCGTCAATACGGAACTCAAGATCTCGTCTACGGGTGTCGGCATAGCTCTTTTGCCTTTCCTGAGGCGTCTTTAATCTCTCTCTGATGATCTTGACTTTATTCGCGGTTTGTTCAATCAATTCCGGGCCCAATATCTTTCTCTCTCCAACTTCATCCCAGTATAGGGGAGATCTACAACTTCGACCATACAAGGCCTCAAAAGGAGCCATTTGGATGCTCGCCTGATAGCTGTTATTGTAGGCGAATTCCACCAATGGCAAGTGATCCTCCCAACTGCCTTTGAAGTCCAACATGCAAGCTCAGAGCATGTCCTCTATAACCTGGTTCACCCTCTCGGTTTGTCCATCTGTCTGAGGATGAAAGGCGGTGCTAAAGTCTAGTCGGGAACCCGTGGCATCCTGAAAACTTTTCCAAAACCTGGATGTGAATCTTGGATCCCGGTTTGAGACAATGCTCATTGGTACTCCATGCAATCGGACTACCTCTTTGATGTACAAGGCAGCTAACTGATTTGAGTTGAATGTAGTCCGGTACGGTAAAAAATGGGCGGACTTCGTGAGTCTGTCAACAACAACCCATATCGCATCAGTCTTTCTAACTGAACTTAGCATTCTTTCTCGTCAGGTAAGTGAGAGGTGCAACCAAACTGGAGAATCCCTCCACGAATCTCCGATAATAGCCTGCCAATCCGAGAAAACTACGTATCTCCGTGACGCTCTTGGGTCTCTCCCATATCATAACTGCCTCTATCTTTGCCGGGTCAACAGAAATACCCTTGGCTGACACTACGTGGCCTAGGAACGCCACCTTCTCCAACCAAAATTCACACTTGCTTAACTTAGCGTATAGCCTATGCTCTCTCAATATCTCCAGAGCAAGACGAAGGTCTCGTGCGTGATCTTCCCGTGTCTGGGAATACACCAAAATGTCATCTATGAACACAATCACACATTGATCCAAGTACGATCGGAACACCCGGTTCATCAAATCCATGAACGCCGCCGGTGCATTCGTCAGCCCAAAAGGCATGACAAGGAACTCGTAGTGCCCATACCGAGTCCTGAAAGCCGACTCCAGAACATCTGCCGCCTTGATCTTTAACTGATGATACCCCGATCTAAGATCAATCTTGGAGAAAAATCTCGCTCCCTTCAGTTGGTCAAACAAGTCGTCTATCTGAGGCAAAGGATAACGATTCTTAATAGTTATCTTGTTCAACTGCCGGTAATCTATGCACATTCTCATTGACCCGTCTTTCTTTTTCACAAAGAGGACCGGAGCTCCCCATGGTGACACACTTGGTTGGATGAAACCAAGTTATTGTAACTCCTCAATTTGCTTCTTTAATTCCTCAAGCTCTATTGGGGCCATTCTATATGGTGCCCTTGAAATCGGAGCGGTGCCTGGAGTAAGCTCTATAGCGAACTCAATCTCCCGATCCGGAGGCAATCCGGGAAGTTCCTCCGGAAACACATCCAAGAACTCACTCACGACCGGAATGACCGAGGAGTTTTGTGCTTCTGGGTTTGCTAAGCTCAAAGCTGCGAGGCGAGCAATGTCTCTTTCCCTCAACCCTCGAAAGTGAAATGGCTTAACTCCCATCGGCTCAAAGTTCACCATCTTCTCGAAACATGCCACATGTCCGTGGTGAGCTGATAGCCAATCCATACCAAGTATGACATCGAAATCTAAGTCTTGGAAGTCCAGGATGATGAGGTCGGCTAACAACTCATTCTGTCCCACTTGGACTACATAGTCCTTGTATATACGGTCCGTGTCCACTGACTTGCCGAGCGGTGTGGAGATGGTTAATTCATGCTTCAACTGACTGGACTTGGTTGGAAATCCTTTCGCAAAGCTAGGCGATACAAAGGAATGAGTGGATCCTGTGTCCATCAACACTCGGGCTAGGCATTCATTCACTAATAACGCGCCTGTGTGATTAATTAAATTCACGTTAATAGATTTCACGCAATAACACATAAGTACAGGTAGCATGTCATAATATAAGCAATCACATTACATAATAACAGCCAATTATAACTCGAAACTTTAGCATGATAGCGTACCTTGCACGACATCGTCAGATGCACGTGCATCCCGTTCCGATAAGGCAAAAACCTGACCCTGGTTTGCCCTACGAGGCGGTGGAGTGGATAACGTGGGTCGTGAAGGCCTAGACACAGAAGCCTGTGAGGATCCCGACTGGGAATCCTGTCGAACTGGGGGCCTACTCCCCTGGGGTTGGATAGGCTGCAGCTGCCTGCGTGGGCAATCCCTGACCATGTGATTCACATCTCCACAGTGAAAGCACCCACCCGAAATCCTCCGACATTCACCAATCCGGTGACTCCGACCACAATAGGAGCACTCCTCAAATGCTGATGAGGATGAAGGTGGAACATATCGGGTGGCCTGTGAAAGTGTGGGACGAGGTACCGGTGTAGTGGTAGGCCGAGATACCTGTGATGTCAAGGGAGGCCTCGGTGACCGTATCAGCCTGGATGCCTGATATGGGGCTGTCCTAACCCTCTTCTCTGCCGACCCCGAACTACTCGACTGGCCTCGAGTCATATCCCTTCTCTTGAAGAATTCTTCCGAATTCTTCTCGGCAAGCTTCACCTTGCTCACAACCTCTCCCCAGGTAGCCACCTGGAACATCGAGACCCTGTCTCTAATGGAGGGTTTCAATCCCCGCTCAAATTTCCTGACTCGCATATGCTTAGATGCAATTAGGTGAGGTGCGAATCTCGATAACTCCACGAAGGTAGCCTCATAATCGGCCACACTCAACTCTCCTTGTTTAAGAGTCATGAATTCAATCTCCTTCTGTTCTTTGATAGCTGCTGGAAAATACTGCTTATAGAAGACATCCAAAAATTTCGGCCATGTCCACGGCTCCCCCGCCCTGGTGGACTCCCTCTGTCTCTGTGCGGCTCTCCACCAATGCTCGGCCGCACCTTCCATCACGAAGGTGGCCCAGTCCACTCTCTGTTCATCCGTGCAGTGGAGCGCTCTAAAAATCTTTTCCAATTGCATCACCCATGCCTCGGCGACCATGGGGTCAGTAGTACCAAATAAGGTAGGAGGACGTAATCTCCTAAATGCCTCCAATCCTGAAGCATGGTGTGCCGGAGGTGGCGGAGGTGTAGAAGGAGTAACAGCAACCGGCCTTGCTGCTAACATAGCCAAAGTCTCGGCTATAGATGCAAAAGCTTGGGCAAAATCGGGTTGCTCGTCACCGGAAAGGGCATCACTTCCATTTCCCCTCGTATTGTATCCGCGACCCCGAGCACCGCGTCTCATGATGTGATCCTGAGAACGACAGTACCACATGAGTCTAACTTGGATACGTGTTTAGCAACAATTCAATAATTGCACAATATTTAATAACAATTTTAGCATCCCTATCATTTATTGAGCATATGACAATTCATTCAAGGTATACACAGCAACAACAAGCATACGTTCGTGTTCTAGCGTAGGTTACTAAGTGCGGTTTGGCTTTCCAACCAGTTATGGACTAAGACTAAGTTATTAGTCTATACTTGGAATACGACTTCTCTTAGTGGCCTAAGACCTTGTTCAATCATAGTATCAGTTCTAGTGACCCTAAGGACTCTAATGTCAAGGCTCTGATACCACCTCTGTCACGCCCCAAAATACCCCCTAGGAGTTTAGGGATACTTTAGGTGGACTATACAAACCTGCCAAACCATCCTGAAATGAACAAGGCAAAATATAATACTAATACAATGAAAATTAGAGCGCGGAAGCTAAACATAAAATGCGGAAGCGCAACCAACTCTTTTTTTTTTCTTCTAAAGTTCCAAAACAGTATTCCAAGTTTAACATATGTACAACACGTCTAAGCCTAAGGTGGACAGGCCCACCTAACAAAATACAAAAGACAAAATACAACTCTGTCTCGCTCAATAGTCACCCCCGTGGGGCCAATGGTCTAAGTCTCTCGCCTCCGCCTGAGGCTCGACTACTAGATCCTTATAAGGTTCCTCCTCGCCATAGTCCTCCTCTATCCAAGGACCCAGATCACAAATGTCGAGAGGGACTCGGGTACCTACCGACATGAAAGTACGGCTGAGCATGGAATACTCAGTGAGTACAAGCCCCTAACTAACAATGGTAATAACGAACAACATCATATACAAGTAATGGGAGGAGTATAGTTCATAATCATTTCTAGCAACCTCATACATAAACATTTTATCAAGTCATAATTATTATGAAACTAAAACATGTCTATGCATCATACAATTCCTCTTTGAGTTGTCCTTTCAATATTTCTTATGAGCCAGAGGTTAGCACCCGCATATCCCTAGGCTACCAACCTCCTTGACAGTACAATACCTTTCTTATGAGCCAGGGGTTAGCACCCGCACATCCCTGGGCTACCAACCCCCTTGACAGTACAATACACTTCTTATGAGCCAGAGGCTAGCACCCTCACATCCCTGGGCTACCAGCCTCCTTGACAGTACGATACCTTACTTATGAGCTAGAGGTTAGCACCCTCACATCCCTGGGCTACCAACCCCCTTGACAGTACAATACACTTCTTATGAGCCAGAGGCTAGCACCCTCACATCCCTGGGCTACCAGCCTCCTTGACAGTACGATACCTTACTTATGAGCCAGAGATTAGCACCCTCACATCCCTGGGCTACCAACCCCCTTGACAGTACAATACCTTTCTTATGAGCCAGAGGTTAGCACCCGCATAATCCTGGGCTACGAACCTCCTTGACAATACCATTTCCTTTCTTATGAGCCAGAGGTTAGCACCCTTAACCGGGGCTACCAACCTCCTTGACAGTGCAACATTTCCGAGTCCTTTCTTATGAGCCAGGGGTTAGTACCCGCATGATCCCTGGGCTACCAATCCCCTTGACAATGCAATACGTTTCTTATGAGCCAGAGGCTAGCACCCGCATAATCCTGGGCTACTAACCTCCTTGACAATATCATTTCCTTTCTTATGAGCCAGAGGTTAGCACCCTTAACCGGGGCTACCAACCTCCTTGACAATATCCTCCATCTACATATGTGCTCGTGCATAGCAATCGTGAAATAATGATGACATATAGCATTTTAACAATTCCCAACTCACATGAGAATTTAAGAAGCGAAATAAACACATGCATACAACTTGCCAAATGGGGAACATTTATGTGACTCATGCTTTCCAATCTTAGTTTATTCATGCATTCTATCAAACATGTGGTATTCAACCTTTTTATCTTTAGTTATTTCATATTTTCTCATTCGAACATTTCATCAAACATTTGGGGTGTGTTCATTATGCGTAATATGCCCTTCCACCATTTTTCCCATCATTCAACACATCACAACATGGCATCCAATCGCCTCCACTCCTCATCCATTCATACATTTCACCATTTGTTTGTATTATCTTGTTTATGTTTTAGGGATTTAGCATATACCAACACAAGGGAGCAATGGGGAAGATCCAACACATATTTACTTAGAAAAATCCTAGGTTATTACCAAAGTAACTAGGAAGAGTGTACTAACCTTGAAAAGGGAAAGAAAAATCCTTGAGGATGATGTAGAAACGCTGCCCTAGCTTGGAAGAGGTACTCCACACGAGCTTGAGGTTGGATTTGGAGAATCCAAGCCTTTTAGAACGGTTCTAGGGTTCTAAAACCCTTGATTGAAGCTCTTCTTGGTTTCAAGCAAAACCCTCTTTGGAATGCTCAAGATCCTTTCCTTCTCTTTCTAGGAACTCTTCTTGGTTTAGGGTAACCCAAAAACCCTCCTAAAGTCTTCTATTTATAGTGTAGGGTGAAAAACCCCTAAAAAATCGCATCCAAGAAAGTAAAATTGCGTATCTACGATCGTTCGTAGCGATTTACGATTGATCGTAGCCTTCTACGATCGATCGTAGCTTCCTACGATCAATCGTAGTTTCACCCGAGAGTTTCCAACATTTCTGGGGCTTTACGATCGATCGTAGCAACTCTACGATCGTTCGTAGCTCCGCTACGATCGTTCGTAGGGTCCCTACGAGCGATCGCAACTTTTGCAGAAAGCTTTAGCATTTTTGCATTTTCGTATCTCGGCCATAACTTTTGACTCACTTGTCCGAATTTGACGATTCAACTTGCGTTGGATTTTTATTTCGAAGGAGAACAACTTTCATGTTTTTCACAACTTCCAATTCTTCCTTTTTCTTGGACCATTTTGCCCCTAAACCTGACTGATCCGAAATTGGGTTTCGTCAATCCAGATTTTAAACCGACCCGACTTCAGAAATCGGTCTTTTGACCTAACACCAACTCAAAACCAAGACAAGTGATCAACATGAACCCCGAAGAGGGTTCAATTACCTTTCGAAAAATCCAAGAATCGCTTGATTCCGACGAGCGGTGTGAACGCTAGGGCTATTTAGAGTCGAGGGTATGCCAAGGCATAACCCTTGTCAATACTCAAGAGTATTCTATACACTTGCCTATTTCATTCCAAACACCCATACACCATAAATACATTCTTACATGATTTAGTATATGATATCATTCGTCATACATGGCCATCAAGATCCGGGGTTCTACAGATGTGTTCTTTTGCTAAGCCGTCATGCTCACCCTTGTTATACTGAAAAATGTCTCTTTTATTTGGTTATTGTCGTCGATTTATTTTAGTGGCTCGATATACACTTCTGTTTAATGGATTAATTTGAATTATTTCCATTTAGTCTTGGGATTTGTTCCAGGTCCACACCTAGAAATCCGTGCATTTATGAGATATGAATTGTATTGATTTTCGAGGCATGACAGTGTGTCTTAACAATGAAATACAAGTCAGATGGTTCTGTGGAAAGATACAAGGTTATACTGGTCTCAAAGGGTTTCACCCAAACTCATAGCATTGACTACCGTGAGACATTTGCTCCTGTGGTTAAAATGAATTCTATCCATGTGATCCTCTCTCTGGCTGCCAACCAAGACTGTCCTCTTCATCAATTTGATGTGAAGAGCGTCTTCCTTCGTGGAGACTTAGTGGATGAAGTTTACATGATCGTTCAGCACAAGGGAAAATTTGTAAATTAAAGAAGGTCCTATATGGGTTGAAACAGTCCCCTTGTGCCTGGTTTGAAAGGTTCAACGGTGTCATGAAGAAACAAGGGTATACTTAAAGCCAAGCCGATCATACTCTGTTTATTAAACACTGTCAGGGTAAGAAAACTGCCCTTATAGTCTATGTGGATGACATAGTTTTGACAGGATCTGATACGAAAGAAATTAAGAGGTTAAAATCTTAATTAGCTACAGAGTTTGAGATAAAGGACCTAGGGCAGTTAAAGTACTTTCTTGGTATAGAAGTTGTCAAATCAAGAAAATGAGGCATATTTATCTCACAAAGGAAATACATCTTAGATCTTCACAAAGAAATAGGAATGAAATAGGGATGTTGGGATGCAAACCTTTGAATGCTCCAATAGAGCAGAATCACAAGTTAGCAGATGATGGTGGTGAGCCTCTTGGTGATGCAGGGAGATATTAGAGGCTTGTTGGTCGTCTTATCTACCTCTCTCTCACTCGCCCTGATATAGCCTAGGCAGTTAGCGTGATCAACAACCAGTTCATGCATGCTCCAAAAACCTCTCATCAAGAGGCAGTCTACAAGATTTTCAGGTACTTGAAATCCTCTCTTGGGAAATTGATGATCTTTGGTTGTCATGGGTACTTAAGAGTTGAAGCATACACCGATGCTGATTGGGCAGGATCTGTCTTGGATAGAAGATCTACATCTGGATATTGCATGATTGTTGTGGCAAGGTCTAGGGCAGAAGCTAAGTTCAGAGCCATGGCTCACGGAGGAGCTTGGATTTCCAGTGGCCAAACATATGAGTCTTTACTGCAACAATAGAGCAGCGATTAGCATTGCACACAACCCATTTCAACATGACATAACAAAGCATATTGAGATTGATCGCCATATGTGAAGACTAATGGCAAACTTGCAAATATTTTAACCAAGAGAGTCCCAAGCTATCACTTATCAAACATACTTAGCAAGTTGGGCATGTGTGACATATACACACCAGCTTGAGGAGGAGTATTGGTATTATTGTGGGTATAGTGCAGTGATGGGCCTCTCTTATGTTGTAGGCCCAACTCTTATGTTTTATTCTTTGTTCTCTCAAGTACGGGCCTTGGGCCCATCTTTTGTATTAGCCAAGTATATAGTCATTATAAAGAAAAGGAACCCTAACTTCCTTATTCTCTCTTTTCCATTCCTTCTTCTCTCTTCTTCTCTTTTCTTGAACCCTAACAGCAATCTACTATAACCTACTGGATTTTGATATAGTCTCTTATGACATCTTTATTTCAATATAACATAAGTGTTAGGTTATATTTAAATAGATTTTCCCATTTGCCTCTGTTAAAAAACTGTAAACCCTAAATCTAAAATTTTGTGTCAATTCCTTACCTAAACTCAATTTAATATAACCTAAGTGTTTGAATTGCTTTCGAGGTATTTCGACCTCGTATGCCCAATTTAGGGGCCGAAGTTCCCTAGTTGTCTATCTTTTAAGACCGTTAAGCCCAAACCTATACTTTTGCTCCAATTCCTAACTTCGTATCCCTTTTTGATGTAGTTGCTTCTGAAACGTTTATTTTAATATAAGATCATTTTTGGAATTGGTTTCAAGTTGTTTGGACCTCGTATGCCCGATTAGTGCACTGAGGTTTCCTAGTTGTCTCTTTCATTATTACTGTGAAGCCTAAACCTACAATTGTGCACCAATTTATAACTTGAACTCAGTTTTTGATCTAGTCTTTTCTGACACTTCTATTTCAATATATCCTTAAGTGTTAGAAGTGGTTTCGAGTTGTTTAGACCTTATATGCCCGATTTTGGCACCGAGGATCTTTAGTTCTCTCTTTTAAAATTGCGTAAAGTCTAAACCTACAATCTTGCGTCAAATCCTAATTTGGACTCGATTTTTGATATCATCTCATTTAACATCTTTATTTCAATATTACGTAAAAATTGGAATTATTTTCGAGGTATATGGAACTGTTATGCCTGATTTGGGTACCTCGGTTTCCTAGATGTCTCTTTTGTTTATACCATTAAAGCCTAAACATAGACTCGGTTTTTGATGTGGTCTCTCACAACATCTTTCTTCCAATATATCATAAGTGTTAGACTTGATTTCGACAAGTTTGGATCTCTTATTCTCACTTTGGGCACTGAGATTTCTCCCAATAGTCTTTGATGAAAAACAGTAAAGCTTAAATTTATAATTTTGCGTAAATTTCTAAACTAAACTCAATTTTTTATGTAATATATTTTGTTAAATTTATTTTAATAAGTATTGGAATTGGTTATACCCGATTTGGGTACCCAAGTTCCCTAGTTATCTCCTTTGTTAAGACCGTTAAGCCTAAACTTATACTTTTACGTTAATTTTTAACCTAAGAACCGTTTTTAATATAGTTTATTTCAATATAAACTCAGTCTTGGAATTGGTTTTGAGCTGTTTGGACCTCGTATACCGGATTTGGGCACTGAGATTTCCTAGTTGTCTCTTTCGTTATTACTGTAAAGCCTAAACCTACAATTGTGCGCCAATTATCACTTGGACTCAATTTTTTATCTAGTCTTTTCTGACACTTCTATTTCAATATATCTTAAGTGTTTGAATTAGTTTCGAGGTGTTTAGACCTTATATATCCGATTTGAGCACCAAAGTTCTGTAGTTATCCTTTTAAAAACACGTAAAGTCTATGATGCAGGAACTTAACCAATACTCTCCAAAATCTGCGACTGATAGGAGGCGTGAGATCAAATCCTTTATCTCATAGCCCAGACAATCCAGTTGAGACCTCCTAGTGGGCGTCACCCCATTGGCCCATAGGGTTGGGCCTGAGGTAGGGTAGCCCACAGGGTAGGCCCACATGGAGGTCTTGACGGGGTAACCTAGGGAGATATGAGATAAGGGTATTTAATCTCATGCTTTCATCAGTCGCAGCTTTTGTGGAGTATTGACTAAGTCACTACATCAAATTGTAGCAGAACTGGTCTAAGGTTCGAGTTTCCTCACAAGTGTGGGTGGATGATGCAGGGACATCTCTCTACTCAGGTGGGGAAGCCTACGGGGTGGGACCTACTGAGGTGGGTTGACCAATAAGGTAGGGCCCATTACTAGATCTCGATCGAGTTGCCTGGTCTATCAGAAACGGGATTTGATTTCACGTCTCCCATCAATAGCGGCCTTTGAGGAGTATTATTTAAGTCTCTAAATCAGTATAAACCTACAATTTTGAGTCAAATCCTAATTGGGATTAGATTTTTGATGTCATCTCGTCTAACATCCTTATTTCAATATGACATAAGTACTGGAATTGGTTTCCAGGTATTTGGATCTCATATGCCCGATTTGTGCACCAAGATTTTTTTCATTTCTAATGTAAATCTTAATCATATAATTGTGCACCAATCATAACATAGACTCGATTTTTATTTGGTCTCTTATGACATCTTTATTTCAATATCACATAAATGTTAGAATTGGTTTTGAGGTGTTTGGATCTCTTATTTTTAATTTGGGCACTATGGTTCCTCAAATTTCTCTGTTAAAATTTTTTTAAGCCTAAATCTATAATTTTGCGCAAATTCCAAACTATAACTTCGTTTTTTATATATATATATATTTTTAACACTTTGATTTCAATATATCCTACGTTTTTAGAAATGGTTTCAAGGTGTTTGGACCTAATAAGCTCGACTGGGGAGCACCAAGGTTCCCCATTTGCCTCTTTTTTTTTAAAATCATAAGAAAAACCTAAAAATGTGCGCTAACCTAGACAGGCTTTAAGTATTAAAATGAGTTTCAAAGTTTTTGGACCTTGTATATCGGAGTTTGGTGACGTGGTTTAGAGTTGCCTCTTTATTAAAACTGTAAATCCCAAACGTACAATTTGCACCAATTCTTAACCTAGCTCGGTTTTTGTAGTCTCTTCTAATACATTTATATTTCGTTATATCCTAAGTGTTAAGATTGGTTCCGAAATGTTTGGAACTTTTATACATGATTTGATGATCGAGGTTCTCTAGTTGCCTTTTTTGGTAAAACTGTAAAGCCTAAACCTAGAATTGTGAGCTAATTCTTAACATGGACTCAATTTTTTATGTACTCTTTTGACACCTTCATTTCAATATGACCTAAGTGTTGGAATTGGTTTTGAAGTCTTTGGACCTTCTATGCTAGATTTGGGCAATGGAGGTCTTTACGTCTCTTCAAAAAAGTAGTAAATCCTAAACCCTCAACTTGTCGCCAATTCCAAACTTGGACTCTGTATTTTAAACAGTCTCTCCCGACACCTTTATTTCAATATAACCTACATGTTGGAATTGGTTTCGATAAGTTTGGACCCTGTATACTCAATTTGAGTACTAAAAAGTTCCCTAGTTGTATCTTTTTTTAAGACCGTTCAGCCTAAGCCTCTAATTTTGTGCCAATTCCTAACCTAGTTTCGATTTTGATGTATGATCTTCTGACACCTTTAACGCAAATCTTGGAATTGGTTTCGAGGTGTTTAGGCCTCATAAATCCGATTTACGCACCGGCGTTTCCAAATTGTTTCTTTGGTTAATATCGTAAAGCTAAAACTTACGATTAAAAACTAATTCCTAAGCCGGACTCATTTTTTATTAGTCTCTTCTGACATCTCTTTATTTTAATATAACCTAAGTTTCTGGATTGCTTTCAAGGTGTTTGGACCTCGTATGCCCAATTTGGGTACCGCAGTTCCCTAATTGTCTGTTTTGTTAAAGACTATTAAGCCTAAACCTATACTTTGTGATTTTTGATGTCATCTCGTTTAACATCTTAATTTCAATATAAGATAAGTTATTGAATTGTTTTCCAGGTATTTGGAATTGGTATGCTCGATTTGGACACCTAGGTTCCCTAGATATCTCTTTTGTTTTTACCGTAAAGCCTAAACGTATAATTGTGAGTCAATACATAGACTTGGTTTTTTATATGGTCTCTTATGACATCTTTATTTTAATATAACATAAGTGTTAGGCTATATTGAAAGAATTTTTCCCATTTGCCTCTGTTAAAAAATTGTAAAGCCTCAATCTATAATTTTGTATCAATTCCTTAACTAAACTCGATTCAATATAACCTAAGTGTTTGAATTGCTTTCGAGGTGTTAAGACCTCGTATGCCCAATTCAGGTACCAAAGTTCTCTAGTTGTCTGTTTTGTTTAGACCGTTAAGCCTAAACGTATATTTTTGCTCCAATTCCTAACCTTGCATCCCTTTTTGATCTAGTTGCTTTTGAAACCTTTATTTCAATATAAGCTCGTTCTTGGAATTGATTTCAAGTTGTTTGGACCTCGTATGCCTTATTTGTGCACTAACGTTTCCTAGTTGTCTCTTTCATTATTACAGTGAAGCCTAAACCTACAATTGGGCACCAATTTATAACCAGAACTGCTGTTTTGATCTAGTCCTTTCTGACCACTTCTGTTTCAATATATCCTAATGTTAGAATGGTGTTTGAGGTGTTTAGACCTTTATGCCGATTTGGGCACAGAGATGCTTTAGTTCGCTCTTTTAAAATCATCGTAAAAGTCTAAAAATACAATTTTGCGTCAAATCTTAATAGGGACTCGATTTTTAGGTCGTCTCGTCTAACATCTGTTATTTCACTATTACGTAAAATGTAAATATTGGAGGAAGTGGAATGGTAGTATGCGCGATTTAGGCGCGTAGGGGTTCCCTAGAGCTCTTTTGTTTATACCGTAAAGGGGTAAAAGCCTAAACCATAATTAGTAAGCATAACAAAGACCTTGGGTGATGTGGTCTCTTACGACATCTTTCTTCAATAATTAATCAGGTATAATTGATTTCGAGGTGTTTGGATCTCTAGATTCTCCCTTGGGCACTGAGGAAGTTATCTCCAATTGTCTTGATAAAAAAACGTGAAATATTAAAGCCTAAAATCTATATATTTGGTGCGAATTCTAAACTAAACTCAGTTTTTGTATCAATTCTTTAACAATTTATTTCAATTAAACCCTCTTACAATGGTTTCGAGGTGTTTGGACTAGTATGCCCAATTTAGAGGTGCGAAAAAAGTTCCCTAGGTTTGTTTGTTAGAAAATTAAGACTAAAAATTACTTTTACTCCAATATTCCTAACCCCGTATTCAATTCAAGTGGTTGTTTTTGAAACTTTATTTCAAATAAGCGCGTTCTTGGAAAGGATTTCAAGTGTTTGGACCAAATAGGCGCCCGATGTTGTGCACTAGAGGTTTACTTAATGGTCTCTTCATTATTAATGTGAAGCAGATAAACTACAATTGGCACCAATTGTAACCTGAAACTCGCTTTGTGATCTAGTCTTTCTAACCGCATCATTTCAATCTTCCTCATAGTGTTAGAAGTAGTGCGAGTATTTAAACCATATGCCGATTTGGGCAAAGAGGATCTTAGTCTCTATTTTAAAAACCCGTAAAGTCATAAACCTACAAATTGCTAGCAAATACTAATAGGGACGCGACTTTTGATGTCGTCTGTTAACATTATGTTCAAGTACAACTAGTACCATTGTTTTAGAGGGTATTTGGACTGTATTATGCCCGTTGGGTCACTAAGTTCCTAGAGGTCTTTTTGTTTATTCGTTTAAAG
>CM026565.1:14059327-14224003 GCA_015143295.1 Tetracentron sinense | reverse complement strand
GATTTGTGTCATCATCAAACATAGACTCTTTTTTGCTGTGGTCTCTTACGACATCTTTCTTCCATATATATGTGTTTAGAATTTGATTTCGAGGTTTTAAATCTCTATCTCACTTTGGGCCCTGAGATTTCTACCAATAGTCTCTGCTATTCATCTATAATTTTGTGCCCATTCCTAACCTAAAACGCAATTTTTTTATGTAATACTTTTGACACATTTAATTTCAATATAACCTAAGCTGGGGAATTGGGTTTCGAGGTGTTTGGCCTCGTATTCCCATTTTGGGACCCAATTCCCTAGTTTATCTTTTTTGTAAGACCGTTACCTAAACCTATCTTTATGCCCATTCCTAACCTAGGTCCGTTTTTGTGTAGTTTCTTGAAACCTTTTATTTTCAATATAACCTCATTCATGGAATCAATTTCGAGTTGTTTGGACAAGTATGCCATTTTTTGGTAATGAGGTTTCCAAATTGTTCTGTTTTCGTTCTTACTGTAAACCTAACTTACAAAACAATAATGAACTCAATTTTTATTCTAGTGTTTCTTGAAACTTCTATTTCACTATATCCTAATGTGCGAAATGGTTTCGAGGTGTTTGACCTTAATAGTCCAATTTGAGCCCCGAAGTTCTTTGTTTGTCCTTTTAAAAACACTTAAAAGTCTATGATCAGGTACTAACTCCACCACCGCATCCCCAAAATCCACGACTCATAGGAGGCTTGAGCTCAAAATCTTTTATCTTATAGCCAGCAATCCAGTCAGACCCTCCCAGTGGTCCCGGCTTTGGATACCATGTGACCCTAGTTTCTCAATTGTTTAATACCCTAAAGGCTGAACCCTAAAACTTCCCACCAATTCTAACCTGGATGATCGTTTTTTTTAGTGTGTTTTCTCTTGACACCTTATTACAATCTTTGTCCTAAGTTTTGGTAGTGTCCCTTCAACTTGTTCTGACGTGTATGCTGATTGGGCACCGACATGGCCTAGTTCCCTTCCTTTAAAAAAAAAAAAAAACCTAAACATATAATGGTGTGCAAATTCCTAACCTATCTATCATTTTTGTTAAGACCGTTATGCCCTAAACCTATACTTTTCCACTAATTCCTAACCTAGTCTCCATTTTTTATGTAGTTGCTTCTAAAACCTTTATTTCAATATATAATCGGTCTACGAATTGGTTTTGAGCTGTTTGGACCTCATATGCACTGATTTTGGCACTGAGGTATCTTAGTTGTCTATTTCGTTATCACTGTAAAGCCTAAACCCACATGACCTCAAGCTGAGATAGAAAATACAACCAAAGCCTCCTCGCGAACGGACAATGAATAAAACAAATGGTTAACCGATTCCTCCTCCCGACAAGCACATGCAACATCGATTAAGAAGACTCTAGCTTCTCTTTCTTAAATTTTCCAAGGTCAGGATCTTCTCCAAATAGGCTGACCATTGGAATACAGAAACCTTGGAAGGCAAACCCATTGAACCAAACCAATTGACACAGAAATTCCGCCAAACCACCAGGATTAGTTGCCTACAAATACGCTTTCACAGAAAACCGCCCACTCAGCCTAAGTTTTAAATTTAGCTCAGATGTGTTAAGAACTTGAATACACAATTTTAGCACCAAGGTTCTCTAGATTGCTCTCTTTTTAAGATTGTAAAGTGTAAACCAAGAATTGTGAGTCAATTCTTAATATTCACACGGATTTTAATGTGGTCTATTTTGACACCTTTATTTCAATATAACCTAAGTGTTTGAATCGCTTTCAGAGTATTTGGACCTCATATACCCAATTTGGGTGCCGAAATTCACTATCTATCTGTTTTGTTAAGACCGTAAGCATAAACCTATACTTTCCACTAATTTACTCACCTAGTCTCCATTTTTTAAGCAGTTTCTTTAAAACCTTTATTTCAATATATAATCGGTCTTCGAATTAGTTTTGAGCTGTTTGAACCTCGTATTCCTGATTTTGGCACTTAGGTATCCTAGTTGTCTCTTTCGTTATTACTGTAAAGCCTAAACCTACAATTATGCACCAATTTATAACCTGGACTCGTTTTTTTCATTAGTCTTTTCTGACACTTCTATTTCAATATATCCTAAGTGTTCGAATAGGTTTCGAGGTGTTGGACCTTATATGGCCTATTTGGGCACCAAGGTCCTTTAGTTGTCTCTTTCAAAAACACATAAAGTCTATGATGCGGGGACTTAACAATAATCCCCAAAAGTCTCGTCTAACATCTTTATTCAATATTACATGAGCACTTCATTGTTTTCGAGGTATTTGGAACTGTTATGCTTGAATTTGGGCACCTAGGTTCCCATTCCTAGATGTATATTTTCTTTATACCCTAAGGCCAAAACATATAATTATGCATCAATCCTAACATAGACTCGGGTTTTTATGTGGTCTCTTATGACAAATTTATTTCAATATACCATAAGTGTTAGAATTGGTTTCGAGGTGTTTAGATCTCTTATTCTTAATTTGGGCACCGAGATTTCCCAATTCCTAACCTAGACTCGATATTATGTAAAATCTTTTGACACATTTTTTTTCAATATAACCTAAGTCTTAGAATTGGTTTTGAGGTGTTTGGACCTCTAATGCCTTATTTGGACACCGAGGTTTCCTAGTTCTCTCGTTTGTTAATACCCTAAAAGTTAAACCTACAATTTTGCACAATTTCATAACCTGGACTCAGTTTTTGATATAGTGTTTTTTGACACCTTTATTTATATATATCTTAAGTGTTGGAAATGCCTACGACGTTTCTGCACCTTGTATACCAGATTGGGGCACCGAAGTTTCCTAAGTTCCCTTCTTTATTAAAACCATAAAGCCTAAACATATAATTTTATGCAAATTCCTAACCTAGACTCAATTTCTGAGAAGATCTCATCTGAAAACATTATTTCAATATAACATAATGTCTGAAATTGTTAAGACTGTTAAGCCTAAACCTACAATTTTGCATTAAATCCTAATCAAAACTCAATTTTTTATGCGGTTCTTCTATCATCTTTATTTCAACATGATGTAAGTGTTGGAATTGGTTTCGAGGTGTTTGGACCTTGTATCCATGATTTTGGCAACAAAGTTCTCGGATTGTTTCTTTTGTTAATACCGCGAAGCCTAAAACCCAT
This sequence comes from Tetracentron sinense, assembly GCA_015143295.1. NCBI lineage: Eukaryota > Viridiplantae > Streptophyta > Magnoliopsida > Trochodendrales > Trochodendraceae > Tetracentron > Tetracentron sinense. The sequence continues at coordinate 14,220,850 of CM026565.1, read as the reverse complement.
AATTTTGTTATAATCCCAAACTTAGACTCAATTTTTTATGTAGTCCATTGTAGCCCCTCTATTTCAATATAACCTAAGTATTGGAATTGCTTTTGAGGTATTTGGATTCTTATTCTCAATTTGAGCACCGAGATTTCCAAATTCTTAACCTAGACTCGGTTTTTTATGTGGTCTCTTATGACAAATTTATTTCAATATACTATAAGTGTTAGAATTCATTTCGAGGTGTTTGGATCTCTAATTCTCAAATTAGGCACTCAGATTTCCAAATTCTTAACCTATACTCGATTATTTATTCCCCGTTTGGTTGCACTTCTGTTTTCTGTTTTTAAAAACAAAAATTTGAAAATTTCTACACAAAACATGTTTTTGTTTTTTGTTTTTAAAAATTAGCAACAAAATTTTTGAAAATCAAGGTAACAGAAAATTTCTGTTACCTTTGTTTTTGGAAACAAAAAACAAAAACAGAACTACCATGCATTACCACTCCACTACTGCCACACCACCCACCACCGCCACTCCACCACCACCACCGCCACCACCGCCACACCACCCACCACCACCACTCCACCACAACCACACCAAGACCACCACCACCACTACCACACCACTCACCACCACCACTCCACCACAACCACACCAAGACCACCACCACCACCACCACCACCACCACCACCACCACCACCACCACCACCACCACCACCACCACCACCAGTCCACCACCACCACCACCACCACCAGTCCACCACCACCACCATCACACCTCCACCACCACCACCACCACTCCACCACCCCACCACCACCACCGCCACCGCCACAACCACTCCATCGCCACACCACCCACTACCACCACTCCACCACCACCACCACCACCACCACCACCACCACCGGTCCACCACCACTCCACCATCATCACACTCCACCACCACACCTCCACTCCACAACCACCACAACTCCACCATCACCACCACCACACCACCAACACCATAACCACCACCACCACAACTCCTCCATCACCACCACCACACCACCAACACCACCACCACCACCACCAACCACCATTACCACTACCACCACTATGGGTTGAAATTTTTTATTCATTATTATATACATCATATCTTCCATACACGTTTTTTTATTTTTCATTTTTTAAAACAAGTAACAATTAGTAACGCCAAACATATTTTTCTACTTAAAAAATTTGAAAACAGAAACTTGTTTTCAGTTTTAAAAAAGAGAAAAATGGAAGTGTATCCAAATGGCTCCTTATATATCATACATTTTTTCTATATAATCTAAGTTTTGGAATTGGTTTCGAGGTGTTTGGACTAGTGCCCGATTTGGACACCGAGGTTACCTAGTTATCTCGATTGTTAATACCTCGAAAGCTAAAACTAAAACTCCGCACCAATTCATAACCTGGATTTTTTTTATTGTGTGTTTTGTGACACTTTGATTTCAATATATCCTAAGTGTTGGAAGTGTCTTCGACGTTTCTGCACCTCGTATGCTTGATTTGGGCACCGAAGTTGCCAAGTTCCCTTCCTTTTCAAAAGAAAAAACCTAAACATTTAATTGTGCGCAAATTCCTAAGCAAGACTCGATTTCAGATATGATCTCATCTAACAACATTATTTCAATATAACATAGGTGCTAGAATTGTTAAGACTGTAAAGCCTAACCTACAATTTTGCGTTAAATCCTAATCGCAATTCAATTATTTTATAAGGTCTCTTCTATCTTTTTATTTCAACATGATGTAAGTGTTTGAATAGGTTTCAGGCATTTGGACCTTGTATGCACGATTTGGGTACCAAAGTTCCCGGATTGTCTTGTTTGTTAAGACTGTGAATCCTAAACCCATAATTTTGTTACAATTCCTAACATAGACTCAATTATTAATGTAATCTACTATAACCCTCAACTTCAATATAACATCTGTATTGGAATTAGTTACGAGGTGTTTAGACCTCGTATACCCGATTTGGGCACCATGGTTCCCTAGTTGTCTATTATAAATATTGAAGAGCCTAAACACACCACTTCCTAATATTTATTCGGTGTTTGATATTTTCTAACACCTTTATTTCAATATATCCTAAGTGTTAGAAGTGGTTTCGAGGTGTTTAGACCTTCTATACCTAACATTTATTCGTTGTTTGATATATATTTTCTGATACATTTATTTCAATATATCCTAAGTGTTAAAAGTGGCTTCGAGGTGTTTAGACCTCGTATATATGAGTTCGGTGACGAGGTTCTCTAGTTGCCTATTTTGTTAAAACTCTAAATCCCAAATCTACAATTTGCGCTAATTCTTAAATCTTAACCAAGCATCGGGTTTTGATGTAGTGTATCTTCTAACACATTTATATTTCGTTACATCCTAAGTTTTAAATTTAGCTCAGAGGTGTTAAGAACTTGAAAACACAATTTTAGCACCAAGGTTCTCTAGTTCCTTCTTTTGTTCAGATTGTAAAGCGTAAACCAAGAATTGTGAGACAATTCTTAATACTAACACGGATTTTGATGTGGTCTCTTTTAACACTTTTATTTCAATATAACCTAAGTGTTTGAATTGCTTTCGGAGTGTTTGGACCTCATATACCTAATTTGGGTGCCGAAATTCACTATCTGTTTGTTTTGATAAGACCGTTAAGCCTAATCCTATACTTTTCCACTAATTTCTAACCTAGTCTCCATTTTTTACGTAGTTTCTTCTAAAACCTTTATTTCAATATATAATCGGTCTTCGAAATGGTTTTGAGCTGTTTGGACATCGATGCTTGATTTTGGCACTAAGGTATCCTAGTTGTCTCTTTCGTTATTAATGTAAAGCCTAAACCTACAATTGTGCACCAATTTATAACCTGGAATCAGTTTTTTATCTAGTTTTTTCTGATACTTCTATTTGAATTTATCGTAAGTGTTCAAATAGGTTTCGAGGTGTTTGGACCTTATATGCCTGATTTGAGCACCAAGGCCCTTTAGTTGTCTATTTCAAAAACACATAAAGTCTATGATGAGGGGACTTAACAATAATCCCCAAAATTCTCGTATGATATCATTATTTCAATATTACATGAGCAATCCATTGTTTTCGAGGTATTTGGAACTGTTATGCCTGATTTGGGCACCTAGGTTCCCTTCCCTAGATGTATCTTTTGTTTATACCCTAAAGCCTAAATATATATTTATGCGTTAATCCTAACATAGACTCAGGTTTGTACGTGGTCTCTTATGACAAATTTATTTCAATATACCATATGTGTTAGAATTGGTTTCGAGGTGTTTAGATCTCTTATTCTCAATTTGGGCACCGAGATTTCCCAATTTCTAACCTAGACCCGATATTATGTAAAATCTTTCAACACATTGTTTTTCAATATAACCTAAGTCTTAGAATTGGTTTCGAGGTCTTTGGACCTCCAATGCCTGATTTGGACACCGAGGTTCCCTAGTTCTCTCGTTTGTTAATACCCTAAATGCTAAACCTACAACTTTGCACAATTTCATAACCTGGAATCAGTTTTTGATAGTGTTTTTTGACACCTTTATTTCAATATATCTTAAGTGTTGGAAGTGCCTACGACGTTTCTGCACCTCGTATGCCTGATTTGGGCACTGAAGTTTCCAAGTTCCCTTCTTTGTTAAAACCGTAAAGCCTAAACATATAATTGTGTGCAAATTCCTAACCTAAACTCGATTTCTGAGAAGATCTCATCTGATAACATTATTTCAATATAACATAATGTCTGAATTGTTAAGACTATTAAGCCTAAACCTACAATTTTGCATTAAATCCTAATCAGAACTCAATTTTTTTTATGGGGTCTCTTCTATCATCTTTATTTCAACATGATGAAAGTGTTGCAATTTTTTCGAGGTGTTTGGACCATGTATGCATTATTTCGGTACCAAAGTTCCCAGATTGTCTTGTTTGTTAAAACCGTGAAGCCTAAACCCATAATTTTGTTATAATTCCAAACCTAGACTCAATTTTTAATGTAATCAGTTCTAAACCTCTACTTCAATATAACCTAAGTATTAGAATTAGTTTCAAGGTGTTTGGACCTCGTATACCCATGATGGGCACGATGGTTCCCTAGTTGTCTCTTTTAAATACCGTTGAGCCTAAACCTACAATTGTGCACGAATTCCTAATATTTATTCGGTGTTTGATATATATTTTCTGACACCTTTATTTCAATATATCCTAAGTTTTAGAAGTGGTTTCAAGGTGTTTATACCTTGTATATATGAGTTCGGTGACGAGGTTCTCTAGTTGCCTTTTTTGTTAAAACTCTTAATCCCAAATCTATATTTGCGCCAATTCTTAACCTAGCATCGGGTTTTGATGAAGTGTCACTTCTAAAACATTTAAATTTTGTTACATCCTTTTTTTAAAATTTAGCCCCGAGGTGGGAGTGTAAAGAACTTGAATACACAATTTTAGCATTGAGGTTCTCTAGTTGCCTATTTGTTATGAATGTAAAGCATAAACCAAGAATTGTGAGTCAATTCTTAATATTGACAGGGATTTTGATGTGATCTCTTTTGACACAATTATTTTAATATAACCTAAGTGTTTGAATTGCTTTCAGAGTGTTTGGACCTCATATACCCAACTTGGATCCCGAAATTCACTATCTATCTGATTTGTTAAAACCGTTAAGCCTAAACCTATACTTTTCCACTAATTCCTAACCTAGTCTCCATTTTTTATGTAGTTTCTTCTAAAACCTTTATTTAAATATATAATCGGTCTTCGAATTGGTTTTGAGCTGTTCGGACCTCGTATGCCTTATTTTGGCACTAAGGTATCCTAATTGTCTATTTCATTATTACTGTAAAGCCCAAATCTACAATTGTGCACCAATTTATAACCTGGACTTAGTTTTTTATCTAGTCTTTTCCGACACTTCTATTTCAATATATCATAAGTGTTCAAATATGTTTTTAGGTGTTTGGACCTTATATGCCCGATTTGAGCACCAACGTCCTTTAGTTGTCTCTTTCAAACACACATAAAGTCTATGATGCGGGGACTTAACAATAACCCCCAAAAGTCTCGTCTAACATCTTTATTTCAATATTACATGAGCACTCCATTGTTTTTGAGGTATTTGGAACTATTATGCCTGACTTGGGCACCGAGGTTCCCTTCCCTAGATGTATCTTTTGTTTATACCCTAAAGCCTAAACATATAATTGTGCAATAATCTTAACATAGACTCGAGTCTTTATGTGGTCTCTTATGACACATTTATTTCAATATGCTATAAGTGTTAGAATTAATTTCGAGGAGTTTAGATCTCTTATTCTCAATTTGGGCACCGAGATTTCCTAATTCCTAACCTAGACTCGATATTAAGTAAAATCTTTTGACACATTTTTTTCAATATAATCTAAGTCTTAGAATTGGTTTCGAGGTGTTTGGACCTCCAATGCCTGATTTGGACACCGAGGTTCCCTAGTTCTCTTGTTTGCTAAAACACTAAATGCTAAACCCACAACTTTGCACAATTTCATAACCTGTACTCGGTTTTTGATATAGTGTTTTTTGACACCTTTATTTCAATATATCTTAAGTGTTGGAAGTGCCTACGACGTTTCTGCACCTCGTATGCCTGATTTCAGCATCGAAGTTTCCTACTTCCCTTCTTTTTTATAACCATAAACCCTAAACCTATAATTGTGTACAAATTCCTAACCTAGACTCGATTTCTGATAAGATCTCATCTGATAACATTATTTTAATATAACATAATGTCTGAAATTGTTAAGACTGCTAAGCCTAAACCTAAAATTTCACATTAAATCCTAATCGAAACTCAATTTTTTATACGGTCTCTTCTATCATCTTTATTTCAACATGATGTAAGTGTTCGAATTGGTTTCGAGGTGTTTGGACCTTGTATGCACGATTTTGGTACCAAATTTCACAGATTGTTTCTTTTGTCAAGGCCCTGAAGCCTTAAACCCATAATTTTGTTATAATCCAGAACTTATACTGTAGAGACCCCGAATCTTTTTCATGTTTTTACTTCATTGTATTAGGGGTATTATAGTCCTTATGATGTTTTGATGTTTATTGTATTATATATTTATTTGGTGTGGTGTGAACTAGGCTTAATCAAACTTGTAACGGAGGGATGTCATATCACACCCTAAGCTTTAGGAAGCTCTAGTTTTGGCACCGTTTACTGGAATTGAGTGATTCTTGAACCATTAGAAAGGTGTTGGAACCCTCTTCGAAGTTCATGTTTAATGTTTTTCCTTATTTTGAGTTTAAGCCAAGTCAATGGTGGGTTTTATTTAATGGAAATGCAGATCAGTCAACTTTGGGGACAATTTAGTCTATTAATTAAGTGGAATTTAGAAATTCTAAAATGCTAGAAATGTTCATTTTCGAAAGACGAATCCAACGCAGGTTGAATCGTCAAAATCCGACGAACGAGTCAAAAGTTATGGCCAAAACAGTAAAGCGGGTCAAAAATCTATAGGCAACCGATCGCTCGGTCAGAAGTAGCGATCGATCGGTCCAAAACCGATCGATCGGTATCTATCGACTGGTCCAGAATTTTGTATGGGGAAAATTTCCAGAGAGTGCTTTTTTGACCGATCGCCCGGTCAAGAGCACCGATCGCTCGGTTGAGAACCGATCGATCGGTCATAACCACCGATCGCTCGGTCTTTCGTGATTTTTACAGAATTTTAGTATGGGCTTTTTGGTCTTTTTGTTCTCAGACCTTGAGGCTATAAATAGGGGGTCCTACTCGAAATATTAAAATACTCCACCTAGTTCTAACCTAATTTGGCAAAAAGGGGGAGAAACCCTAGGGTTTTGAGAGAGGGTTGCTTGGAGAGGAAGGAGATTGGTAGAAGATTGAGAGGAAAGCTTGGAGATCGTCCTCAAAGCTTCTCCAAATCGTCTCGGGAGCGTTTTGAATCCAAGGGAAGGATTCCTAAGGTCGATATACTATCCTAATCAACTTTATTTTAAGGTTTTGTGAATGTTAAGATGCTAGGAATGGTAGAAATAGATGTTTGATGTATTTTCCCTAATTTTCTAAGAAGCAAGCTAATTATGGATGGATATGAGGATTGGAAATGTGGATTAAATGTGGATAGAATGTATGGAGGATGGGAAATGTATGGAGGATGGGATTAATTTGTGGATGTGGATAATATATGGATTGTATGGATGGAATTATGATTTGATGAATGCTTGAAAAGGTAGAGAAACAATGGATTCATATTATGTGTACTCAAGGTGTTTGTGAAAATGTCTGTGAGAATAAATGCTATGATACTTTTATGAAATAGTGGTAAATGGATTATAAATGATGTTAAGAATTATGATAAGAAATATATATGTGATTGTTTGTTAAGTATACTTAATTTCTTGCATGGGAATTGATAGTCGGGAAGGTAAGAACTTAGAGAAACATCTCTCAAACCGGGAATTCTCTAACTATTTGGTGTGGGACATATAGTGGAGTTTCCATGGTGGGAAATCGGAATCTAAGCAATTACCGACTCGAACGTTAATTTCGACACTTAAGCGCATAAGCACGTGTATGTTAAGATAAGAGTCTCACAAGTCACACATGTGGACCACAAGCATGAGCATGACATACGTATGATATTCTGAATAAGCATAAGCATGACATGGTCCGTATCCTCCAAGAACGGCATGTCAACCTGATTCTTAGACATGGTCCGTATCCTCCAAGAACGGCATGTCAACCACATGATTTCTAAGGCATGGTCCGTATCCGCCAAGAATGACATGTCTCATTACTGTGTGATCTGAATAAGTGCATAAGCATAAACATCTCACAAGCACGTGGTCTCATAAGCATAAGCAACTCATAAGTGTATTGTCTTCTAAGTCTAAGATTCTGACAAGTACACGAGTCAAGGTGATGATATGATGTATATGCGCACACGTTCTTCCGCACTCTGATTATGTTATTATGTTATTGGATATGTTTCTAACTACGCGCAGGTATATTATTATTGTTGGTTGGATTTTATATACACTGAGTACCTTTGTACTCAGCCGGACTTTGTCTTGGCAGGTTTAGAGCAGGAGTACACGGCGGAGCCGTGGGTTGAGGAAACATACGTAGAGGAAGGAGGTGAAGGTGAGCCTTCTGAGGAGGGAGCCAGAGACTTGGGTGGCTACACCTCTTAGTTTTTATTTCATTTGATTGAGAGAGTTGTATTAGACTTGAGTAGATGTTGCTTAGTAGACTTTTTTAGTTGTGTATCAGACTCTTTGGTTTTAGAGTGAGTTGTATATGTTTACCGTAGACTTTTGCTATTTGATTATAGTTTATATACCAGAATTTTATTATCCTCATTTTTGGAGACTAGTGTTAGTGTGCCTTGCATGTCATGGATTTTAAGCAGGTTAAGTAATGTGGCGATCCTAAAGTCCTATTTTAGCCTTGTGGGATTTTGGGGTCGTTACATATACTCAATTTTTTTTGTAATCTATTCTAACACCTCTGTTTCAATATACCATAAGTGTTAGAATTCATTTCGAGGTGTTTGCATCTCTTATTCACAATTTGGGCACTCATATTTCCAAATTCTTAACCTAGACTAGATTATTTATGTAATATCATACATTTTTTCAGCACAATCTAACTTTTGGAATTGGTTTCGAGGTGTTTGGACCTCCAATGCCCGATTTGCACACCGAGGTTACCTACTTATCTCAATTGTTAATACCCTAAAGGTTAAACCTAAAACTTCGCACCAATTCATAACTTGGATTCGATTTTTTATAGTGTGTTTTCTGACACTTTTATTTCAATATATCCTAAGTGTTGGAAGTGTCTTCGACGTTTCTGCACCTTATATGCCTGATTTGTTTACCGAAGTTGCCAAGTTCCCTTCCTTTTTAAAAAAAATGAAACCTAAACATATAATTGTGTAGAAATTCCTCACCTAGACTCGAAATTCTGATATGATCTTATCTGACAACATTATTTCAATATAACGTAAGTGCTGGAATTGTTAAGACTGTAAAGCCTAAACCTACAATGTTGCGCTAAATCCTAATCACAATTCAATTATTTGATAAGGTCTCTTCTATCATCTTTATTGATGTAAGTGTTGTAATTGGTTTTGAGGCGTTTAGACCTTGTATGCACGATTTGGGTACCAAAGTTCCCGAATTATCTCATTTGTTAAGACCGTGAAGCCTAATCCCATAATTTTGTTACAATTCCAAACTTAGACTCAATTTTTAATCTAATCTATTCTAACCCTCTACTTCAATATGACCTAAGTATTGGAATTCGTTTCAAGGTGTTTGGACCTCGTATACCCGATTTGGGCAGCATGGTTCCCTAGTTGTCTTTTATAAATACTGTAGAGCCTAAACCTACAATTGTGCACCCATTCCAAATATTTGTTCGGTGTTTAATATATATTTTCTGACACCTTTATTTCAATATATCCTAAGTTTTAGAAGTGGTTTCGAGGTGTTTAGACCTTCTATACCTAATATTTATTCGGTGTTTGATATATATTTTCTGATACTTTTATTCCAATATATCCTAAGTGTTAAAAGTGGTCTCAAGGGGTTTCGACCTTGTTTATATGAGTTCGGTGACGAGGTTCTCTAGTTGCCTCTTTTGTTAAAACTCTAAATCCCAAATCTACAATTTACACCAATTCTTAACCTAGCATCGGGTTTTGATGTAGTGTCTCTTCTAACACATTTATATTTCGTTACATCGTAAGTTTTTAATTTAGCTCAGAGGTGTTAAGAACTTGAATATACAATTTTAGCAATGAGGTTCTCTAGTTGCCTCTTTTGTTAAGATTGTAAAGCGCAAACCAAGAATTGTGAGTGGTATTTTGAAAGTGGGGAATGTCCACATTAGACTTATATTTTGTATAATCTGTTGTTTCGGACTTGGAACACAAATCGTAAGTTTATAAAGAAATTTTCAGGTTCACCTTTTTTATGCCTTGTATGCTCTTACAGGATGGTATGACACGGCGGTCACGAGCCAAAAGTCTCCTAACTCCTAGGGGGATTTTGGGTCGCGACATTAATATAGTGTTTTTTGACACCTTTATTTCAATCTATCTTAAGTGTTGGAAATGCCTACGAAGTTTCTGCACCACATATGCTTGATTTGGGCACCGAAGTTTCCTACTTTCCTTTTTTGTTAAAACCGTAAAGCCTAAACATATAATTGTATGAAAATTCCAAAACTAGACTCGATTTCTGATAAGATCTCATCTAATAACATTATTTCAATATAACATAATGTCTGAAATTGTTAAGACTAAAAAGCCTAAACCTGTAATTTTGCATTAAATCCTAATCGGAACTCTTATGCGGTCTCTTCTATGATCCGTATTTCAACATGATGTAAGTGTTGAAATTGGTTTCGAGGTATTTGGACCTTGTATGCACGATTTGGGCAACGAGATTTTCAAATTCTTAACGTATACTCAGTTTTTTAGGTGGTCTCTTATATCAAATTTATTTCAATATACCATAAGTGTTAGAATTCGTTTCGAGGTGTTTGGAACTCTTATTCTCAATTTAGGCATTCAGATTTCCAAATTCTTAACCTACACTTGATTATTTATGTAATATCATACAGTTTTTCTATATAATCTAAACTTTGGAATTAGTTTCGACGTGTTTGGATCTCTAGTGCCCGATTTGGACACTGAGGATACCTAGCTAAACCCAAAACTTTGCACTAATTCATAACCTGGATTCGGTTTTTTATAGTGTATTTTCTGACACCTTTATTTCAATATATCCTAAGTGTTGGAAGTGTCTTCGACATTTCTGCACCTCGTATGCCTGATTTGGGCACCGAAGTTGCCTAGTTCCCTTCCTTTCCAACAAAAAAACCTAAACATATAATTGTGTACAAATTCCTAAGCTAGACTCGATTTCTGATATTATCACATCTCACAGCATTATTTCAATATAACGTAAATGTTGGAATTGTTAAGACTGTAAGCCTAACCAACAATTTTGCGCTAAATCCTAATTGAAATTCAATTATTTTATAAGGTCTCTTCTATCATCTTTATTTCAATATGATGTAAGTGTTGGAATTGGTTTCGAGGTATTTGGACCTTGTATGCACGATTTGAGTACCAAAGTTCCCGGATTGCCTCTGTCACGCCCCAAAATACCCCCTAGGAGTTAAGGGATACTTTAGAGGTGACTACGTGTACCTGTCAAACCATCCTGTAATGCAAGAGGCTAAACATAATATAATTCAATGAAAATCAGAGCGCGGAACTAAACATAAGTGCGGAAGCATAAGCAAACTTTTTCTTTTCTTCTATTACTCCATATAGTATTCCAAGTTAACATATACTAAATACAATCAAAGTAAAGGTGGACATGCCCACCTATCAAAATACAAAAAGGAACTCTCTAACCCTCTCCTCTCAACAGTAGTCGAGGTATGGCCACACATCCAAGTCCCCATCCTCCTGAGACTGCCATGGGATAGGTGGCTCCCTCTCCTCTACATACTCCTCCTCGACCCAAGGCTCGGGGTCGAGGACATCCACAGTACCTGCCGACATAAAAGTACGGCTGAGCATGGAATACTCAGCGAGTACAAACTACTAGCTAACCATAACAATAGCGAAAGCATAACAACAGTGAGCAATACAAGATATTAATTTAAAGCAATAGTGAAAGCATAAGATACATAGCCATATCTTGACATGCGTGTATGAATGCAAAAACCTCGGTAAAACTCATGTATGTGTATCGTGTCTTGTCTTGTATTTCATGTCTTGATTTGTTCTTGACTTGTATACTTGTGAGCCAGAGGCTAGCACCCTTCCTTGGGCTACCAACCTCCTTGTCATGTTCTTGTTCCATTTCTCTTGTGAGCCAGAGGCTAGTACCCTTCCTTGGGCTACCAACCTCCTTGTCATGTTCTTGTTTCATTTCACTTGTGAGCCAGAGGCTAGCACCCTTCCTGGGGCTACCAACCTCCTTGTCATGTTCTTGATTCATTTCACTTGTGAGCCAGAGGCTAGCACCCTTCCTGGGGCTACCAACCTCCTTGTCATGTTCTTGTTTCATTTCACTTGTGAGCCAGAGGCTAGCACCCTTCCTGGGCTACCAACCTCCTTGTCATGTTCTTGTTTCATTTCACTTGTGAGCCAGAGGCTAGCACCCTTCCTGGGGCTACCAACCTCCTTGTCATGTTCTTGTTTCATCATATACAAATACAATCTTGGAAAACCCGGTTTCATGCATGCATGCGTGCTTGTGTGCTTGTCAATAGTGGTAATCATGATGACATACTTGAATGGGCGGATCACATGACTATGGCATTTCAATCCTTAACATAGAGGTATGAAAATTTAGGCAACATATAGCACATTTGAGCAATTTATCATTTCTAAGAACATTTACACAATTTCTATTTCCATTTTCTTCATTAAGTCCATTTATCCCTTGTTTAGTCATTTTATCAAACACCCGGTGGGCCACATTTCTTAGTCCTTCTATTTCCCTTATTTAGTGCGTATTTTTCATCAAGACATCAAGGTACATTCGTTATTTGTAAAGTGCCCATCTTCCATTTTCCTTTTCACACATCACACAACATCCATACGGCATCCAATCGCCTCAATCGACATCCCATCCACACATCCATACCTTTTTCTTATCTTGTTTATATTTAGTGAAGATGATACATTTTGTAAGGAAGAAAACATACTATCAAGAGTCACATTTCACAATAAAAAATCTAGATTATTGCTAAGGGAAGTTAGTAGAGTGTACTAACCTTGAATCGAAGCTTGATCTTGGTGTAGACCTTGATTTGAACTCCAACTTGGAAGAAGAAAGCCCTTACTCAAACTATACTTTCTTGGGTAGGAAACCCTCTTGAAAATACCGTAGAGAGTGCTGCCCTAGCTTGAGAAGGGAACCCCACACGAGCTTGAGTTGAAATCTTGAAGAAAACGTGCTTGGGGACGATCTAGGGTCTTCACCCCTTTGATTTCTTCTCCAATGGAAAACCCTATTTGCAAATCCCCTTCTCCTCTCTCTCTATCTCTCAAAATCCCTTAAGAGTTGTGAATGAAGCCCTAAAGGCTCGGGAAAGCCTTAAGGAGAAAGGGTTTAACCCCCAAAAGATGATAAAGCCCTTACTGAAACTTCTGCAAAAAAACGCGAAGACCGAGCGATCGGTGGTTATGACCGATCGATCGGTTGCCTACCGATCGATCGGTGTTTATGACCGATCGACCGGTCAAAAACTCACTCTCTGGAAAATTTCCCCATACAAACTTTCTGACCGCGCGATAGCTACCGATCGATCGGTTATGGACCGATCGATCGCTGATTGAACCGAGCGATCGGTTCTCTATATGTCTGGACTGTTTTGACCATATCTTTTGACTCGCTTGTCGGATTTCGACGATTCAACTTGCGTTGGGTTCGTCTTTCAAAAACGCACATTTCTGACGTTTCGGAATTTCCGATTTCTCCCTTATTTATTAATTTGACTATAAAAACGGCCAATTAGCTACGAAGGTGGTATTCATTAAAGATGAAAAAGTCTGGGGTGCTACAGCCTCGTTTGTTAAGACCGTGAAGCCTAAACCTATAATTTTGTTACAATTTCAAACTTAGACTCAATTTTTAATGTAATCTATTCTAACTCTCTATTTCAATATAACCTAACTATTGGAATTTGTTTCGAGGTGTTTGGACCTCGTATACCCGAATTGGGCACCATGGTTCCCTAATTGTCTTTTATAAATAGCGTAGAGCCTAAACCTACAATTGTGCACCAATTCCTAATATTTATTCGGTGTTTGATATCCTAAGTGTTAGAAGTGGTTTCGAGGTGTTTAGACTTTGTATATATGAGTTCAGTGACTAGGTTCTCTACTTGCCTCTTATGTTAAAACTCTAAATCCCAAATCTACAATTTGTGTCAATTCTTAACCTAGCATCAGGTTTTGGTGTAGTGTCTCTTCCAACACATTTATATTTCGTTGCATCCTAAGTTTTAAATTTAGCTTAGAGGTGTTAAGAACTTTAATACACAATTTTAGCACCGAGGTTCTCTAGTTGCCTCTTTTGTTAAGATTGTAAAGCGTAAACCAAAAATTGTGAGACAATTCTTATTGTTGACACGGATTTTGATGTTGTCTCTTTTGACACCTTTATTTCAATATAAGCTAAGTGTTGGAATTGTTAAGACCGTTACGCCTAAACCTATACTTTTCCACTAATTCCTAACATAGTCTCCATTTTTTATGTAGTTTCTTCTAAAACCTTTATTTCAATATATAATCGGTCTTCGAATTGGCTTTGAGCTGTTTGGACCTTGTATGCCTGATTTTGGCACTAAAGTATCCTAATTGTCTCTTTTGTTATTACTGTAAAAGCCTAAACCGACAATTGTGCATCAATTTATAACCTAGGCTCGGTTTTTTTTCTTGTCTTTTCTGACACTTCTATTTCAATATATCGTAAGTGTTCGAATAGGTTTCAAGGTGTTTGGACCTTCTATGCCCGAATTGAACACCAAGGTCCTTTAGTTGTCTCTTTCAAAAACACATAAAGTCTATGATGCGGGGACTTAACAATAATACCCAAAAGTCTCGTCTAACATCCTTATTTCAATATTACATTAGCACTCCATTGTTTTCGAGGTATTTGAAACTGTTATGCCTGATTTGGGCACCGAGGTTCCCTTCCCTACATGTATCTTTTGTTTATACCCTAAAGCCTAAACATATAATTGTGCGTTAATCCTAACATAGACTCAGATTTTATGTGGTTTCTTTTGACAAATTTATTTCAATATACTATAAGTGTTAGAATTGGTTTCGAGGTGTTTAGATCTCTTATCCTCAATTTGGGCACCGAGATTTCCCAATTCCTAACCTAGACTCGATATTATGTAAAAAAAAAATTGACACATTGTTTTTTAATGTAACCTAAGTTTTAGAATTGGTTTCAAGATGTTTGGACCACCGATGTCTGATTGGGACACCGAGGTTCCTTAGTTCTCGCGTTTGTTAATACATCAAATGCTAAACCTACAACTTTGCACAATTTCATAAACTAGACTCGGTTTTCAATATAGTGTTTTTTGACATTTTTATTTCATTATATCTTAAGTGGTGGAAGTGCCTATGACGTTTCTCCACCTCGTATACCTGATTTGGGCACCGAAGTTTCCTAGTTTCCTTCTTTGTTAAAACCATTGTGCAAATTTCTAACCTAGACTCGATTTCTGATAAGATCTCATCTGATAACATTATTTCAATATAACATAATGTCTCAAATTATTAAGACTGTTAAGTCTAAACCTACAATTTTGTATTAAATCCTAATCGGAACTCAATTTTTTATGCGGTCTCTTCTATCATCTTTATTTCAACATAATGTAAGAGTTGGAATTGGTTTCGAGGTGTTTGGACCTTGTATGCACGATTTTGGTACAAAAGTTCTCGGATTGTTTCCTTTGTTAAAACCGTGAAGCCTAAAACCCATCATTTTGTTATAATCCAAACTTAGACTCAATTTTTAAGGTAGTCTATTCTAACACCTCTATTTCAATATAACCTAAGTGTTTGAATTGCTTTCGGAGTGTTTGGACCTCATATACCCAATTTGGGTGCCGAAATTCAATATCTATTTGTTTTGTTAAGACCGTTAAGCCTACACATATACTTTTTCACTAATTCCTAAACTGGTCTCCATTTTTTATGTAGTTTTTTCTAAAACCTTTATTTCAATATATAATCGGTTTTCGAATTGGTTTTGAGTTGTTCGGACCTCGTATGCCTAATTTTGGCACTGAGGTATCCTAATTGTCTCTTTCGTTATTACAGTAAAGCCCAAACATACAATTGTACACCAATTTATAACCTGGACTTGGTTTTTTTTTCTAGTCTTTTCCGACACTTCTATTTCAATATATCCTAAGTGTTCGAATAGGTTTCGAGGTGTTTGGACCTTATATGCCCGATTTGAGCACCAAGGTCATTTAATTGTTTCTTTTAAAAACACATAAACTCTATGATGCGGGGACTTAACAATAATCCCCAAAAGTCTCGTCTAACATTTTTATTTCAATATTACATGAGCACTCCATTGTTTTCGAGGTATTTAGAACTGTTATGCCTGATTTGGGCACCTAGGTTCCTTCCCTAGATGTATCTTTTGTTTATACCATAAAGCCCAAACATATAATTGTGCGTTAATCCTAGCATAGACTTGGGTTTTTATGTGGTCTCTTATGACAAATTTATTACAATATATCATAAGTGTTAGAATTGGATTCGAGGTGTTTAGATCTCATATTCTCAATTTGGGCACCGAGATTTCCCAATTTCTAACCTAGACTCGATATTATGTAAAATCTTTTAACACTTTTTTTTTCAATATAACCTAAGTCTTAGAATTGGTTTCGAGGTGTTTCAAGCTCCAATGCCTGATTTGGACACCGAGGTTCCCTAGTTCTCTCGTTTGTTAATACCCTAAATGCTAAATCTACAACTTTGCACAATTTCATAACCTGGGCTCGGTTTTTGATATAGTGTTTTTTGACACCTTCATTTCAATATATCTTAAGTGTTGGAAGTGCCTACAACGTTTCTGCACCTCGTATGCTTGATTTGGGCACCGAAGTATCCTAGTTCCCTTTTTTGTTAAAACCGTAAAGCCTAAACATGTAATTGTGTGCAAATTCCTAACCTAAACTCGATTTTTGATAAGATTTCATCTGATAACATTATTTCAATATAACATAATGTCTGAAATTGTTAAAATTGTTAAGCCTAAACCTACAATTTTGAATTAAATCCAAACTGGAAATCAAATTTTTATGCGGTCTCTTTTATCATCTTTATTTCAACATGATGTAAGTGTCGGAATTGGTTTTGAGGTGTTTGGACCTTCTATGCACGATTTTGATAACAAAGTTCTCTGATTGTTTCGTTTGTTAAGACTGTGAAGCCTAAAACCTATAATTTTGTTATAATCGCAAACTTAGACCCAATTTTTTATGTAGTCTATTCTAACACCTCTATTTCAATATATCATAAGTGTTAGAATTTGTTTCGAGGTGTTCGGATCTCTTATTCTCAATTTGGGCACTGAGATTTCCAAATTCTTAACCTAGACTCAATTTTTTTAATGTAATTTCATACATTTTTTCAATATAATCTAAGTTTTGGAATTTGTTTTGAAGTGTTTGGACCTCCAGTGCCCGATTTGGACACCGAGGTTACCTACTTATCTCTATTGTTAATACCCCCCTAAAGGCTAAACCTAAAACATCGCACTAATTCATAATCTAGATTCGGTTTTTTAGAGTGTGTTTTCTGACACCTTTATTTCAATATATCCTAAGTGTTGGAAATGTCTTCGACGTTTCTGCACCTTATATGCCTGATTTGGGCACCGAAGTTGCCAAATTCCCTTTCTTTTCAAAAAAATCCTAAACATATAATTGTGTACAAATTCCTAACCTACACTCGATTTATGATGTGATCTCTTCTGACAACATTATTTCAATATAACGTAAATGCCGGAATGGCGAAGATTGTAAAGCCGAAACCTACAATTTTGCGCTAAATCCTAATCGCAATTCAATTATTTGATAAGGTCTCTTCTATCATTTTTATTTCAATATGATGTAAGTGTTGGAATTGGTTTCGAGGTGTTTGGACCTTGTATGCACGATTTGGGTACCAAAGTTCCCGGATTGTCTCGTTTGTTAGACCGTGAAGTCTAAACCCATAATTTTGTTACAATTTCAAACTTAGACTCAATTTTTAATGTAATCTATTCTAACCCTCTACATCATTATAACCTAAGTATTGGAATGAGTTTCGAGGAGTTTGGACCTCATATACCCAATTTGGGCACCATGGTTCCCTAGTTGTCTTTTATAAATACCATAGAGCCTTAAACTACAATTGCGCACCAATTCCAAATATTTATTCGGTATTTAATATATATTTTCTAACACCGTTATTTCAATATATCCTAAGTGTTAGAAGTGGTTTTGAGGTGTTTAGACCTTTTATACCTAATATTTATTCGGTGTTTGATATATGTTTTCTGACACCTTTATTTCAATATATCCTAAGTGTTAGAAGTGGTCTCGAGAGGTTTAGACATTATATATATGAGTTTGATGACGAGGTTCCCTAGTTGCCTCCTTTGTTAAAACTCTAAATCCCAAATCTACAATTTGCGCCAATTCTTAACCTAGCATCAGTTTTTGATGTAGTGTCTCGTCTAACACATTTATATTTCATTACATCCTAAGTTTTAAATTTAGTCCAGAGGTGTTAAGAACACAATTTTAGCGCCGAGGTTCTCTAGTTGCCTCTTTTGTTATAATTGTAAATCGTAAACCAAGAATTGTGAGTCAATTCTTAATATTGACACGGATTTTGATGTGGTCCCTTTTGACACCTTTATTTCAATATAACCTAAGTGTTTGAATTGCTTTCGGAGTGTTTGGACTTCATATACCCAACTTGGGTGCCGAAATTCACTATTTATCTGTTTTGTTAAGACCGTTAAGCCTAAACCTATACTTTGCCATTAATTCCTAACCTAGTATCCATTTCTTATGTTGTTTTTACTAAAACCTTGCTTTAAATATATAATCGGTCTTCGAATTGGTTTTGAGCTGTTTGGACCTCGTATGCCAGATTTTAGCACAGAGGTATAGTAGTTGTCTCTTTCGTTATTACTGTAAAGCATAAACCTACAATTGTGCACCAATTTATAACTTGGACTCGGTTTTTTATCTAGTCTTTTATGACATTTCAATTTCAATAGATCCTAAGTGTTCGACAAGGTTTCGAGGTGTTTGGAACTTATATGCCCGATTTCAGCACCAAAAGTCTCGTCTAACATCTTTATTTCAAAATTACATGAGTACTCCATTGTTTTCGAGGTATTTGGAACTGTTAGGCCTGATTTGGGCACCTAGGTTCCCTTCCCAAGATGTATCTTTTGTTTATACCCTAAAGCCTAAACATATAATTATGCGTTAATCCTAACATAGACACGGGTTTTGATGTGGTCTCTTATGACAAATTTATTTCAATATACCGTAAGTGTTAGAATTGGTTTCGAGGTGTTTAGATCTCTTATTCTCAATTTCGGCACCGAGATTTCCCAATTCCTAACCTAGACTCAATATTATGTAAAATCTTTTGACACATTTTTTTTCAATATAACCTAAGTCTTGGAATTGGTTTCGAGGTATTTGGACCTCCAATGCCTGATTTGGACACCGAGGCTCCCTAGTTCTCTCGTTTGTTAATACACTAAATGCTAAACCTATAACTTTGCACAATTTCATAGTCTGGACTCGGTTTTTGATATAGTGTTTTTTGACACCTTTATTTCAATATTTCTTAAGGGTTGGAAGTGCCTACGACGTTTATGCAACTCGTATGCCTGATTTGGGCACCGAAGTTTCCTAGTAACCTTCTTTGTTAAAACCGTAAAGCCTAAACATATAATTGTTTGCAATTTCCTAACCTAGACTCAATTTCTGATAAGATCTCATCTGATAACATTATTTCAATAAAACATAAGGTCTGAAATTGTTAAGACTATTAAGCCTAAACCTACAATTTTGAATTAAATCCTAATCAGAACTCATTTTTTTTATAAAGTCTCTTCTATCATCTTTATTTCAACATGATGTAAGTATTGGAATAGGTTTCGAGGTGTTTAGACCTTGTATACACGATTTTGGTACCAAAGTTCTCAGATTGTTTCTTTTGTTAAGACCGTGAAGCCTAAAACCCATAATTTTGTTATAATCCCAAACTTAGACACAATTTTTTATGTGAGATTTTAACACCTCTATTTCAATATAACTTAACTATTGGAATTGGTTTCGAGGTGTTTGGATCTCTTATTCTCAATTTGGGGTCCGAAATTTCCAAATTCTTAACCTAGATTCGATTTTTTATGACCTCTTATGACAAATTTATTTCAATAAACCATAAGTGTTAGAATTCGTTTTAAGGTGTTTGGATTTCTTATTCTCAATTTGGGCACGGAGATTTCCAAATTCTTAATCTAGACTCAATTATTTATGTAATATCATACATTTTTTCAATGTAATCTAAGTTTTGGAATTGGTTTCGAGGTACTTGGTCCTTTAGTGCCCGATTTGGACACCAAGGTTACCTGCTTATCTCGATTGTTAATACCTAAAGGCTAAACCTAAAACTTGACACCAATTGATAACCTAGATTCGGTTTTTTATAGTGTGTATTCTGACACCTTTATTTCAATATATCCTAAGTGTTGGAAGTGTCTTCGACGTTTCTGCACCTCGTATGCCTGATTTGGGCACATAAGTTGCCTAGTTGCCTTCCTTTTCAAAAAAAAACCTAAACATATAATTGTCTGCAAATTCCTAACCTAGACTCGATGTCTGATATGATCTCATCTAACAACATTATTTCAACATAATGTAAGTGCTAGAATTATTTTCAAGGTGTTTGGAACTTATATGCACGATTTGGGTACCACAATTCCTAGATGGTCTCGTTTGTTAAGATCGTGAAGCCTAAACCCATAGTTTTGTTATAAGAATAAACTTAGACTCAATTTTTAATTTAATCTATTCTAACCCTTTATTTCAATATAACCTAAGTATTTGAATTAGTTTCAAGGTTTTTGGACCTCGTATACCTGATTTGGGCACCATGGTTCCCTAGTTGTCCCTTATAAATACTGTAGAGCCTAAACCTAAAATTGTGCACCAATTCCTAATATTTGTTCGGTGTTTGATATATATTTTCTGACACCTTTATTTCAATATATCCTAACTGTTAGAAATTGTTTCGAGGTGTTTAGACCTTCTATACCTAATATTTAATCGGTGTTTGGAATATATTTTCTGACACCATTATTTCAATATATCCTAAGTGTTAGAAATGGTTCCGAGGTGTTTAGACCTTGTACATATGAGTTCAATGACGAGGTTCTCTAGTTGCCTCTTTTGTTAAAACTCTAAATCCCAAATCTACAATTTGCGCCAATTCCTAACCTAGCATCGAGTTTTGATGTAGTGTCTCCTCTAAAAAATTTATATTTCATTCCATCCAAAGTTTTAAATTTAGCTCAGAAGTGTTAAGAACTTAAATACACAATTTTGGCACCAAGTTTCTCTAGTTGCTTCTTTTGTTAAGATTGTAAAGCGTAAACCACAAATTGTGAGTCAATTCTTAATATTGACACGGATTTTGATGTAGTCTATTTTGACATCTTTATTTCAATATAACCTAAGTGTTTGAATTGCTTTCGGAGTGTTTGGACCTCATTCATATACCCAATTTGGGTGCCGAAATTCACAATCTATCTGTTTTGTTAAGACCGTTAAGCCTAAACCTATACTTTGCCACTAATTTCAAACCTAGCCTCCATTTTTATGTAGTTTCTTCTAAAACCTTTATTTCAATATATAATCGGTCTTCGAATTGGTTTTGATCTGTTTGGATCACGTATGCCTGATTTTGGCACTAAGGTATCCTAGTTGTCTCTTTTGTTATGATTGTAAAGCCTAAACCTACAATTATGCACCAATTTATAACCTGGACTCGGTTTTTTATCTAGTCTTTTCTGACACTTCTATTTCAATCTATCCCAAGTGTTCGAATAGGTTTCGAGGTATTTGGACCTTATATGCCCAATTTGAGCACCAAGGTCCTTTAGTTGTCTCTTTCTAAAACACATAAAGTCTATGATGCGGGGACTTAACAATAATCCCCAAAAGTCTCGTCTAACATCTTTATTTCAATATTACATGAGCACTCCATTGTTTTCGAGGTATTTGGAACAGTTATGCCTGATTTGGGCACCTAGGTTCCCTTCCCCAGATGTATATTTTGTTTATACCCTAAAGCCTAAACATATAATTGTGCATTAATCCTAACATAGACTCGGGTTTTTATGTGGTATGCCATAAGTGTTAGAAGTGGTTTCAAAGTGTTTAAATCTCTTATTCTCAATTTGAGCACCGAGATTTCCCAATTCCTAACCTAGACTCGATATTATGTAAGATCATATGACACATTTTGTTTTCAATATAACCTAAGTCTTAGAATTAGTTTCGAGATGTTTGTACCTCCAATGCCTGATTTGGACAGCAAGGTTCCCTAATTCTCTCGTTTGTTAATACCCTAAATGTTGGAAGTGCCTACGACATTTTTGCACCTCGTATGCCTGATTTGGGAACCGAAGTTTCCAACTTTCCTTTTTTGTTAAAACCGTAAAGCCTAAACATATAATTGTGTGCAAATTCCTACCCTAGACTCGATTTCTGATAAGATCTCATCTGATAACATTATTTCAATATAACATAATGTCTTAAATTGTTAAGACTGTAAAGCCTAAACCTGCAATTTTGCATTAAATCCTAATCGGAACTCAATTTTTTATGCGGTCTCTTCTATCGTCTTTATTTCAACATGATGTCAGTGTTGGAAAAGGTTTCGAGGTGTTTGGACCTTGTATGCACGATTTTGGTTGAAAAGTTCTTGGATTGTTTCTTTTGTTAAGACCGTGAAGCCTAAAACCCATAATTTTGTTATAATCCCAAACTTAGACTCAACTTTTTATGCAGCCAATTCTAACACCTCTATTTCAATATAACTTAAGAATTGGAATTGGTTTCGAGGTGTTTGGATCTCTTATTCACAATTTGGGCACCGAGAATTCCAAATTCTTAACGTAGACTCGGTTTTTTATGTGGTCTCTTATGACCAATTTATTTCAATATACCGTAAGTGTTAGAATTCGTTTCGAGGTTTTTGGATCTCTTATTCTCAATTTGGGCACTCAGATTTCCAAATTCTTAACCTAGACTCGATTATTTATATGTAATATCATACATTTTTTTAGATATAATCTAAGTTTTGGAATTGATTACGAGGTGTTTGGATCTCCAGTGCCCGATTTGGACATCGGGGTTACCTATTTATCTGGATTGTTAATACCTTAAAGGCTAAACCTAAAACATCGCACCAATTCATAACCTGGATTCGATTTTTTATAGTGTGTTTTCTGACACCTTTATTTCAATATATCCTAAGTGTTGGAAGTGTCTTCTAAGTTTTTGCACCTCGTATGCCTGATTTGGGCACCGAAGTTGCCAAGTTCCTTTCCTTTTCCTAAAAAAAATACCTAAACAGATAATTTCGTGCAAATTCCTAACGTACACTCGATTTCTGATATGATCTCATCTGACGGCATTATTTCATTATAACATAAGTACTGGAATTGTTAAAATAGTAAAGCCTAAACCTACAATTTTGCTCTAAATCCTAATCGCAACTCAATTACTTGATAAGGACTCTTTTATCATCTTTATTTCAACAAGATGTAGATGTTGGAATGGTTTTGAGGTGTTTGCACCTTGTATGCACGATTTGGGTACCAAAGTTCTCGTATTATCTCGTTTGTTAAGACCGTGAAGCCTAAACCCATAATTTTGTTACAATTCCAAACCTAGACTCAATTTTTAATGTACTCTATTTTAACAATCTACTTCAATATAACCTAAGTATTGTAATGAGTTTCGAGGTGTTTGGACCTCGTATACCCGATTTGGGCACTATAACCAATCTGCACAAGTCTACAGTCAACATATACAACTCACTATAAACCAAAAGATATGAAATACACAACTATAAAAAAGTCTACTGAGCAACATCATCAGTCTAATACAAAACTCTCTCAACCAACGAAACATAAACTAAGAGGTGTAGCCACCCAAGACTCCGGCTCCTTCCTCGATGGGCTCACCTTCTCCTCCTTCCTCAATGTAAGTTTCCTCAACCCACGGCTCCGCCGTGTACTCCTGCTCTAAACCTGCCAAGACAAAAGTCCGGCTGAGTACAAAAGTACTCGGTGTATATAAAATCCAACCAACAATAATAATACACCTGCATTTAGTTAGAAACATATCCAATAGCATGATAACATAATCAGAGTACGGAAGAACGTGTGCGTATATACATCATATCATCACCTTGACTCGTGTACTTGTGAGAATCTTAGACATAAAAGACAATACACTTATGAACTGCTTATGCTTATGAGACCACGTGCTTGTGAGATGCTTATGCTTATGCAATTATTCAGATCATACAATGATGTGACATGCCGTTCTTGGCGGACACGGACCATGTCTAAGAATCAAATGGTTGACATGCCGTTCTTGGCGGATATGGACCATGCCTAAGAATCAAATGTAACTGACATGCCGTTCTTGGCGGATACGGACCATGCCATGCTTATGCTTATTCAGAATGTCATACGTATGCCATGCTCATGCTTGTGGTCCACATGTGTGACTTGTGAGACTCTTATCTTAACATACACGTGCATATGTGCTTAAGTGTCGAAATTAACATTCGTGTTGGTAATTGCTTAGATTCTGATCTCCCACCGTGGAAACTCCACTATACTGTCCCATACCAAATAGTTAGAGAATTCCCGGTTTGAGAGATGTTCCTCTAAGTTCTTACCTTCCCGACTATCAATTTCCATGCAAGTAATTATACATACTTAACAAACAATTCACATATATATATCTTATCATAATTCATAATCAATTTACCACCATTTCATAAGAGTATAATAGCATTTATCCTCTCAAGCATTTTCACAAACACCTTGAGCACGCATAATATGAATCCATTGTCATTCTACATTTTCAAGCATTCATCAAACCATGATCCATCCATATAATCAATTCACCATTCAAATCCACATATTAATCTCATCCTCCATACATTTCCCATCCTCCATACATTCCATCCACATTCTAATCCACATTTCCATCCACATTTCCATCCATAATTAGCTTACTTCATATAAAATTTGGGAAAAATGCATCTAATCTCTATTCTATCATTCCTATCAAATTAATATTCACGAAACATTAAAATAGAGTTGATTAGGATAGTATATTGACCTAAGGAATCCTTCCCTTGGATTCAAAACGCTCCCGGGGTGATTTGGGGAAACTTTCCAAGCTCTCCTTGCGCTATCCAAGCTATCTCCTTCTTCCCCAAGAAAGCCCTCTCTCAAAACCCTAGGGTTTCTCTCCCTTTTTGCCAAATTAGGTTAGAAATAGGTAGAGTATTCTAATACCCCGAAATAGGATCCCTATTTATAGCCCCAAGGCTTGAGAACCAAAAGACCAAAAAGCCCTTACTAAAATTCTGCAAAAACACGAAGGACCGAGTGATCGGTGGTTATGACCGATCGATTGGTTCCCAACCGATCGATCGGTGCTCTTGACCGGGCGATTGGTCAAAATAGCACTCTCTGGAAATTTTCCTCATACAAAATTTTGGACTAGTCGATAGATACCGATCGATCAGTTTTGGACCGATCGATCGCTATTTCTGACCGAGCGATCGGTGTTTTGCAGATTTCGACTAATTTTACTGTTTTGGCCATAACTTTTGACTAGTTCGTCGGATTTCGACGATTCAACTTGCGTTGGATTCGTCTTTCGAAAACGAACATTTTTGGCATTTTAGAATTTCCAAATACCCCTTTATTTATGGACCAAATTATCCCCAAAGTTGACTGATCTACAATTCCATCAGACAAAACCTCGGAAAACCCATTTTTAACTTAGCTTAGACTAAACATAAGGAAAAACATTAAACATGAACCTCAAAGAGGGTTCCAATACCTTTCTAATGGTTCAAGAATCACTCAATTCCAATAAACGGTGACAAAACTAGAGCTTCCTAAAGTTTAGAGTGTGATATGACATTCCTGAACTAGAAGTTTGATTAAACCTTAATCACACTACACCCATTAGAGATACAATACAATAAACATTAAAACATCACAAGGACTATAATACCCCTAATGCAATGCAATAAAAACATGAAAAAGATTCGGGTCTCTACATCCTCCCCCCTTAAAAGAATTTCGTCCTCGAAATTTACGTACCTTAGGTGAACAAGTGCGGGTACTTTTCGCGGACTTCGGCTTCTCTCTCCCAAGTAGCCTCTTCTCTAGAGTGATGCTCCCATTGCAAGAGTACAAGAGGAATGACCTTAGAACGCAAAACTTGCTCCTTCCGGTCCAAAATTCGAGCCGGTTGCTCCACTAGAGTCAAATCTTCCCGAATTTTCAACGGTTCCAAATGAATGACATGTGAAGGATCAGTAATGTACTTCCTCACCATAGAGATGTGAAAGACATTATGCACACCTTCCATGTGAGGTGGTAAGGCGACCAGATAAGCAACTTCCCCGACTCGGGTGATGATCTCAAAAGGACCCACATATCTCGGACTAAGCTTACCCCGCTTGCCGAATCTCATCACCCCCTTCGTAGGTGAGATCTTTACAAACACAAAATCTCCGACTTGGAACTCAAGATCTCTCCTCCAAGTATCGGCATAGCTCTTCTGTCTACTCTGAGCTGCTTTCAACCTCTCCCTAATCAACTGAACTCTATCCACAGTCTGACCAACGAGCTCGGGACCCAAAAGCTTCCTCTCACCAACTTCGTCCCAACACAAAGGTGAACGACAACTCCTCCCATAAAGTGCCTCAAACGGTGCCATCTGAATGCTAGCTTGATAGCTGTTGTTGTAGACAAACTTAACCAACGGTAAGTGATCAACCCAACTACCCTGAAAGTCTAACATGCAAGCTCGTAGCATGTCCTCTATGATCTGGTTCACTCTCAGTTTGCCCATCTGTCTGCGGATGAAATGTCGTACTAAAATCCAAATGGGAACCCATGGCCTGCTGAAAACTCTTCCAGAATCTGGATGTAAATCTCGAATCTCGATCAGAAACAATGCTAACTGGCACTCCATGCAAACGGACTATCTCCTTGATATAGAGGTTAGCCAATTGATTGGAGTTGAAAGTGATTCGATATGGAAGAAAATGAGCTGATTTAGTCAATCAGTCAACTACAACCCAAATGGCATCAAAGTTCTTGACTGTCTTTGGCAAACCAACAACAAAATCCATGGAGATATTTTTCCACTTCCACTCGGGAATAGGAAGAGACTGAAGAAGTCCTGCTGGTTTCCTGTGTTCGGCCTTCACTTGCTGACACACCAAACACTTAGATACAAAGGTAGCCACATCCTTCTTCATACCTTTCCACCAGAAATACTTCTTGAGGTTCTGGTACATCTTAGTACCTCCCGGATGCACGGTGTACTTGGACTTGTGTGCTTCATGCAGAATCTCCCTTCTTAAATCCTCATCATCCGGAACACAAAGTCTACCCTTGAAACAAACTCCACCATCTCTCCAAGAGAAATCCTCAAACCCGCTGTTAAGCGACTTATTCATAGCAGCGTGCAGTTCTCCATCATTCCATTGCAGGTCTTTAATCCTGTCCAATAAGGTTGGCCTGACCATAATGCTAGCCAACAAGGCTTCAGACGCTCCCACAATGAAACCCGCATCAAGGCTAGACACCTCTTCTAGTAACTTCCATTCTTGGACCATCAAGTATGCCAAGAACCCAGTAGGTCTCCTACTTAGCGCATCTGCCACTACATTTGCTTTCCCCGGGTGGTACTGGATAGAGCAATCATAATCCTTGAGGAATTCCACCCAACGACACTACCTCAAATTCAACTCTTTCTGCGAGAATAAGTACTTTAGACTTTTGTGGTCGGTGAAAACTTCAAACTGCGCACCGTACAAGTAGTGTCTCCAGATCTTAAGAGCAAAAACCAAAGCTGCCAACTCCAAATCATGGGTAGGATAGTTCTTCTCGTGGTCTTTCAACTGCCGAGAAGCATAGGCGATTACCTTCCCGTGTTGCATAAGAACACAACCTAACCCAACGAGTGAGGCGTCACTATACACCACAAAACCTTCACTACCCGATGGAACAGTCAAGATCGGAGCGGTGGTGAGACGCTTCTTCAACTCAAGAAAACTCTTCTCACATTTCTCATTCCACTCGAATCTAGCGTTCTTTCGAGTTAGGTGAGTAAGTGGAGCTTCCAAACTAAAGAAACCTTCCACAAATCTTCTGTAATAACCAGCTAGGCCCAAAAATTTTCGAACCTCTGTAACACTCTTTGGCCTTCCCCATCCTTCCACTGCTTTTATCTTGGAAGGGTCAACTGAAATCCCCTCTTTTGACACAACATGGCCTAGAAATGCTACTTTTTCTAGCCAAAACTCGCACTTGCTAAGCTTAGCATATAACTTATGCTCACGAAGTGTCTTCAGTGTGATCCTGAGATGCATCTCATGCTCCTTCTGTGTCCTGGAGTACACTAGAATGTCATCCACAAACACTATCACAAAGTGGTCCAGAGTCGACTTGAAGATTCTATTTATGAGATCCATGAATGCTGCCGGGGCATTTGTCAAATCGAATGGCATAACTAGGAATTCAAAATGCCCATATCTGGTCCTGAATGCAGACTTAGGCACATCTTCTGCCTTTATCTTCAGTTGATGGTAGCCTGACCTTAAGTCGATCTTAGAGAAATACTTAGCTCCTTGCAACTGATCAAACAAGTCATCGATCCTAGGCAAAGGATATTTATTCTTGATGGTGACCTTGTTCAGTTGCCGATAGTCGATGCACATCCTCATCGAACCATCCTTCTTCACAAACAACAAAACAGGAGCTCCCCAAGGTGACACACTTGGGCGAATAAATCCAAGACCAAGCAATTCATCAATCTGCTCCTTAATTTCTTTCAACTCTACTGGAGCCATCCTATACGGAGCTTTAGAAATGGGTGCCGTACCCGGAGCCAAATTAATTGCAAACTCTACTTCTCTATCCGGTGGCAAACCCGGTAAGTCTTTAGGAAAGACATCCATGAATTCCTCTACAACAGGGATACTTGAGGAATCTGGTGCTTCCGAGGTAGTAAGACTCAATGCCACAAAACGAGCTAAGTCTTTCTTCTTCAACCCTTGGAAACGGAAAGAAGGCTCACTGATTGGTCTAAAGTTGACTACCTTCCCAAAACAGTCAACATGCCCATGGTATTTGGAAAGCCAATCCATGCCTAGTATGACGTCGAAGTCTTGAAACTCAAGGATAATTAGATCAGCCGGCATCTCTCTCTGACCTACTTGAATGTCGCAATCTCGATATACCTTATCAGGGATGACTGAACTACCGACAGGAGTAGCGATAGACAATTCACGATCTAACAGACTTGGATCCATCGGAAACTCTCGTGCAAAACTAGGTGTAACGAAGGAATGAGTAGACCCAGTATCGATCAAAACATGAGCAGAAAATCATTTATCAACAATGAGCCTGAATTAAATACACAAAGCCAATTTTGTCAAATCATGAATGCATATATGCATCATACATCATACTACATAATATTTAATATCACACACATAGCATCAGATCAATATTTTAATTAACTAAAAACACAAGTAGACATACCCTGTACAACATCGTCGGACGCCTGTGTATCCCGCTCCGAGGTAGCAAACACTCGACCCTGAGCTGATGGGCGAGGCTGCTGAGGTCTAAGACCCTGCGGTGGCCTCTGCTGCATGGACTGCCTGCCTGGGGGCCTGACTCCCTGTGGTTGAGTCGACTGAAGCCCCTGCTGAATGCGGAGTGGGCAATCTCGGATCCGGTGTGAGACCTCTCCACAATGGAAGCAACCTCCAATAATTGCTCTACACTCTCCCACTCTATGCCTCTTTCCGCACTGGCTGCATGCATCATACAACTGGGTACCAGCAGTAGGCGGAGCCATCTGAGATGCTCGAGGGGCTGCCTGAGTAGGCCTTTGATATGGGGTAGGCCTAGCAATGGGCATAGGACCTGCTATCCTCGGCCTCTTGTCCTGGGGGCCAAACCTGCTTGCTTGCATCTTCTCCCTCTTCTTCAAAAATTCCTGTGAATTCTTCTCAGCTATCAAGGCACGCTGGTACACCTCCCTACATGTTTCGAGTTGAAGTATCGAAACCTTCTCCTGAATAAAATCCTTCAAGACTCGCTCAAACCACTTTGCCTTCATTCTCTCTGTAGCAATCAAGTGAGGAGCGAACCTAGAAAGCTCTACAAACTTGGCCTCATACTCGGCCACTGACATCCTCCCTTGCTCCAAGGTAGAGAATTCAATCTCGTTCTGATCTCTCACAAACACCGAGAAGTATCTCTCGTAGAAGATGTCGAGGAACTCTCCCCAAGTCCACTCTTGTCCGGCTCGTACCTCATTCCTCTGCCTAGATGCTGCCCTCCACCAATGCTCCACTTCGCCTTCCATGACAAAGGAGGCCAATTTCACCCTCTGCTCATCGGTAGCCTCAAGCATGGAGAAAATCTTCTCTAGTCGCATGATCCATAACTCGGCAACTAAGGGATCCGTACTACCATAGAAGGCTGGAGGAATCATCCTCCTAAAAGCTTCCACTCCGTTATGACGGGGTGGGTGAACATCAATCTACCTCTCTTGCCTAGTTTGACCTACCGCTAGTAATGCAGTTTGCTGAGCCATAATTTCAGCCTGCCTCTCCATGGCTGCAGTAATAGCTTCCATGGCCCGACCCACATTTGCCTTTGGGATACCGTCTGGAGTATCCCCATCAGTCACACTGCCTCCTCCATTCCTATTATTTTTTTCACCCCTTCTCATGCTTATAATCCTGAGAAGAAGAAAACAATTTGTAAATCCCTAAATAGGTGTTGGCAAATTCCGTGATCATTAGATAGGTCATGTGAGTCGAGTCATCGAGTCATGTTCAACTTGTCAGAAGAGAAGAGCTAAAGCTTAAAGAAGATTGAAGAAAGCTCCTACTCTGGATCTAGAAAGGTAATGGACTTAGAGACCCCTACCCAGGTTGGATTTGGCTTAGATAACTCTAAACATACCTAGGAGGATAGTTTTAAACCTAACAAAGTTGTTTGATCTTAGTTGAATCAAATAAACATGAATAGACATATGGTTTGAAAAAATTCTGTCTCAACCGATCGCTCGGTATTGAGACCGATCGATCGGTGGCCTACCGAGCGATCGGTGGTTATCGACTGGACAAAAATTTTGTATGGGGTATTTTTCCAGAGAGATGATTTTTAACCAAGCGATCGGTCATGAGAACCGAGCGATCCGTTTTGGACCGAGCGATCAGTAATGAGCACCGATCGATCGGTCCCCGTAAAAAGAATTTTTATTTTTCTGGATTCTTTTTTAAACCCTATATAAACAACTTTTTGGAGACCTAATTCGTGTCTTTGATTTTTTTGAAAGAGTAGAGGTCTGAGAAACTCCTCTAGGGTTTTTCCTATTGTTCTATTAGATCTTTGTTGATCCCTCCTTTTCTTTGATCCTAGAGAATGCAAGTATAGATCTAAACCTTTGATCTTGCATTGTGTGATCTCAGATCTGAATGAGATCCCTCTAGGGTTTGAAACTTCCTAAATTGATTCACAACCCTACACCTTGTGTGTGTGTCCGGTGTTTGATCTGGAGCCTTCGTGGAAGGAGATCGATCGTGTGTGATCGTGGTTTTGAAGTAGCTTGAGAAGATTTGGTCGGTGTGGAACCGAAGCTGCTACGGCGGAGATCGAACCTGCTGGTTCGTGGAAATCAAGAGTAAGAGTCTATACCTAGGAATGTCGTTTCTGTTTTGGTAAGGTCTTGTCTTGTACTTGATATCTTTTCATAGTGAAGTTTATTGCTGGACAAGGTCCCGTGGTTTTTTCCCATTAGGGTTTTCCACGTAAAAATCTTCTGTGTTTGATTTGTGTGGATTGTCTGAGTGAATTGTTCATTGATTTCTAAACATATTAATTGAAAAATTAAAATTGGTTAGAAATTATTAGATAGACCTATTCACCCCCCCTCTAGGTCTTAGAGATCATTGATCTGGATAAATTTCAATTGGTATCAGAGCCAGTTCACTGATAAGGCTAATCCCTTAAGTGTGATCCTGTATTATCCGTGATCATGAGTACTCGAAGAGAAGGAGGATCCGTCTCTCGTCCCCCACTTTTTGATGGGAATAATTATACATACTGGAACGCTAGAATGAGAGCCTTTCTCAAATCAATTGACGAGAGAATTTGGATGCACTACAAAAAAATAGGGCTTTAGTGGCAATTTTTTAACGGCGTTTAATAAAAAATGCTTCGAAAGGCATTAAAACACGGCGTTTCTAAATAAATGCCGCTGATTAGGTCACGGGAAGACTTTTTTACGGCGTTTTATAAACAAATGCCGTTATTGGGGAATCTATGACGGCGTTTTTAAAAGAAATGCCGTGGAAGACTTGCCGAAAATCTCGCGGCAAAGCTAACGAAGGCATTAGTGAAGGGCCTTTTATGGCGTTTTTAAGAAAATGCCGTGAAAAGCCTCGTATTTGGGGTTTTAGGTCCCGAGCCTTTCCCTCCTCCCTTTCCCTCCATTTTTTTCCTTCCTCTCTACTTCGGCTCCCCTGCTCCGTGCTCCAAGCTCCGGCCACCTTCTCCGGCTCCCTTGCACCGTGTTCCAAGCTCCGGCCACCTTCTCCGGCTCCCCTGCTCCGTGCTCCAAGCTCCGGTCACCTTCTCTGGCCATGCTCCGCCTTCGGCTCGTTTAGTTTTCAGAAAAAAAAAAAAAAAAAACAACAACAACAAAGGGTTTTGGTTGATATAAGATTCCTTTTGCTCTTTCTGTGACATTTTCAGCATTTTTACGGAGAGTGAGAGAGAGAAGGGCGGTTTGCTCTGGTTCTCTTCCCTTGAAAGCGAAGGAGAAAGGCGTGGTCGCCCTAAATCTCCTTTACTTTCCTTATCTTTTCATCTCTACGAACAAGGTAAGCTGCGATCTTCATCTCTCCATTTGCTTTATTTACATTTTGTTCGATCTTATTACAGTTAGTTTGGATTCTACATATCTGATTTTCTTTTCATTTGAATATCTCGATGTAGATCTATCTCTCTCTTTTACCTCAAAAGAACATGTAGAAATTGTAAAGATTCAATAAATAGTTATTTTTAATCGCGAATCACACATTTTTGATAAAAGAAATGTGGTGATCTTTTTAAGATTCTAACGGATCCGTAGGTTTGATTGCCAAAAGTGAGTCAGGATTAGTTTTATTTGGGTTTATACGGCCCCGATCTAGGGTTTTGCTGCATGTAATTACCCTGATTGTGAGACTAGAGGTTCGATCTAGAGGAAGGTCTCTGAAATCCTTCTCTGGTGGACGATCTTCAGGTAAAAACTCTCATGCTCAAGAGCTTATTGTTGCACACCACTTGCAGACCACATGGATAATCAATTTTGGAGGACATTTTAGAACCTTTCTTCAAGATTTCTTCATTTGCAGATTTTAGAGTTTTAGAACATCTCTTTTTTCGGTAGCTAATAGTAAGAGGATAACCCCAACATGATTGGTTAACGGCTAGCAACTTGCAACGGTCAAGGTCATCCATTAGAGGTCCAGATCAATAGATATTTTGTAGTGAGTGGAGAACAAAAGCATACAATATGGTAATACGGTATTCCTTACAATAAACCCCATTTGACATAAACGAATAATCTTCAGGAGGGAATGATGGTTTCTTCCAGTCCTTCCCTGCAAGTATTCGACCGTTGGCGAGTAAAGTTGGACAATTTAATTTCTCTTAAACTTAAAAATATTTATTTCAAGCATAAATATTTATGTATGGATCATCTTAATTCAAAAGTGCAATCACACTCCAAGGTTCTTTCGGATTCTTGCGAGGTCTTGACCGTTAATTTGGAATGCCTTCTTCACTACATCATCAGGAAGGGGCAGTTTGGAAGCGAAAGTAGCGAGTGCAGAGATCTGTGTACCAGGGTTTTGACTGCTGAGGCCTGATATATAGCTAGTGCTGGGGACGATGAATCGAGATTGAAGAGAAAATGGATCATTCCTTTTGGGAAGCCAAAAGGCTGCCTCTTTATTTCTGATTAATAGTAGAAGCAATTCTGTTTTGCATTTCTCTTTTTGCTGTTTAGATGATATGGATTTCTTTCTTTCTATTTGAATTGATGGAATCAGGCGGTGGTTAATATGATAAGCAACCTGGTAAATTCGACTGTGCCGATTGCTGTTGAGATTTTCAAGAAGGCAGGGACCTATGATGAGAAGAAGCTGTTTGGTGTGACTACACTTGATGTGGTTCGAGCTAAAACTTCCTTTCAATCTTCTTCCTGCACTTCATTTCTAGTTTTGTTAATTAAGCACCCAAGTACTTTTAGACTTGTTTAATTGTTTATTATGAACTCGGGCTTTATATAGTTGTTCATTTCTTGGTATTGATCGTCCCTTGTCTTGTGTTGAGCTTGAATTTGCGGCAAACAACTCCTTTAATTATTTGCTATTTTATGTGCAATATTTCTATCCAAACCCAATTAACTCATGTAATTTATCTAATGGACTAATACATCTTGCATCATTGAAAGTGAATCTCATTCTGCCATAAGAGGACCAGTGAAGGAAGCACTTGGATATAAAAGTGTGTACATTTGGATATAAACAATATACATTTCAAATAGGTGAATATCCCATCTAGGGGAAAAGTATAAAAGGAAAGCTTGTCCTTTGGTAGAAGACAGTAGTCCAGGCCAATGTAGGAGAGTTAGGTATAAACAAGGTGTAGAAGCAATCTACCCATGTTCTCCCACATGAGCCACCACACTGACAGAGCAGAGGAGATCTCCTATGCCAAATTCCAACTTTCCAACCTAATTTAATTGTACACACCATAGGCCTGTCCTAGTTGTTTTGTCTCCCTTTGGGGAGGTGTGACTTGAGTTCGAGTCTTAGTGAGACTGTTGAGCGCCACTGACAGAGCAGAGGAGATCTCCTCCTTGTCCCCACTTAGCTTTGGTGGAGTTGTGTTGAAATGATGAGAGCCCCAGATATTCCAAGGTTTTGACTGTATATTTTTCTGAAAGATTTGCCATTATTATCACAATAGTGTTCTTATGCTTCCCTTGGCTTTAGCAATCAAGTCTACCATATTTTGTCATTAGTATTAGGTGGAACTCATGTCTGCCCCATGAGTTCTTTTCATTCTCTTATCATGCAGTTTTTTCTTATATATATTTTAAACTCCGTTAATTTTTGGACGATATCAAGAACTTGATTTCTATAACCTCTGGAATAACTTCACAGGGAAAAATCTTACCAGTTATATAAAGTTTTCCTATTGCGTTTCATCTACATATAAGGAATTTAGAGAAATATTTGGATTTTATATTACAAAATCATCCTAATTGCGGAGTGCGGACATCATTAGAGTCATCCCCAAAGAAACTAGAAACTGTTTGAATTGTAATCTGACCTATCCAACAGAAACAAATTAAAATCCTGTCTTGGGGTATTATACCCTTTATTCATCCTACTCCTAAATGGGGCTATGGGAAACCAACAAAACAGTGTATTGTTTACTTAGATAAAGGTGGCTCATTTCCAGGTAATATAGATGGTTTTGAATATCTATTCAGAGAATTCAAGGATGTCCCATTATTTCCTCTCTACGATAATTCAAATGAGGTAGATGTCATTTGACTAGGTATGAATAAAGCATTGAAGCATAACATCACAATACTTGAATACATTTGCAGGCTCTTCTCTTGTTTTTATGCCGTGAAAAAAACACCCCCAATTAAATTAGGTGTAACTCTATTTTTAATTTAATGAACCGGAAGGATCAATCCCAACCCCCCATCTTTACAGGATAGTTTTTTCTTTTTAATTTCTGTTTTTTTCCTAAGGAAAATTTTCTATTGAAATTGATTGCTCAAATCGACAAGTTGCTTGGCCTGAGAGGTGGATTCATTTCATTTTTCCATATTTTGAAGAGCTATCCTACATTTTGAGCACCAAGAAGCTATAGAGGTGCTGCTTATTTTCTGTCTAAGATACCTAATCATGTACATGCTTAAACCTGAGTTCTTTCCTAGTGACTTTCCTAATGACTTTACTATTTAATCAATATATTTTTTGAACTTTCTTTGCATATTAATTATGAAATCTGTAAATTTTATCATTTCAATATTCTAATCAATAATTTTATTTAATTGTGTTGTAGGAGGGAGTAGGGAGCACACACCTGTCGAGTTTTAGAGGTGCGGGAGGGAACCAATAAGATGAAGATAGTTAGACTTACGATTTATTGACACTTTTTTTTATAGACATGTGTATTGTATTATTACATGTGATTGGATGTATTTATTTTATACTGATTTCTATGTAGAAATTTTCTTTTTATATATAATGTCATTATGGACACTATTTTGTTTATTTTATATTGTTGAAAGGTACAACACAGGTAAAAAAATATTGTTGACACGTAAAAAAAAATATTTATATTATTGACAGGTACAAAACAGGTAAAAAAAAAATAATTATAGTATTGACAGGTACAAAACAGGTTTAAAAAAATTGAAAAAATATTTTTATTTTTTTTTATGTCGTGACTATTCGCGGCGTTTTAAAAACGCCATAATTGATATCGGTATGAAACGTCGTGAAATGTCACCCTATGACGGCGTTTGTAAAAATGCCGCCAAAGATATGCCGTCGAAGGTGAGTCTTTAACGGCGTTTTTGTAAACGCCGTAAAAGGGTATCTATCACGGCGTTTTTATAAACGCCGTTATAGGGTGATGTACAGCAGCGTTTTACAAATGCCGTCAATATAAATGCCGCCTTTACTTTCCCCGACGCAGGCAATAACGGCGTTTTGGTTAAAACGCCGTTATTAGCTATAACGGCGTTTTTGGGGTTTTCTACGGCGATTTAAAAACGCCGTGAAAAGTCTTAAATTTTGTAGTGATGTCTATACAGAATGGGTGGACTACTCCCATAAATACTGTAGGTGATTTGACTGTCGTCAAATATTATAATGAATGGACCAGAGAAGAGCTTGAGTCGAGTGGATGGAACACTAAAGGTCTCAATGCTATCTTTACTGCAGTCACTGCTGAGGAATTCAGACGAATTTCTTCATGTGAAACAGCAAAGGAGGCTTGGGACATTCTTGAAATTACCCATGAGGGTACTACCACTGTTAAAATCTCAAAACTCCAAATGTTAACCACCAAATTTGAACATTTAAACATGGATGACAATGACACTTTTGATGAATTCTATGCAAAACTTAGTGACATTGTCAACGCTAGTTTCAATTTAGGTGAGAAAATATCGGAGTCCAAAATAGTTAGAAAAGTCCTTAGATCTCTCCCTGAGAGATTTCAACCCAAAGTCACTGCAATCGAAGAGAGTAAAAATGTTGACTCTCTGAAGATTGAGGAATTGGTTGGTTCACTCCAAACCTATGAACTCAATCTCCGTCCATCCAAGAAGAACAAATCTTTAGCCTTGCAATCCATCAAGGAAACGTTGGATGAGGATGACAGTGATGGAGATATGAATGAGGAAGAAATGGCTCTCTTCGTTAAAAAATTTCAAAAATTTTTTAGAACGAAAAAGAGGTTTAATCCCAAACAGGGAGGAAAATCTTTTGAGAAGTCAAAGTCTAAGCCCTGGGAAAACAAGAAAAATTCCAAGAGTGGTGACAAGAAATCCCAAGGTGTTCAATGTTATGAATGCCATGGCTTCGGTCATATTTCACCTAACTGTCCTAACAAGAAGAAGAGTAAGGGCAAGGTGATGAATGCCTGTTGGGATGATAGTGATTCCGAGAATGAAAAATCGGACAGTTCCTCTTCAAGTGAAGATACTGGAAATCATACGGCTTTCACTGTTTCCCTTTCTGGGATTCTTGAGACTACCTCTGCGGTTGATGAAAAGGATAGAAGTGATGAGAGTGTTCATACTGAGTCTAGTGATGACATACAGAAGAGTCAAACTGACTCTGAAAGTGATGAAGATTTGAAAACAACTTATGATAAGTTGTATGCTGAAAGTTTGAAG
Organism: Tetracentron sinense; assembly: GCA_015143295.1. NCBI lineage: Eukaryota > Viridiplantae > Streptophyta > Magnoliopsida > Trochodendrales > Trochodendraceae > Tetracentron > Tetracentron sinense. The sequence continues at coordinate 14,182,907 of CM026565.1, read as the reverse complement.
CTGACTAAAACAAAAATCTCCTTGAGCAAAAAACTCAAAATCATTCAAAATGAAAGAGATATTTGTAAACTAGTAGCAGAAGAGAAGAGTGCTCTAGTTAGTCAGTTGGAAAATGAAAAAGAAGCATTTGTTATGAAAGTTCAATGTCTTTTGGAAGAGAATGTCTCATTGACTAATGTGATCAGAAAATTAGAAGTTGAAAGAGACACTTCCATGAAAGAAATTGAAGAGTTAAGAACTCTACAAATGGAGCTGGAAACTTTTAAAGACTCTCTTGTTGATAAGGTGAAATTTCTTGAAAAAGAAAATCAAATTATCCTTAAAGACAAGATTGACTTGATTCAGAAGGTCTATACTCTTGAAAAAGAAGTAAGAATGTTTGGTAACACTAGCTGCCTAGATGAATTAGTTAGAAAGTATGGGTCAAATTCGAGTAGATCTGGGATAGGACATGCTGACACACCAGCTGGTCCTTTAGCTGTTGGTACAATGGCTAGTGCAGTGTTTGAGCCAATACATTCTTATCCTAAAGTGAATCTACCTTCTACATCAAGTACTAAGGCTTATACAAATTTTGTAAAGCCTAGAAATACAGCTCCTAGAGTGAATGCTTTGAGGAATCAAATTCCTTTTAGAAGACATCCTCCTCCTCTCCCAAGATTCATACCCACATGTCACTTTTGTGGTGTGAGAGGTCACATTCGACCAAATTGTAATGCTTTTAGGAGAGCTCCTCAAAATGGTTCATTGAACCAAAATCAAATTCAAGGGACTCTTCAAAGGCAGATTCAGGTTCTGGCTGAAAAGTCTAGAATATTGAGCGAAGATGTTAATAGAATTGCTCAAATCTCTATGACAAGAACTGGTCAATTTATTCCAAATGATTATTCAAGAGGAAAGAATTTGACTAATCAAAAAGCTAGAACTGAACAAAATAGGAAAAGGTCAAGGAGGACAAAAAGGAAAAAGGTTTCTAATACACAGTTTAATGATCAAAGATCTAAACAAGGTTTAAAGACTGTGTATGTAAGAAAGGATGACCTGAAGTGCTTCGTCATACACACTGCCTTGAAAGCCCAAAACATAGAAATGTGGTACTTCGACAGTGGGTGTTCTCGGCATATGACAGGTAACAAGTCCTTATTTACTCAATTTGAGGACTGTCCAGATGGGACTGTTACTTTTGGTGATGGAAGCAAGTCTTTAGTAAAGAGGAAGGGTATCATCGATTCACCAGGCATACCAAAATTGAAAGATGCCTTGTTTGTTGAAGGACTGAAAGCTAATTTAATTAGCATAAGTCAACTATGTGATGATAACCATGCTGTGCACTTTACCCAAAATAAATGCTTAGTCATTAATGGTAAAGGTAAGTGTGTTCTAGAAGGGTTAAGAACCACTGACAATTGCTATGGCTTAATTCCCAGTCCTAATCCCTCAAATGTCTGTTATAAGACTAAAATTGAGGAGGTTGATTTGTGGCACCGAAGACTAGGTCACATGAACTTCAAAGACCTATGTAAAATCTCTAAGCAAGAACTTGTAAGAGGTGTTCCCAAACTAGGAAAGCCTTCTACTGCTGTGTGTGGGCCATGCCAAATTGGTAAACAAATCAGAACCCCACATAAGAAGACTTCAAGTATTGCTACTTCATATCCACTGGAATTAATTCATATGGATCTTATGGGTCCTACAAGAACTGAAAGCCTAGGTGGAAAGCGATACATCCTAGTCATGGTTGATGATTTCTCAAGAATGTCATGGGTGGCATTTATAAGAGAGAAATCCGATGCTTTTGACAATTTCAAAAGTATTTGCTTGAAAATTCAAAATGAGAAAGATGCCCAATCACTCGAATTCGAAGTAATCATGGAAAGGAGTTTGAAAACTCTAAGTACAACGACTTTTGTGATGAGTCGGGTATCAAACATGAATTTTCTGCACCTATTACACCTCAGCAGAATGGTGTAGTAGAGAGGAAGAACAGGGCTCTCCAAGAGATGGCTAGAGTTATGCTTCAAAGCAACAATCTAGCTTCTCATTTCTGGGTTGAGGCAGTTAACACTGCTTGCTATATAGTTAATAGAGTTTTTGTAAGACCTGGAACAAGGAAAACCCCATATGAGTTGTGGAATAACAAGAAACCTAGTGTCAAGTACTTTCAAGAATTCGGAAGTAAATGCTATATCCTTAAGGATAGAGAGCAACTGGGCAAATTTGAATCCCGGAGTGATGAAGGGATATTTCTTGGATATTCCACCAACAGTAGAGCTTATCGAGTGTATAACTTGAGAACCTCTACGATTATGGAGTCCATAAATGTAGTTGTGGATGACTCCGGTGTTGAAACTGTGCAACTTGAGGATGATGAAAGTGCTGAATATGAAAATGTTGAAACTGTTTCAACTCCACCTATAAATAAGCAATCATCTCCATCAAAACCTACACATTCTAGGGTCATGAGTCCTCACACCCCCACTGATATAATTGGTGATGTTGAAAGTGGAGTGAGAACGAGGAAACAAATTGAAAATGAAGTTAGCTACATTTGCTATACTTTATCTTTTGAACCCAAGAATGTAGCTGAAGCTCTTGCAGATGATAATTGGATAAATGCAATGCAAGAAGAGTTACTTCAGTTTACTAGGAATGATGTTTGGTATTTAGTACCTAGGCCTAACAATACAAATGTGATTGGTACCAAATGGATTTTCAAGAGTAAATCTGATGAAAAAGGTACTATCATAAGAAATAAGGCTAGGTTAGTTGCACAAGGATACACCCAAATTGAAGGTATTGACTTCGATGAAACGTTTGCTCCTGTAGCCAGGCTAGAATCAATAAGAATTCTTCTAGCTGTGGCTTGCCATATGAAATTCAAACTTTTTCAAATGGATGTTAAGAGTGCCTTTCTGAATGGCATTCTACATGAGGAAGTCTATGTGGAACAACCAAAAGGGTTTGAAGATCCACATCACCTTGATCAAGTCTATCGGCTAAAAAGGGCCCTCTATGGTTTAAAGCAAGCTCCAAGAGCTTGGTATGAGAGGCTGACTACTTATCTCTTGGAAAACGGATTTTCGAGAGGGGGAGTAGACAGAACCCTTTTCATAAAGAATGTGAAAGGTGATATTGTCATCGCCCAGATATATGTTGATGACATAGTGTTTGGTTCCACATTAGACTTACATGCTCTTTCATCTGCTGAACAAATGAAAAATGAATTTGAAATGAGCATGGTTGGTGAGCTAAGTTTCTTCCTTGGTCTTCAGATCAAGCAATTGGATTCCGGGATCTCAGTATCTCAAATCAAATCTGCTAAAAATCTAGTGAAAAAATTTGGCATGAGCTCTGCTAAGCATGTAAGAACTCCTATGAGTTCTACTACAAAACTTAGTAAAGATGCTACAGGCAAAGATGTTGATCAAACTTCTTATAGAAGCATGATTGGTAGTTTACTCTACCTAACTGCTACTAGACCTTATATAGCCTTTAGTGTTGGTGCATGTGCCCGCTATCAAGCGAGCCCAAAAGAGTCTCACTTACTTGCAGTTAAGCGTATCATTCGATATGTGAGTGGAACTCTATCATTTGGACTCTTGTATTCTTTTGATACAAATGCCACGATAGTTGGATATTCCGATGCCGATTGGGCCGGAAATGCTGATGATAGGAAAAGCACCTCTGGAGGATGTTTCTATATTGGAAACTGCTTAGTTGCTTGGCTTACAAAAAGCAGAATTCAATTTCATTGTCCACTGCAGAAGCTGAATACATAGCAGCTGGCAGTTGTTGCACTCAACTTCTGTGGATGAAGCAGATGTTGAATGATTACGGGATTGAACAGAGCACTATGACTGTGTATTGTGATAATTCAAGTGCTATCAATATTTCCAAAAATCCCGTTCAACATTCTCGCACAAAACACATAGACATAAGACATCACTTCATCCATGATCTTGTTGAGCAAAAGATTGTGTCTATAGAGTATGTCCAAACAGAGAATCAATTTACGGACATTCTAACAAAACCCTTAGATTCCCTTAGGTTTGAACTCCTTAGGAAATCCATAGGTTTGTGCGGAGTTGAGTAAAGATGTACTTGTTTCATAGCCTATGTGTTCTTCATGTTCTATTTATGTCATAGAGCTATTTTTTTTTGTTATTTTCTTTAATTAATAAAAATCCAAAAAACATTCAAAAAATAATATAAAAAAAATATTGCAAAAAATAATGTGTATGTATGACCTTCTTTCCAATCATTTTGCTTAAAGTTATTTCTTTAAAATCATATTTGAACATATAATGCAAGGATAAATATTTCATAGGATTGGATAAATTAGGATAGGTCAACTGTTGGTTTGATCTTGTGATTGAATTTGGTCATGCTAACTAATCTCAGTTAGAGTTGAGTAAACAAAGATGTTATCTAATGCACATGCACTCTAACTGATTCTTTAGATGGTATTAGTTCCTATTTAAAAGGTTCTGATATTATACCATATGGTTCCCTAGATTAATCAAATCTAGTATAACCAATGTCATAAAAAATTCCATAAGGTGAGCCCCCTAGTTATAAAAATTATTGACATGGAGAGGACTACCTGTGAGTTTGTGTGATAGCTACTAGTGAATGCAAACAGTGAGTAATGGCTACCTAGACAAACAGTAGGTATCTATATGGATTGCTAGTGTGAAAGCCCCCACTGTCATTAGAAAGAGCTACCTTCTCATTTGAGTCAAAGTCACCAATGTGCTAAAAACTATATATGTGTACTCCAAAAAGAATTTTCACAATGAGTACAATTTGACTGAAAAAGAAATGAAATAAATTTGTTAGTCAAATTTGGGGTAAAAATTGCTCATCATATAAGTATGGATGTTTATTGGTTTTAAAACTAGTTTTTGAAAATTTTAGAGTCCCATTTGAGCTATAATGTCAAAATCTAGCTTAAGGAAGGAAACCAATTCAAAGAGTCAAGTAATGAATTTTGATTTCACACTCACATTACTTCTAATTGTTTCTTGACTCTGATTGTGAATTTGATGCAAATATCATATTTAATCACCGGTGAAAATCAATTATTGTTTACATAATCCTTGTTTATGACTGTACTTGATATATCAATTCTTGGGTGATTATTCTTTATGATTTTAATGAAATCAATTATTGCAAATTTTTTTGGTGAATTGGTTATTTTGAGGTGAAAATGAGTTTTTAATGTATCGTTGGTTGAGGGGGAGAAATGGTTTTAAAAGTAAAATTTTTGAAAATTTTTCAGACCACCGATCGCTCGGTGTTAAAGACCGATCGATCGGTCTTTCGTGAACAAAGTTATAAAACCCTCATTTCTATTTTTTCTGTTCACTTCTTCTCCGAACTCTAGAGCGATCTCTCGGTTACCTCTCCTCCAAATTCTTCCTACGGTCATTCCATTCAACTCTAAGGGTTTCCCAAGCATCAAAAAGGTAAGCCTTGTATGTTTTCTTGCATATAGGTTGAATTTCTCATCTAGGGCTTCGACTGTTCATCCATGGCTTTCCTTTTGTCCTTAATCCTTCTAGCCTATCTCATGTCTGGCGTTCCCAAACGCCAGAGGTTGGTCCTCAACAACCAAGAGTACCCTCCTGAAGATGAGCAAAACCAAGAGCCTTTTACTTTCACTCCAATAGGGCATGGTATTTCAATTGGGGACAGGCCAATTCGTAGAATGATAGATTCTACAACTGAGAATCGACAAAAATCTTTGGCTAATAAAACTCGGAAAAATAAAGGTAAAGCTTCATCTTCCCAGTCCAGTCAGTTATCTCAGTTCATAAGTCCTACTGCTGCTCAACTCTATAGTGAGTATTTTAGCAAGAAAGGTGTAATGGTTGAAAGGGACATTCAAATTGCCGATTTTGGTGATTATTATCTTCCTAAAATCATTTCAGATCGTAAATGGGAAGGTATACTTACCTTATCCAGTCCTGCTTCTGTCCAGTTAGTTAGAGAATTTTACTCTAATTTTTCTGAAATCAACCATAAAAAATGGTCATTCAAATCTCGAGCATTAGAACAATCTGTTGTCATAAATGATGATTTGATTTCTAAAATCCTTGGCTGTCCTCGAGTTCCAAATGCATATTATCCTTATAATTATAAGAGTGATGAGAATAAAGACACCATGGAACATGTTGTTACCTTTCTTTGTGGTACTCCTACGTTTTGGGTTGGGTCTCTTATTGAAGTGGCGAAACTCACTAAGGATGCTAGACTAGTAAACCTAGTTATGAGTGCAAATATCCATCCAAAGGTTCATACTGCGGACCTTAGGGAAGATAGAGCTAGGTTTCTGTTTAGTCTTCTACGTGGGCGTGATATTGATCTTGCCGCTCACATCATTGACTTGATGATCCAAGCCCATCAAACTGTTACAGCAGTTGGAGCCCTACCATTTGGTTCACTCATCACTAAACTTCTTGATTCTCAAGGAGTTATCGCTCCTCCTGGTGTTCCTACTCGAGTTCCTAAGGGTCCAATCAACAAAAAGACCCTAGCTCAGAGTTTTTCACATGCCTCAGTTCGAGATACAGAGGAGGGAGCAGAAGTTGGTGCTGGGTCATCTCGTCCTCCTCTGGCCACTATGGATGATCTTGCCAGGATGATACGAGAGATGCAGATGGATCTCAGGACTCATGTTTCATCATACGAAGAGTTTACTACAGAAGTTCATGGTAGACTTGGATCTCTCGATGCAGCAGTGCTGGGCGTACAGAGAGATGTTCGGGATTTTCGAGCTTACTATGAGTCCCAGCTCACTTCTGATGATGAGCAGGAGTGATAGTTAGATTGATGTACTAGGATAAAAACTCCTTCTGGTTCATGTGTATATTTTGGAGTTTATCTTAGTTCTAGTTTTTGTTTGACATTTCGATGTATTTTGTCTTGGTTGTACTTAGTACAAACCTATTTGGATGTTTTAACTTGTTATGGATTTCTGCATTTGGATGGTTTCTTATATCTCATCTCATTTGTGTTTATGTGTTAATTTGGTCGGTGTGGAACCGAAGCTGCTACGGCGGAGATCGAACCTGCTGGTTCGTGGAAATCAAGAGTAAGAGTCTATACCTAGGAACGTCGTTTCTGTTTTGGTAAGGTCTTGTGTTGTACTTGATATCTTTTCATAGTGAAGTTTATTGCTGGACAAGGTCCCGTGGTTTTTTCCCGTTAGGGTTTTCCACATAAAAATCTTCTGTGTTTGATTTGTGTGGATTGTCTGAGTGAATTGTTCATTGATTTCTAAACATATTAATTGAAAAATTAAAATTGGTTAGAAATTATTAGATAGACCTATTCACCCCCCCTCTAGGTCTTAGAGATCATTGATCTGGATAAATTTCACAATCCATTTAGAAAATACTCACATAAAATTCCTAAGTCTACGCTTAATCAAAACTCAATCATCAACAATTTCAAAGTCCTGAACTTGATGTTGTTTCCCTAAGGTTCACATCTTCCTATACCCTACACTTAATACCTTAGCCTTAAGGACTCTAATGCCTTGAGCTCTGATACCACCTCTCTAACGACCCCAAAATCCCACAAGGCTAAAATAGAACTTTGGAATCGTCACATTACTAAACCTGCTTAAAGACCATACATTCAAGGCTTACTACACGAGTCTCCAAAAATGAGAGTAATAAAATTTCGATATATAAGCTATAACCAACCTGCACAAGTCTACGGTCAACATATACAACTCACTATAAACCAAAAGGTATGAAATACACAACTATAAAAAAGTCTACTGAGCAACATCATCGGTCTAATACAAAACTCTCTCAACCAACGAAACATAAACTAAGAGGTGTAGCCACCCAAGACTCCGGCTCCTTCCTCGATGGGCTCACCTTCTCCTCCTTCCTCAATGTAAGTTTCCTCAACCCCCGGCTCCGCTGTGTACTCCTACTCTAAACCTGCCAAGACAAAAGTCCGGCTGAGTACAAAAGTACTCGGTGTATATAAAATCCAACCAACAATAATAATACACCTGCATTTAGTTAGAAACATATCCAATAGCATGATAACATAATCAGAGTACGGAAGAACGTGTGCGCATATACATCATATCATCACCTTGACTCGTGTACTTGTGAGAATCTTAGACATAAAAGACAATACACTTATGAACTGCTTATGCTTATGAGACCACGTGCTTGTGAGATGCTTATGCTTATGCACTTATTCAGATCATCCAATGATGTGACATGCCGTTCTTGGCGAATACGGACCATGTCTCAGAATCAAATGGTTGACATGCCGTTCTTGGCGGATATGGACCATGCCTAAGAATCAAATGTAACTGACATGCCGTTCTTGGCGGATACGGACCATGCCATGCTTATGCTTATTCAGAATGTCATACGTATGCCATGCTCATGCTTGTGGTCCACATGTGTGACTTGTGAGACTCTTATCTTAACATACACGTGCATATGTGCTTAAGTGGCGAAATTAACATTCGAGTTGGTAATTGCTTAGATTCCGATCTCCCACCATGGAAACTCCACTATACTGTCCCATACCAAATAGTTAGAGAATTCCCGGTTTGAGAGATGTTCCTCTAAGTTCTTACCTTCCCGACTATCAATTTCCATGCAAGTAATTATACATACTTAACAAACAATTCACATATACATATCTTATCATAATTCATATCGCAATTCATAATCAATTTACCACCATTTCATAAGAGTATAATAGCATTTATCCTCTCAAGCATTTTCACAAACACCTTGAGCACGCATAATATGAATCCATTGTCATTCTACATTTTCAAGCATTCATCAAACCATGATCCATCCATACAATCAATTCACCATTCAAATCCACATACTAATCCCATCCTCCATACATTCCATCCACATTCTAATCCACATTTCCATCCACATTTCCATCCATAATTAGCTTACTTCATATAAAATTTGGGAAAAATGCATCTAATCTCTATTCTATCATTCCTATCAAATTAATATTCACGAAACATTAAAATAGAGTTGATTAGGATAGTATATCGACCTAAGGAATCCTTCCCTTGGATTCAAAACGCACTAGGGGTGATTTGGGGAAACTTTCCAAGCTCTCCTTGCGCTATCCAAGCTATCTCCTTCTTCCCCAAGAAAGCCCTCTCTCAAAACCCTAGGGTTTCTCTCCCTTTTTGCCAAATTAGGTTAGAAATAGGTAGAGTATTCTAATACCCCGAAATAGGATCCCTATTTATAGCCCTAAGGTCTGAGAACCAAAAGACCAAAAAGCCCTTACTAAAATTCTGCAAAAACACGAAGGACCGAGCGATCGGTGGTTATGACCGATCGATCGGTTCTCAACCGATCGATCGGTGCTCTTGACCGGGCGATCGGTCAAAAAAGCACTCTCTGGAAATTTTCCCCATACAAAATTTTGGACTAGTCGATAGATACCGATCGATCGGTTTTGGACCGATCGATCGCTATTTCTGACCGAGCGATCGGTGTTTTGCAGATTTCGACTAATTTTACTGTTTTGGCCATAACTTTTGACTCGTTCGTCGGATTTCGACGATTCAACTTGCGTTGGATTCGTCTTTCGAAAACGAACATTTTTGGTATTTTAGAATTTCTAAATTCCCCTTTATTTATAGACCAAATTGTCCCCAAAGTTGACTGATCTAGAATTCCATCAGACAAAACCTTGGAAAACCCATTTTTAACTTAGCTTAGACTAAAAATAAGGAAAAACATTAAACATGAACCTCAAAGAGGGTTCCAATACCTTTCTAATGGTTCAAGAATCACTCCATTCCAATAAACGGTGCCAAAACTAGAGCTTCCTGAAGTTTAGAGTGTGATATGACATTCCTGAACTAGAAGTTTGATTAAACCTTAATCACACTACACCCATTAGAGATACAATACAATAAACATTAAAACATCACAAGGACTATAATACTCCTAATGCAATGCAATAAAAACATGAAAAAGATTCGGGTCCCTACATTCTTTAGTTGCCTTTTTTTTTTAAGATTGTAAAGCGTAAACCAAGAATTGTGAGTCAATTCTTAATATTGACACGGATTTTGATGTGGTCTCCTTTGACACCTTTATTTCAATATAACCTAAGTGTTTGAATTGCTTTCGAAGTGTTTGGACCTCATATACCCAACTTGGGTGCCGAAATTCACTATCTATCTGTTTTGTTAAGACCGTTAAGCCTAAACCTATACTTTTCCACTAATTCCTAACCTAGTCTCCATTTATTATTTAGTTTCTTCTAAAACCTTTATTTCAATATATAATTTGTCTTAAAATTGGTTTTGAGTTGTTTGGACCTCGTATGCCTGATTTTGGCACTGAGGTATCCTTGTTATCTCTTTCGTTATTACTTTAAAGTCCAAACCTACAATTGTGCACCAATTTATAACCTGAACTCGGTTTTTTTATCTAGTCTTTTCTGACACATCTATTTCAATATATCCTAAGTGTTTGATTAGGTTTTGAGGTGTTTGGACCTTATATGCCCGATTTGAGCACCAAGGTCCTTTAGTTGTCTTGGACCTCGTATGCCTGATTTTGGCACTGAGGTATCCTTGTTATCTCTTTTGTTATTACTTTATAGCCCAAACCTACAATTGTGCACCAATTTATAACCTGAACTCGGTTTTTTTATCTAGTCTTTTCTGACACATCTATTTTAATATATCCTAAGTGTTCGATTAGGTTTTGAGGTGTTTGGACCTTATATGCCCGATTTGAGCACCAAGGTCCTTTAGTTGTCTCTTTCAAAAACACATAAAGTCTATGATATGGGGACTTAACAATAATCCCCAAAAGTCTCATCTAACATATTTAATTCAATATTACATGAGCACTCCATTGTTTTCGTGGTATTTGGAACTGTAACGCCTGATTTGGGCACCTAGGTTCCCTTCCCTAGATGTATCTTTTGTTTATTCCCTAAAGCCTAAACATATAATTGTGCGTTAATCGTAACATAGACTCGGGTTTTAAGGTGATCTCTTATGACAAATTTATTTCAGTATACCATAAGTGTTTTTTTTTTTTCGCTAAAAGAGATGCTTTATTAAAAGAAAAGGAATGAGAGAACTACATCCCAAGGATCACCAACAGCATCCTAGGGAACAAAAAGAAATACAAACCAGTGGAATGCAAAACAAAAAAGAGGAGACATAATCAAAGTGAAAATGTATTCCCCCAGGGATCCCCCAAATCTCCCCCAACGGAACCCCAAACTGATACTAAATTGCGCACCCTAGCTTGGATCCGGGAAGTCTCTGCGACAGAATCCTCAAATACGCGTCGATTCCTCTCCTTCCATAAGTGTTAGAATTGGTTTCGAGGTGTTTAGATCTCTTACCAATTCTTAACCTAGACTCGATAATATGTAAAATCTTTTGACACATTTTTTTTCAATATAACCTAAGTCTTAGAATTGGTTTTAAGGTGTTTGGACCTCCAATGCCTGATTTGGACACCAAGGTTCCCTAGTTCTCTCGTTTGTTAATAACCTAAATGCTAAACCTACAACTTTGCACAATTTTATAACCTGGACTCGGTTTTTGATATAGTATTTTTTAACACCTTTATTTCAATATAACTTAAGTGTTGGAATTGCCTACCACTTTTTTGCACCTCGTATGCCTGATTTGGGCACCGAAGTTTCCTAGTTCCCTTATTCGTTCAAACCGTAAAGCCTAAACATAAAATTATGTGCAAATTTCTAACCTAGACTCGATTTCTGATAAGATCTCATCTGATAACATTATTACAATATAACATAATGTCTGAAATTATTAAGATATTTAAGCCTAAACCTACAATTTTGCATTAAATCCTACTCGGAACTCAATTTTTTATGTGGTCTCTTCTATCACCTTTATTTCAACACGATGTAAGTGTTGAAATTGGTTTCGAGGTGGTTGGACCTTATATGCACGATTTTGGTAACAAAGTTCTCAGATTGTTTCTTTTGTTAAGACCGTGAACCCATAATTTTGTTATAATCTGAAACTTAGACTCAATTTTTTATGTAGTCTATTCTAACACCTCTATTTCAATATACCATAAGTGTTAGAATTCGTTTTGAGGTTTTTGGATCTCTTATTCTCAATTTGGGCACGAAGATTTCCAAATTCTTAACCTAGACTCGATTAGTTATGTAATATCATACATTGTTTCAATATAATCTAAGTTTTGGAATTGGTTTCGAAGTGTTTGGACCTCCAGTGCCCGATTTGGACACCGTGATTACCTATTTATCTCGATTGTTAATACCCTAAAGGATAAACCAAAAACTTCGCACCAATTCATAACCTGGATTCGGTTTTTTATAGTGTGTTTTCTGACACCTTTATTTGAATATATCATAAGTGTAGGAAGTGTCTTCGACGTTTCTGCACCTCATATGCCTGATTTGGGCACCGAAGTTGCCAAGTTCCCTTTCTTTTGAAAAAAAAAAAAAACCTAAACATATAATTGTGTGCAAATTTCTAACCTACACTCCATTTTTTATACAATCTCATTTGACTGCATTATTTCGATATAACGTAAGTGCTGGAATTGTTAAGACTATACAGCCCAAACCTACAATTTTGCGCTAAATCCGAATCGCAATTCAATTAGTTGATAAGGTCTCTTCTATCATCTTTATTTCAACACGATGTAAGTGATGGAATTGGTTTCGAGGTGTGTGGACCATGTATGCACTATTTGGGTACCAAAGTTCCCGGATTGTCTCGTTTGTTAAGACCGTGACGCCTAAACCCATAATTTTGTCACAATTCCAAACTTAGACTCAATTTTTAATGTAATCTACTTCAATATAACCTAAGTATTAGAATTAGTTTCGAGGTGTTTGGACCATGTATACCCGATTTGGGCACCATGGCTCCCTAGTTGTCTCTTATAAATATCGTAGAGCCTAAACCTACAATTGTGCACCAATTCCAAATATTTATTCGGTGTTTGATATATATTTTGACACCTTTATTTCAATATATCCTAGGTGTTAGAAGTGGTTTCGAGGTGTTTAGACCTTCTATACCTAATATTTATTCGGTGTTTGATATATATTTTCTGACACCTTTATTTCAATATATCATAAGTGTTGGAAGTGGTTTCGAGGTGTTTAAACCTCGTATATATGAGTTTAATGACGAGGTTCTCTAGTTGTCTCTTGTGTTAAAACTCTAAATCCCAAATCTACAATTTGCGCCAATTCTTAACCTAGCATCGGGTTTTGATGTAGTGTCTCTTCTAACACATTTATATTTCGTTACATCCTAAGTTTTAAATTTAGCTGTTAAGAACTTGAATACACAATTTTAGTACCGAGGTTCTCTAGTTGGTTCTTTTGTTAAGATTGTAAAGCGTAAACCAAGAATTGTGAGTTAATTCTTAATATTGACACGGATTTTGATATGGTGGTCTCCTTTGACACCTTTATTTCAATATAACCTAAGTGTTTGAATTGCTTTCGGAGTGTTTGGACCTCATATACCCAATTTGGGTACCGAAATTCACTATCTATCTGTTTTGTTAAGACCGTGAAGCCTAAACCTATACTTTTCCACTAATTCCTAACCTAATCTCCATGTTTTATGTAGTTTCTTCTAAAACCTTTATTTCAATATATAATCGGTCTTCAAATTGGTTTTGAGCTATTTGGACCTCGTATGCCTAATTTTTGCACTGAGGTATCGTAGTTGTCTCTTTCGTTATTACTATAAAGCTCAAACCTACAATTGTGCACCAATTTATAACCTGGACTCGGTTTTTTATCTAGTCTTTTCTGACACTTCTATTTCAATATATCTTAAGTGTTCGAATAGGTTTCGAGGTGTTTGGACCTTATATGCCCGATTTGAGCACCAAGGTCCTTTAGTTGTCTCTTTCAAAAACACATAAAGTCTATGATGCGGGGACTTAACAATAATCCCCAAAAGTCTCATCTAACATCTTTATTTCAATATTACATGAGCACTCCATTGTTTCCGAGGTATTTAGAACTGTTATGCCTAATTTGGGCACCGAGGTTCCCTTCCCTAGATGTATCTTTTGTTTTTACCCTATAGCCTAAACATATAATTGTGCGTTAATCCTAACATAGACTCGGATATTTATGTGGTCTCTTATGACAAATTTATTTCAATATACCATAAGTGTTAGAATTGGTTTCGAGGTTTTCAGATCTCTTATTCTCAATTTTGGCATCGAGATTTCTCAATTCCTAACCTGATGTGGACACCGAGGTTCCCTAGTTCTCTTGTTTGTTAATACCGTAAATGCTAAACTTACAACTTTGCACAATTTCATAACTTGGACTCGGTTTTTGATATATTGTTTTTTGACACATTTATTTCAATATATCTTAAGTGTTAGAAGTGCCTACGACGTTTTCGCACCTCGTATGCCTGCTTTTGGCACCGAAGTTTCCTAGTTCCCTTCTTTGTTAAAACCGTAAAGCCTAAACATATAATTGTGTGCAAATTCCTAACCTCTCGATTTCTGATAAGATCTCATCTGATAACATTATTTCAATATATCATAATGTCTGAAATTGTTAAGACTCTAAAGCCTAAACCTACAATTTTGCATTAAATCTTAATCGGAACTCAATTTTTTATGCGGTCTCTTCTATCATCTTTATTTCAACATGATGTTAAGTGTTGAAATTGGTTTCGAGGTGTTTGGATCTTGTATGCATGATTTTGGTACTAAAGTTCTCGGATTGTTTCTTTTGTTAAGACCATGAAGCATAAAACCCATAATTTTGTTATAATCCCAAACTTAGACTCAATTTCTTATATAGTCTATTCTAACACCTCTTTTTCAATATAACCTAATTATTGGAATTGGTTTTGAGGTGTTTGGACCTCGTATGCCCAATTTGGGTGCCATGGTTCCCTAGTTGTCTCTTATTAATACCGTAAAGGCTAAACCTACAATTGTACACCAATTCCTAATCTTTATTCGGTTTCTGACACCTTTATTTCAATGTATCTTGAGTGTTAGAAGTGGTTTCGAGTTGTTTGGACCTGATATCCCCGATTTGTGCACGGAGGGTTCCTAATTTGCCTCTTTTTTAAAAATCGTAAGGCCAAAACTTGCAAATGTGCACTAACCTACACTCAATTTTTAATGTGATCTCCTATTACACTTTTATTTCAATACAACCTAAGTATTAAAATTGGTTTCGAAGTCTTTTGACCTAAGTATGAGTTGGTAGACAAGGTTCTCTAGTTGCCTTTTTCGTTAAAACTGTAAATCCTAAACCTACAATTTGCGCCATTTCCTAAACCTGCCTCGGTTTTTGATGTAGTCTCTTCTAATACGCTTATATTTCGTTATATCCTAAGTTTTAAAATTAGTTGAGAGGTGTTAAGAATTTGTATACACGATTTTAGCACCGAGGTTCTCTAGTTGCCTCCTTTGTTAATACCGTAAAGCATAAACTTACAATTGTGCACTAATTAATAACTTGGACTCGATTTTTGATGTAGTCTCTTCTGGCACCTTTATTTAAATATAACATAAGTTTTTAAATTGCTTTCGAGGTTTTTGGACCTCCTATGCTTGATTTGAGCACTGAAGTTCCCTATTTGTCTATTTTTCTAAGACCGTTGAGCCTAAACATATACTTTTGCGCCAATCCTAACCTAGTATCCGTTTTTGATGTAGTTTCTTCTGAACCTTTATTTCCATATAACCTCAATCTTGGAATTGGTTTCGAGTTGTTTGGACCCCGTATGCCCGATTTGAGCACACGAGGTTTTTGGACCTCCTATGCCTGATTTGAGCACTAAAGTTCCTTATCTGTCTGTTTTGCTAAGACCATTAAGCCTAAACATATACTTTTGCGCCAATTTCTAACTAGTATCCATTTTTGATGTAGTTTCCTAGTTATCTCTTCTTTATTACTCTAAAGCCTAAACTCACAATTATGCACCAACTTATAACTTGGATTTGATTTTCTATCGAGTCTTTCATAACACTTCTACTTCAATATATCCTAAGTGTTCGAATTGGTTTCGAGGTGTTTTGACTTTATATGCTTGATTTGAGAGTCAAGGTTCTTTAATTATCTCTTTTAAAAACAAGTAAAGTCGATGATGCAAGGACTTAACCAATACTCCACAAAAACCACGACAGATGGGAGGCGTGAAATCAAATCCCTTATCTCATAGCCCAAGCAACCCGGTCGAGATCTCCCAGTGGGCCCCATCCCATGGGCCCACAGGGTGGGGCCCAAGATGGGATGGTCCACAGTATAGTTACCAGAGTGAGAAGCGAAAACGAGAAGCAAAGCGAAAGCAAGAAGTAGGAAGCAAAGCTCAAAAAAATCTTGGAAAACGAGAAGCGAGAAATGAGATATATTCTCCTCATTCTCATTATGTTATTATGAGTAGCTATATCTTTGATTTTATCTTACATGAGATTTTTGTGAAAAAAATAGATGCCTTAGGTTCCAAGCCAACAATACTTGCTTAGAATCTACACCCCTAGGCTATAAACTATGGTCTATCCCATTACTTCACACATACAGCTCATATGATCTTAAATGAGACGTGATCGAAACGAGCTTCCTAAGAAATGAGTCCATCTGAGGAAGTGAGTTTCCTAGGAAGCAAATCTGTTTGAGGAAGTAAGTCTGAGAAATGAGCTTCGGGGGAAGCGAGCTTCCCACTCTGTACATAGCTTCCCTGTAACTATGGTCCACGGGGTAGGGCCCACTTGGAGGTCTCGATTGAGTAGCCAGGGAAGCTATGAGATAAAGTGATTTAATCTCACGCTCCCATCGGTCACGCTTTTTGTGGAGTATTGATCAAGTCACTGCATCAAATGGTATCAGAGCAAGTCTAAGGTTCGAGTCTCCTCACTGGTATGGGTGCATGATGAAGGGGCATCTCCACATTGGGTGTGTTAATTTTGGCACCTAGGTGTCTCTTTTGTTTATACCATAAAGCCTAAGCATACAATTGTTCGTCAATCGTAACGTAGACTCGGTGTTTGATGTGTTCTCTTATGACATTTATTTCAATATAACATAAGTGTTAAAATTGGTTTCGAGGTGTTTGGATCTCTTATTATTAATTTGGGCACCATGGGTTCCTCAATTGTCTCTGTTAAAAAACCATTAAGCCCTAAATCTATATTTTTGCGCCAATTTCTAACCTAGACTCGCTTTTTTATGTAATATCATTTGACACATTTATTTCAAAATAACCTAAGTCCTGAAATTGGTTTCGAGGTGTATAGACCTCAAATGCTCGATTTGGGCACCGAGGTTCCCTAGTTGTCTAATTTGTTAATACCATAAAGCCTATACCTACAACTGTGCACCAATTCATAACCTCAAGACGGTTTTTGATATAGTGTTTTCTGACACCTTTATTTCAATATAACCTAAGTGTTGGAAGTGCCTCCAAGGTTTCTGCACCTCGTATGCCTGATTTGGGCACCGAAGCTCCCTAGTTCCCTTCTTTGTTAAAACCATAACGCCCAAACGTATA
The DNA here is from genome assembly GCA_015143295.1 of Tetracentron sinense. Taxonomy (NCBI): domain Eukaryota; kingdom Viridiplantae; phylum Streptophyta; class Magnoliopsida; order Trochodendrales; family Trochodendraceae; genus Tetracentron; species Tetracentron sinense. The sequence continues at coordinate 14,165,359 of CM026565.1, read as the reverse complement.
ATTTGTATGCAAATTCCTAACTTAGACTCGATTTCTAATGTGATCTCATCTGACAACTTTATTGCAATATAACCTAAGTATTGGAATTGGTTTCAAGGTGTTTGGACCTCGTATGCCCGATTTGGGCACCATGGTTCCCTATTTGTCCTTATTAATACCGTAAAAGCCTAAATCTAGCCTCGGTTTTTGATGGAGTCTCTTCTAACACATTTATATTTCGTTATATCCTACGTGTAAAAATTGGTACCGATGTGTTTGGAACTTGTATACACAATTTTTGCACCGAGGTTCTCTACTTGCCTCTTTTGTTAAGATCTTAAAACCTAAACCTAGAATTGTGATCCAATTCTTAACACAGACTCGATTTTTGATGTGGCCTCTTTTGACACCTTTATTTCCATATAACCTTAGTGTTGGAATTGGTTTCGATGTGTTTGGACCTTGTGTGCCTGATTTGGGCAATGGGGTTCTTTAATTCTCTTTAAAAAAATCAGTAAATCCTAAACCTACAAGAATAGGTAAAACTCGTGAAAGAACACCTTTTAATCGAGGACTAGGAGTGAACAATAAAGCTTCAATTGAAAGAACAAGCACACCAGACATTTTTGTCTAAGCTGACAAATTGAATCCAGTAAAATCATACCAAGCTGATCATAATCGAGATCAAAAAAAGCTGCTGTATTTACACCATGGCTGGTAGAGATGAATTAGGCCCAGACAGGTGAAGGAAAATTTCTTCCATCATCTACCAAATCAAAATATAGCAAGCTTCACTAGAAGAAGCCAAAAAACCTGCCTACGAGAAAAGAACAAGAGTATTACATAGGCAAGTAATATTCAATTTTCCTTGGAAATAAGTGCCATAAAGAGAAAGAAATATTCAACAACTAAAGTAAGTTACAAGAAAACATTTAACAGAATATGGAAGTTATAAATAAAAAGTATTCACAAAACGTGGAACTTATAATTATAAGAAAATATTTAACAAAATGTGGAAGTTATAAATAAAAAGTATTCACAAAACGTAACTTATAAACTTTTCATCAAAGTAATGTAAGTAGTAAGCCAGCACATTGATACTAAGATTACAAGTATGATAAAACTAGTATATAATAAGCCAGCACATTGATACTAAGATTACAAGTATGACCAAACTAGTATATAATTTAATGCATAATCAATTTACCAGTTGTGTCTGAATTGCATATATTAAATTAGAAAAATTGGAAAAACGCTACTGGAAACTCTAGTGACTGGCCTAGAAATCTCTTGAAACATAACTGAAAAATCACCCATACAGGGGAAGCAATCTCTTGAATACAGGGGAAGCAATCTCTTGAATCATCGAGCTCACTAAAATCCTTACACTGCATGAATGGTTGCCTAGGTATCACCTAAGCAAAGCCTGCTGTTTCAATTAGAAAACCCTTCTCTTCCTAATTTTTGCACATTTTGTTACATTTATTATGATACAATACAAGCTCATTACCAAAAGGAAAATGCAGGAATGGAGTGAAACAAAAGACACATAGTTGGTTGACCATCCTCAAGGAACCAAATACGCCTGGATCAATGAAAGAAAAATCCCCCCCCCCAACCAAAAAAAGGCTAAGTAGGCTCAATTGATGTTCACACAAATTTAGAACAGCCACTATTTCCTACTATGAAACCACACCTCGATTTGAAACAAGTAACCAAGTTGATAGCTACAACCAACAAAAAAATCCATTACATCAACAACGCTTACCAGATCAATTAAATGAGAGCCTATCGAAACAAGTAGACCTGCTGCAGCCCTTTGCTAAACGCCATTGAGTTCCTGCACAAAAAGGTAAATTAGAAAAATAGATAAATATTAAAATCAAATATATTAACTAAGCATTAAAAATAAATTAGGATATAAGATAATACACGAAAAGTGAAGTTCACCCTAATATAAAATAAGGTTTGCATCCACCTTTAGCATTCTGTTAGTGTCAGTTATTTTACAGAACAGATGTAAAAAATTACTATTCAAACCAACACCTACTAGATGAATCAGAGGTGCATACCAAAGGCAAAAGGAAGTAACATGAATTTGCACTTTGGCACTAAGAATTGCAACATTGTTCTCCGGCTAGAAGAAAATTCATTACAAACTTACCACACCGCACACATAATCATCAGAGCTTTATCCCCAACTATTCAGTGTCGTCTATATGAATCATGCCACAGTTATTTTATTCAGAGCCATATCTTCTGTCAAAGCATGCGACATTGAATCTTATAGCCTTATACCAACTAGGTGATTAACTATATGAAAATGTAAGTCAAATATAATTACCAAGTTTAACTGATATTTTAAGTTCTCATTCAAGAAAAAAAAATTACAGGTGAAATAAGCCCAATAATAAGTCCAATAGAAACATCCCCAAGACAGCAGGTGAACAACCAACTAAACTTAAACTTGAGAGGTAGCCTAAGAAGGTCATTACTAGTTTCGACTACCACTACACTAAAATTGGATATAAAGCACAGAACAAAACTCTTGAACATTACGGAAAGAAAAAGGTCGTTCCCACTTCAGCACCAAAAGATATTTGTCAAGCCAATAGAATACATAAAATTGTAATTGTTTGATGATGTGAATAAAGTCTTAAACTCCTCTCCAGTGACAGATTACATTAACCAGAATATAATTCTGGATGGAAATAAATGTTCGGCACAAATTGGGTAGTGATACTCCAATTGTAATATCACCCACTCTCCGGGTCAATACTCGACCTAAACTGTCTACTCCACTTTTCAATTGCTAACCTTGACCCCCAGGAGACTGAGATGGGTAATGTGAGGAAAAGATTATAAACAAAATCAAAATGAATAGCACTCAAGCTTTCGGGATCGCTTCCCCAAGACAAGAGTTTCGTTTCCCCTACCCTTCTTGACTTAAAGCTGAGCCCCTTATGCTGTGCTTAGCCTTGCCAGCTTACCCCCCCCCCCCTTCGAGCGGGTCAATACTCAACTTAAACTATCTGCTCCACTTTTCAATTGCTAACCTTGTCCCCTAGGAGACCGAGATGGGTAATGTGAGGAAAAGATTATAAACAAAATCAAAATGAACAACAATCAGTCCAAACTCCAGAAAAAAGTTCAAGAAAGAAAATAAAGTAAACCTACTGTCCAACATCAGGCAGATAATGGAAGCCTGGTCTTACCTACCAGCCTTTACTTCTAAAATCCAATTGTGTCACGTAACTCATTTATTCATATCTTAGATTTTTCAATATTAAACTTCTGTATGAGATTGTACAAAAGAAAAATTATAACTAACGATCTAGAAAAGCTGAAGTCTGCTGTCTTACTCATAGAAGTTGTTTCCTCAGTAAAGGATGGAAAGGATGATGATTCTAACTATCTTGCTAGGAAATATAAAGCAATGAAAACAACGACTAATAATTATTAAATTACATGGGCTTGTCTGTGTGATGCAATGTGTAGAAATAGCACGATAAAGACGACTAAAATAAAATGAATGACCAAGTACAGGTCTCTTTCTAGTTAGCCAAACTAAATAGCAGTTCCCTTGCAGTCTCAATACTAGAAAGCCCATAGGTATTCTTGTTGTCCAACCGTCTAGGACTTGTCAGGAAGTGCATAATCACATCTAAAACCATCAAAAGGGACAAAAATGGGGTTCATTGTGGCTGTCATGTATCACTTCGGATCAAATACTTATCTGATCAGCCAATTGCAACACAGGTGTTGTGTTCTAAGGCCTTGCATGAAAGTGCATGTGTTTGTTTATCATTGGAAACCCCACCCTAAGACTCAGCCCTCGGCCAAAACCCCAACGAAATCAAATCCATTCTCTCTCTCTCTTTCCATGCTGCCAACACATTGAAGAGAGTCCCCTACTAGATAAGTTAGTTTCAGCCCCCACCCCACGCGTCTACTCTACCAAATTTGAATCCACCATTCCATCTTTTACATTAATCCAAAACTTGGGTTCATTCTTCATATCTCCCACTACTTTCTCACAAGTTTTTCCTTACCTATAGTGCTATGCCCATGAAATTCAAGGCCCCTCAGGATTCTGTGACATCCGCCATTACTATCTAGTATGTTTTCCATCATCTCTAACTCCAAACAATTTCCTATGATCCTTTGGAGTGTTGCTAATTTAAGTAAAATTGATCTGGGTTTCACCTATCTAATTGATTTTTTTTTGCATTTGTAGGGCTAAGAAGAAGAAGAGCATGTCGAACCGGGCAGTAGCAGTAGCAATGATAATGCCGAAGATGACGACACTTCGTTACGAGAAGAAAACTTTGGTGAACAAGAATAACCCATTTAGAACGTCATAGAAGAGCTGCGTCAAAGAAGAGCTACGTCAAGGATACCCCAAGGATAGAATAAAGTTCTATTTCATGGATGTTCGAAAAGGGCTATCATAGGATCGTTAGCTCAAGATTGGATTACAAAAACTATGGTCATCTAATTGAACTCCAAAAATCGGATACTGAAACTTGCACATTAGATGTAATTCAACAAGAAAACTATTAAGAGGCAGATGGTGGAGCATGCACAAGCACAGTTGGCCTTCAAGATGTCCTAAGTGGCCTCCCAGGAATACTTCTCACTGGCATCCGGTGTTGTTGATGTATATACTTGGTATCATCCACTATTTTAATCATTGATACCACAGGATACCTTAAGTTCTCAGATCATTGTGAACCTCCTACTTAGGCTCTCAACAAACTTATAAATGTGTGCAAATTCCTAACCTACACTCGATTTTTTATATGATCTCATCTTATGACATTATTTCAATATAGTGTAAATACTGGAATTGTTAAAACTGTAAACCCCAAACCTATAATTTTGCACTAAATCCTAATCGTAATTCAATTATTTGATAAGGTCTCTTTTATCATCTTTATTTCAACATGATCTAAATGTTGGAATGCTTTCGAGGTGTTTGGACCTTGTATGCACGATTTGGGTACCAAAGTTCCCGGATTATCTCGTTTGTTAAGACAGTGAAACTAAACCCATAATTTTTGTTACAATTCCAAACTTAGACTCAATTTTTAATGTAATCTATTCAAACACTCTTACTTTAATATAACCTAAGCATTGGAATTAGTTTCGAGGTGTTTGGACCTCGTATACTCGATTTGGTCACCATGGTTCCCTAGTTATTTCTTATAAATACTGTAGAGCCTAAACCTACAATTGTGCACCAATTCCTAATATTTATTCGGTGTTTGATATATATTTTCTGACATCTTTATTTCAATACATCCTAAGTGTTAGAAGTGGTTTCGAGGTGTTTAGACCTTTTATATATGAGTTTAGTGACGAGGTTCTCTAGTTGCCTCTTTTGCTAAAACTCTAAATTCCAAATCTACACTTTGCGCCAATTCTTAACCTGGCATCGGGTTTTGATGTAGTGTCTCTTCTAGCACATTTATATTTCATTACATCCTAAGTGTTAAATTTAGCTCAGAGGTGTTAAGAACTTGAATACACAATTTTAGCACTGCGGTTCTCGAGTTGCCTCTTTTGTTAAGATTGTAAAGCGTAAACCAAGAATTGTGAGTCAATTCTTAATATTGACACAGATTTTGATGTGGTCTCTTTTGACACCTTTATTTCAATATAACCTAAGTATTTTAATTGCTTTCGGAGTGTTTGGACCTCATTCATACACCCAATTTGGGTGCCGAAATTCACTATCTATCTTTTTTGTTAAGACCGTTAATCCTAAACCTACACTTTTCCTCTAATTCCTAACCTAGTCTCCATTTTTTATGTAGTTTCTTCGAAAACCTTTATTTCAATATATAATCGGTCTTCAAATTGGTTTTGAACTGTTTGGACCACGTATGCCTGATTTTGGCACTGAGGTATCCTATTTGTCTCTTTCGTTAAAGCCTAAACCTACAATTATGCACCAATTTATAACTTGGACTCGGGTTTTTATCTAGTCTTTTCTGATACTTCTATTTCAATATATCCTAAGTGTTCGAATAGGTTTTGAGGTGTTTTGACCTTATATGCCCGATTTGAGCACCAACGTCCTTTAGTTGTCTCTTTCAAAAACACATAAAGTCGATGATGCGGGGACTTAACAATAATCCCCAAAAGTCTCATCTACCATCTTTATTTCAATATTACATGAGTACACCATTGTTTTCGAGGTATTCAAAACTGTTAGGCCTGATTTGGGCACCTAGGTTCCCTTCCCTAGATGTATCTTTTGTTTATACCCTAAAACCTAAACATATAATTGTGCGTTAATCCTAACATAGACTCGAGTTTTTATATGGTCTCTTCTGACAAATTTATTTCAATTTATCATAAGTGTTAAAATTGGTTTTGAGTTGTTTAGATCTCTTATTCTCAATTTGGGCACCGAGATTTCCCAATTCCTAACCTAGACTCGATATGATGTAAAATCATTTGACAAAATTTTTTCAATATAATCTGAGTCTTAGAATTGATTTCGAGGTGTTTGGACCTCCAATGCCTAATTTGGACAGATTCTCTTGTTTGTTAATACCCTAAATGCTAAACCAATAACTTTGCACAATTTTATAACCTGAACTCGGTTTTTGATATAGTGTTTTCTGACACCTTTATTTCAATATATCTTAAGTATTGGAAGTGCCTATGACGTTTCTACACCTCGTATGCCTGATTTGGGCAACAAAGTTTCCTAATTTCCTTTTTTGTTAAAACCGTAAATCCTAAACATATAATTGTGTGCAAATTCCAAACCTCGACTCGATTTCTGATAAGATCTCATTTGATAACATTATTTCAATATAACATAATGTCTGAAATTGCTAAAACGTTAAAGCCTAAACCTGCAATTTTGCATTAAATCCTAACCGGAACTCAATTTTTTATGCGGTCTCTTCTATCGTTTTTATTTCAACATGATGTCAGTGTTGGAATTGGTTTCGAGATGTTTGGACCTTGTATACACGATTTTGGTTCAAAAGTTCTCGGATTGAATATTGTAAATGAGAGAGACTGTATTGTCACTGACTCACAGGTGGCTGTTAAAAGGACAATTATAATGAGATGATTTTTGCTAAAGAAATCTTAGGGAGAGATAAACAAGAGGTTCAGTTTTCTCATATAGAGCCCAGGAAAAGGGAGAGGGCCGGGTTTCACATCTCATTTTTCATAATTATTCTTCCAAAATAAGAATTTGTTGAGAAAAAGGAGGAGATGGTTAGTTTGTAATTTATAGTATGGCCAATTTAGAGATAATAATGAAAGATCCTTTTATGGGAATGGGCAGATTTCCTCTATGTAGCAGCAAGTTTATCTATACCCATAACAGGATCTTTCATTCTGGAGATAGAGATACAACACCCAATATCTTTTCTGATACCCTGGATCGTTAGCTCAAGATTGGATTACAAAAACTATGGTCATCTAATTGAACTCCAAAATTCGCTTACTGAAACTAACACATCTAACTGGATTACAGCCTAACTGTATTTACGATACCAAAAAACAAAAAGTATGACAGGCCATTTTGAGCAGCCACGATATTCCATACTTGGATTATACATTGAGTTGAGTTAGATCGGAACTTGGACAAGATGGATAGGTTAGCCAGTAACCCATATTTCATATAAATGCTCTGTTTGCACTAAAGGCAAATTAATTATTTTAAGAACTGTAATCATGCATTCCTATGTGAAGAAGAGGAAAAATCAAATGATCGTACATTCCTACTTTGCAAATAGTCTCAACATCTATAGAGATCAATTCAAGCCTATATTAAAAGAAGAAACAATAGTATATAAGTTCATCTATCTTTTCATCATAATTTGTAGAAGAAGAACATAAATATAAGATTGAAAAACATGTCTAAGTTCCAACTTGAAAATTTAAATCCATTCAAAAAACCATTAATAGAAACATGCATTTGGGTTTTGCCCAACAGATTCAATTCATAAATCAAAATTAAGGGGAAAAAATAATCATTTACACAGGCTTCGAAAAACATAATTACCCTCCTTCTCATTCTCCATCTAAAACCGATTTATAACCATTTTTTTTAAATATCACAAAACCATGGGTTTTGCCCAACAGATTCAATTCAAAAATCAAAATTAAGGGGAAAAAATAATCATTCACATAGGCTTCGAATACATAATTAGCCTCACTCTCATTCTCCATCTAAAACCGATTTATAATCAATTTTTTTTAAAAAAAAATCTCACAGAACCATTGGGTCATCAAAACAGACCTGAAAATCATCATTAATTGTAGGAGAGTCCTCATCGACCTTAATTAGTAATATTGCAAATCTGTTCAGAATGGTATTTTTAATATTTTACACCGCAAAACCCTAAACAAACTCTAAAATTTAAATTACTGCGACCAAAATACAACAAGAAAACTATTAGCCTGAGGCAGTTCTAGAGAAGGTGTAAGGAAAGTACCTTAGATGAGATAATCTCAGAAGTAGCGATCTTAGTGAACTTCGCCAGCCATGTTTTTGAATTGCTAAAATATTTACGAAATCTGATTACGCCCCAAGAGAAGAAAGAGGAGTGATAAAGGAGAAGGAACCCTAATTTAGAATCCAAATAAACAAACAGGGAAAGATTACTCGAGAAATAGTAGAGTAACAATCCAGAACCAGAAGGGGATTCCAGCGATTACGATATCCTTGAGAGCGGCCATGGAGGCTTCTCTGACCATTGAGGATTCATCTCCAAGCGAAGAAACGAGCATCTGAAACATAGATGAGAGGGAAAATTAGAACAAGTGGAAGAGGAAACGAATAGTTTTTGTTTGATTTATGTATCGGCCATTTCTTTGAATCCACAGTAATGCAAGAGGGTTTGGATGAAGTCCTTAACCTGGCTTTTGTCGTCGAAGTGGTGGTGCAGTCACCAGGTCCTGGTGCAAGCGCAGGCGCCAGAGACGGTCCAGGAGCCATGGCGTCGAAAATCGGCAGAACCGGAGGCAAACTGGTGGAAACCGGAGTGGCTGGTTTTTTTAGCCGGTTCGTTCTCGGGTCGACCTCCGGTGTTCCTTCTGGTAAGACGGCAGATATCGATCGGAGATTTCTCCGACGGTTAAAATCCTCTTGCACAGATCGTGGCACTAACAGTTGTTCGATGCCGTGAATCACGCCGTCGGGTCGGATGACAGCGTCTGGATGGATGACTGTTGCGAAATCGATGGTTTTCTTATCAGAATCCTTACACGCCAGGTGAAGATGATCGTTAGAGAGCGTCTTGTGCTGAGTTGACTCGGCGTCTGTCATCGGCCACTCGTTCGATCCGATTCGGTTTGGAATTATATGAAACATTAACAGAGTCTGGAGAGATCTAAGATTACCTAGCTCGAGAAGGAATCGCTTGAACTCGGGGTGAAGAACACGTTCCAGAGCTTCGTTTCTGGGAGTGAAAATGGTGATGTTGTGCTTTCCGACAGCATCTTCTAGGGTTTGCAGAAACAGAGCTTTCTCGACGAGCTCTGAGAGTTCCGTGTAATGTGAGTTGAGGAGGGCCACAGGAACGGAATTAGAGTTGATTTGGCCAGAATTCGAAAGAGAAAATTGGATTTACCTGGTGTTTCCAGAACTCGAAGAAGCCATGGACTAATCTTCACGAAGGGATCGAAGAGAAAAGACCAAACTGAACGAGAGAGGGAGAGAGAGAGGACAGCCGACTGAGCCGAGTATTTGCCCGTTGTGTTATGAATCGAAACGTGGCCTTTATTTGAAAAAATATCTGTATTTTGATTGATTTTTAATTTTTGAAATTTCACTTCCGTGCTCTAGTCAGTTGTAACGGATCTAATCTAGGCTTCGGATTTTCTCTGGCCACACTCGAGCGTCCACACATCATTGGACATGTGGTCAGGTGGCGGAGACACCCACCTCGAGCGTCGATCCGAAGCCATCCGAAATCCTACTTCTACAAAACACAGTTAAGTCATTTTTTTTTTCTTATTAATATCTTATGTTTGTTTTCATACTGCATTAGTAGCATGCCCGTGCGGGGCACATAATTTTTTTTATTATTAAAAACTGAAAAGTGTAAAAAAATTCAAAATTCAATATTGTCCGTTCATGTGGAATCAATAAGCCTGTGCATTTCTATTGGGATATTTTATAGTTAGCGATGCCAAATCATAGTAATTTATCTATGGAAGTATTATGTGCACCTGTATATTGAAAAAGAGTAAGTAAGCTACTAAGGGTATTGGTTTCCTATTTTCTTAGGCGAAACAACCTACATCTAATATCTTAAATTATGAAAGCTTTATATAAATCAATGAATTACATGTATACCAGAATACTAATAATCTCAGTGGTAGCTGTAATCAACTTAACACTTGTGCACGTACCATATAAAATCTGAAATCTGGTTCGATAGTAATGTTTGAGTTTATAGTATACATTAACCAAAATCAATTTCTTTGCTACCAATATAAAAGATACGTTATATAGAGAGTTATGTCAAAACAAACTAAGCGAAATATAAAACTAATGTATGTCCAAATATTATGAACTGTGACTACACATGAATTTCAAAACATTAGGCGACGTGCAGCACTCCCCAAAGTAATCTCATGTAGCATAAATTGCATCTCTTCAATAAAGTCCACTGCTTTGGATGCAACAACTGTTAGTCCATGTATTCTTGAATTTTCATAAGTTGATTGCATTCCTCGGATGATGAACAAATGTTGCTTCCAAATAATTCCCGAAATGAAGATATCTAGTAACTCATCCCTGTTTTCCTGCAAAATAAATTGCAATAGTTTTAATAATTATTTAAGATAGGATTTAATGCATCATAGGTATTTGCAATAGTAGCAATTACTTTATGTAGCAATTCGTTGAGTTCATTTGCTAAACGACCAAATATTTTTGATGCTTTGTCATTAAATGAGGTCAACCATGCACTTTGATGTGAATCTTGAACTTCTATGCTGACTTTGTACCTGTATAAAGTGTTGATGAACAGAACCAATTATTATATAAAACAATTGGAGAAGTATATGTGTAATTCCAAAAATTTGGTTACCTCAACGTTGTATTCACACTATCCAAATTGAAATGTCTGTTAGACGTATATGCCTACGAAAGCCATTCTGGAATTGTATTAGTCTACTTAATCAATAAAAACATATTTTACATTCACACATTGTCTTCTACATTTGGTAACATATTAAAAGTATCTCATTAGATGAGACTACTTTGTCCCTTAGGTACATTGTAGGAAAACCATCTAATTAGTTATTAACAAATTGCTAAGGAGATATGATTTTCCGGGTCCTTGTAAACCTAAAATTGTTCTAAATTATTCAGAATACATCTGGATAATGTATTCCTACTTACACATTATTAGTTTCATATGATGGAGTGATGAATCTCAATTACTGAGAGAATGGTCTCTTGACTAAGATGTTGATATAAGTAAAAAGTACTTATATTGCAATTGGATCGCTCAGTGGATACCCTCATAAATATACTATCTATATATTTGGGGTAGTCCATTTGACAGATTGTCCTTAACCTGAGAGGTCGACATCTTCTCTAGTATTTGCCTATATAGCTTTGATGTAGCCAATCGCCAATGTCCAACACACCGGACTGAATACGGGCTCGTTGGGTTATGTACGCTATATTAGAAGAAGTGTGCAACTAAGGTGCAACTCGAACTAGCCCTGAAGCCTCGGAAACAGACCCAAGTTGATATTAAGAGTCCAAATTCGGGTTTTCCTTAAAGATGACCCAATTTTTCTTATGAAATACTTAAATGTATTTCAATGAGTGAAAAAAACCTTGGGTGCAACTTTATTAAGGAGGGTGCAACTAAGGTGCAACTCAAACTAACCCTAAGGCCTTGTAAACATACTGAAGTTGACATTAAGAGTCCAAATTCGAATTTTCCTTAAAGATGACCCCATTTTTTCTTATGAAATGCTTAAATGTATCCCAAGGAGTAAAAAAAACCTTGGGTGCAACTTTATTGAGAATGGTGCAACTAAGGTGCAACTCGAACTAGCTCTAAGGCCTCGGAAACAGACCCAAGTTGACATTAAGAGTCCAAATTCGGATTTTCCTTAAAGATGATTCCATTTTTTATTATGAAAGGCTTAAATGTATATCAAGGAGTGAAAAACATATTGGGTGCAACTTTATTGAGGAGGGTGCAACTAAGGTACAACTCGAACTAGCCCTAAGGCCTTGTAAATAGACCGAAGTTTACATTAAGAGTCCAAATTCAGATTTTCCTTAAAGATGACCTCTTTTTTCTTACAAAAGGCTTAAATGTAACTTAAGGAGTGAAAACCACCTTGGGTGTAACTTTATTGAGGAGGGTGCAATTAAGGTGCAACTCGAGCTAGCCCTGAGGCCTCAGAAACAGACCCAAGTTGACATTAAAAGTTCAAATTTGGATTTTCCTTCAAAGTTGACCCCATTTTTTTTATGAAATGCTTAAATGTATTCCAATGAGTGAAAAAAACATTGAGTACAACTCTATTGAGGACGGTGCAACTGAGGTGCAACTCCAAGTTGTTTTCGAGGCCTCCGAAAATGACCGAAGTTTTCCCTAAGAGTCGAAAATCTAATTTTCCTCAAAGATGATCTAAATATTTTTGATAAAAATCTTCAATATATCTCAAGGAGTCGAAAAAACCTTAGGTGCAACCCTATTGAGGAGGGTGCAACTGAGGTGCAACTCCAACTAGCCCTAAGGCCTCCGAAACAGACTGAAGTTTGCCCTAAGAGTCCAAAATCTGATTTTCCTCAAAGATGATCCAATTTTTTTTTTATAGAAGGCTTAAATGTATCACAAAGAAGGAAAAAATATTTGAGTGCAACTCTATTAAGGAGGGTGCAACTCTATTTTGGTTCTTATTGAAATTTCCTATTTCATTTTTCCCTACTTCGCTCGAGCGAGATTAATTCTCGCTCAAGCGAGAATGGTTCTGTTCCTCCTCAAATACTTGTTACGAAGTTATATCCGATCTGCTCGAGCGTCGTGTACACCCGCACGAGCGATAATACATAGAATTACTAATTTCGCCCCTGCTTACAATGACATTCTTTCTGACTCTAACAAGATTACATGATATAATTATATAATTGTAAACATTTGGTTGGGAGTGGAACTTGCAAGATAAAAAATTTCATATCAATGTCAACTATAAAAATCATATAAGACTAGTTACATGAATCCTTGAACAAGATCAAATTTACAAGGGTTGACACCGTTACAATGCCTTTCTCCAAAATTTTTATATAACATGTCACCACCTATCTACCATTGCAAGCAACACAACTCCTGAGTCATAATTGGAAGCAATGCCCCTTCTCTCTCCATGCTGCCTATGTTTTCCTCCATTGCACCTTTGCTCCCAAACCCCCATTCCAACCAACACACCAGGATGACGAGTCTTCTTCTTCCTGAGTCACAATTCAAACACACCAATATGAATAAGCATTTTGATATAATTTGCAAATAAGTGACGCAACAAGCAATTTTAAATAGTATCACAACCCAAAGATGACAAATCTAAAATTTCAATTAGTATGATAACCCAAGGATGAAAAATCTATAATTTTGAATAGTATCACAATCCATCACTCATCACCGACTTTCCAAAGTCAATTCCTCTAACTACATGCATACAATAATGGCTCACTTATGCTTGGTATACACAAAACTAGGACACTCCTATTTCCAACAAACAATATTCAACGGCTGCTCTCACCTTGAAGTTGAAGTGAGATGAATGAAAGGAAAAAACATCACCAACAACAATGGACCCCCTATCGCGGGCGATCCTACAAAAACACCAAACATGTTTAGTGGAGATAGCAAGTCAATCTCATAAATGATCCTCAATAAGTGAATATAACAACATTCTTACTCGATTTAGTGGAGATAGCAATAGAGACACAACTATCTTATCCCTGTACGCTTCAATATCTCTCTGCTTGCAAATATATATTTATCATTAATTGATAACAAAAAATCAGCTTTTAGTATGTAACACCCGTTAAACATGAAGTCATACTTGAGTGAATGGGATACTGTTAGGCTCTCCATTCCAATACTCGATGTAGCCAATCATAAATATCCCGCAATCCGTACTATAAAATGCCAACATTTTAACGACGAAGTAGAAAATGCTAAAAAGAAATACTTAGACATAAAAAGACTCATTGAAGGGATTATTTATGAGTTTTGTTGTTGTGGTACGCTCTTCTCGTATTCACAATCCTAATCTCTAAAATTATAAGAAAGGTCACCTTCCGATTGTTTCCCTTCAAACACATATTCTAATCCTGCCAACTGAAAAATCAATGCATGATGGCATGACTAATGAAGGCTATCTAACATCACTGCATAAAATTAAATTAATTTATTTTATACTTACAAGTGTGTGTATTTCTAGTGCAATTTGCTCAGTCCGGCGTGGAATCATTGAATCAAGTATTGTAACCTTCCTACAAAGGAGGTCAACCTCTACCAAAAACCAATGGACTCCACTCCGATTTACAGGTATAAAGACCTATCAAAATACGAATATTCAAGTATTACAACTGATTCCATTAAAATTCAAAATACAAATAAAAATTTGTTAAACATGCAAAGAACAATAAAGTGTACCCTATCACTCTCCTTGATGTCAAAGTCGGCAGAGTTTCTACGAATAGGGACCCCAGAAGAAAACTTGTGCTCCATCACACATTTTCTCATGAATTGGTGTAGATGGGAGGACCCGTAGTAGGTTCTCTTCTGATGTGGAGGTCCTGATTCACGTTGTTGGTTGTCAAGTATGCGCATATAAGTATCAATAACCTACAAAATAAAGATAATGGGTTATAATTTTCATCTTATGTTACGACATGAGTTACAAGTTATTTACGTGCATTGTTGATAGAGTCACCATATCATCCAACAGGCCACCGAGCTCTAATGTCTTAAAAGCAGCTCTATGGACAAATGCCTCGTCTATGCATACCACGATGTCACTGTATTAATTTAGAAAATAATCAATAGATTATAACCATAGGTATATAATGGTTTAAGACAATAATCAAATTAGTAGCTTACCTCTTACTATGAATACCATCACAGCGTTGAGCATCATCAACTGCAGCTTTTTGAGAAGCAGTCAAGCTCGGAAAAAGGGGAGGCCGTGTTGGGTGGCGAGGAAGGGCAGAAATCGTCTTTCACAACTTGATCCTCTAATGGGTCGGTAACTCATCGGCATATGATTTATAACACTTTCTTTTATGTGTTCTCCTCTTAACCCGACTATTAATTGCTACTCGTTTTGCCACTGTGTTGCCTAACATGTTCATCTCCTTTAAGTTAGATCTCGAGAACAATAATCGATGTGCACTGCCAATTGCCATAGAATGGACGGCACCTAACGGGTACATGCAACAAATCTTAGTACTCAAAAGTGGATTTTAACACATGAATATAAAAACAAAATAAACCATACATTTACATACCTTGTTTCACAGGACTTTTAGAAACATATATCGACTCATGTACATATCTTTTGTTGAACTCATTTTCAGTTGAGGTTTCTTTCTTAGATAGCTGCTCTCGGAGGGTCTCAATAATAGTGTCCTGTGTAGCAATCTTCTGGTGAAGATCCTCAATAACACAGGACATCTGGGTATCGTGCAGCTCCCTCCGTGCAAGTTCTTTCTCCACTTCAACACGCCAAGCTTCATGCTCACCAACAATGCACTGTAAGTCTGAGATTTGCTCCAAGGCTTTGATAAGAGTTCTGTAAGGTCATTATGCTACTCCCAAGTGGAAAATAAACAAATTAGTTATAATACGCTAATGCATCAATTAAAATATTTGAACTTCAATAAGGTGCATAAAAAAAAAATGGAAGTGCACACATGTAGATGCTCATCTTTCACTCCAGAAGCTAAATTAGGCAAGCCTTTAGAAAGCACCAACAATGGCTGCTCATTGTCCTCATTGCCTCTCTCATCCAACTTTGTAGACACGTCACAAGGGGGGATCTACAATAACATTTCAAATTCAAATCACAGATACAATTGGTGATGATAACATTAATACTAATGTGACGAGAATCACCTTCTTAACCGAATCCTCAGCCCCATCCTCAGGAAGTCTTTTCAATAATCGCTTCACTTCTTTCAGTTGTTTTTCTTTAATAGTAGGATGAAGGTATAACACCAACTCTTTAGGTTCACTGAGGTACTTTTCCCTTAAATTGAACATTTCTTCTGTCCAACTTAAGAACCGCGGGATTTATTGTCTTAACAACCTCTTTTCACCCTCTTGTATTGGCCTCATATGCTCCATGTACCAATACTAGTTAATAGAAAAGGATATCGCGTTTAATGCTTATAAATAAATAGTACAATGTTTAAAAAATGGAACAAAGCATACCTGTAAAAACAAAACAAAACCCCCAACATTTGCCACTTTTCCATCCTTCACTCTGCAGATAGCCTCTACAAGTGTGGAGTATGCAAATTTGCCCCATGCAATCTTTCTAACGATTTTCATATCAACCAAGGTATGAAGATACTTCTCTGATACATATTGTTTGGCGTGAGGGACAAACAACGTGCATAGTATATAGAGGATGAATGTCCTTTGGAAGCCCTCACCGCTGTCATCTACTTTCAACATCTTCTCCAAGGTCGCCTTGTAAATATGACCTCCTTTAACTTGATAATGATCGCATAACTCTCTAATTGACTCATTGTTTCCCTCCAAAATGATTTGAGATCGAACCACCAGCAACCCGAAACACAATACCATATCTGTAAGAGATATGGGTACTGTAGTATTATCCACTATAACTGCACCACTTTTCGGAGAGTAGTGCTCCACAACGAAGTCGATAATATGGTGTCACAAATGAATCTTCTCATGTATTTGCAACAAAGAACCTAGGCCAATGCTACAAATAGCATCTTTCTGTTCATTTGAAAATTTCTTCACGACATTGTAAAATGCAGACTGTGAACACCTATATAGCATTTTAGCTAACTTTCCACCATTACAAGTAACGAATCAGAGAGCATATAAAGATAAGAGGAGTGCATTTAAAAAAAAATTAATGTCCACCCAAGCTATAAAATGATATGTTTAAAATCAATGATTCCAAAAGAAACGGATGCAAGATCTACTTCTCACGTGACAGTCTTAGATAAAATAAGAGAAAACCAAAAATATCAATTTTGCTACAAACATATGAACATATATTTCTACAAACAAGTTTATTTCAACACATATGGAAAGAGTAAGCATTAAAGTGGGTATGTGGCTGGTTCCCGTGGGTTCCACAAGAAATCATTGAGGAATACTCAACAAGAGAGAAGACTTTTTATTTTGGTGAGAGATACGCGGTTAGGCCGCAACCCCGATCAATGGAGTGGTGTCTAGCAAATAGTACCCATGGGGCAAGCGATGCTTCCCTATTTTTATTATCTTTCAAGTGAGGTCAGTTGTAATGGACTATGTAAGAAGAATAAAGGCTCAGTCACATAATTTCCTTGATAATTTCATTATAAAAGCTTTCTTATGGAAATGAAATTAGTCTCTATTATAGCCTGAAGTTTCCTCTCTTACCCACACTGACATTGTAGTTTCTACTAACAATTCCAAACTTCCCTCATGTTTCCCAACAGTTAGTGAAATAGCCTTTTCGCAATTTTGCTACTTATATAATGAGATAAATTTGACTCGTATTTGTACTTTATATGTTTTTAAAATTAAATCGAATCGACCGGTTGAACTGGTAAAATTGGAACCGGCCAGTCTAAATCCTCAAAAGAATCGGTCGATTCAATCGGAGAATGTTGATAAAATCGGAAAGAACTGACCAAGAGCTTTTACAATGAATTTCATTGAAAAATCTGAGAACGTTGATAGAAGTTGAAGGCTCAGTTGCTACCCTTCCAAAAGCTTTTACAATGAAATTATCAAGGAAATTATGTATCTACTCTGAAAATTCTACTGCTTACTGAAATGACAACACTCACACCCTCTCGGGAGTGGAATCTAGATCAATGGAGCGACAAAGCGAAGCTTTGCCTTTGTTTTAATTCTATAGAGCAATTGATAGAAGTTGAAGGGTTAGCTCTCTCATTTTATCATACATAGATTAAAGGTAATATCCATCATTATTTCAATATATCATGTGAACACGGGCAATTTAGTTATTTTCAAGTAAAACTCTTAACAAACATTAGTACAATCTAAGGGGACGCTTGTGTTCGTCAAAATCTCAGTAATGCTGGACTACGATTTATATATTAGTTACAAGAGGAATGCTAGCCCCGACTGCATTTACATACTCATCCTTTTAATTATATAACCTAGAAACAATCATTGAGATGGAATTTGCAAACATACCAAATGGGGGTATCTAATTGGAAGAAATTTAAATTAAAGTCGTTGAAACAGTTGAGATGGATCAGTGCTGGGGCATCTGAAGAACTCTTTATGGGTGATCCTTCATCAATCTGCAGCATCCATTTGAGAGTGCTTCAACTCTCTCATGTCCTCTGTAGAGAGAAGAGGCACACTTCAATACAGAGAGGAGAGAGCTCGTTACTCAGAAGCGAGAAGAGATGCACTTCAATAACTATGGGGTACCTAAAGTAAGAGAGAATGGAGAGACACTAGACACACACACTTCAGAAGAGAGAAGAGGCACACTTCAATACAGAGAGGGAGACACACAGTGTAGCACCCCGGACTTTTTTCATCTTTAATGAATGGCACTCTCGTAGCTAATTGTCCGTTTCATAGTGTAATTAATAAATAAGGGAGAAATCAGAAATTCTGAAATGTCAGAAATGTGCGTTTTCGAGAGACGAATCCAACGCAAGTTGAATCGTCGAAATCGGACGAGCGAGTCAAAAGATATGGCCAAAACAGTCGGGACCAGCAGAACACCGATCGCTCGGTCCATGGAGCGATCGATCGGTCCAAAACCGATCGATCGGTAGCTGTCGCACGGTCAGAAATTTTGTATGGGGAAATTTTCCAAAGAGTGAGTTTTTCACCGGTCGATCGGTCATAAACACCGATCGCTCGGTAGGCAACCGCTCGATCGGTCATAACCACCGATCGCTCGGTCTTCGTGTTTTTCAGAATTTTCATTAAGGGCTTTTTCGTCTTTTGGGGTTTAAACCCTTACCCATAAGGGCTTGCCCGAGCCTTTAGGGCTTCATTCACAGCACTTAAGGGATTTTGAGAGATAGAGAGAAAGGAGAAGGGGATTTGCAACTAGGGTTTTCCATTTGAGAAGGAATCAAAGGGGTTTAAGAACCCTAGCTCACCCCAACTCGAGTTGCTTCAAGTTCAAGGCTCAAGCTCGTGTGGGGACTCATTCTCCAAGCTAGGGCAGCGATCCTACGGCGTTTTTGAAAGGGGTTTTTTCCCCAACTCAAGTCCCCTTCAAGCAAAGGCTTCCTCCTTCCAAATAGAGCTTTTATTTCAAGGTTTCTTCAAGATCAAGCCTTGATCTAAGGTTAGTACACTCTACTAACTTTCTTTAGCAATAATCTAGTTTCTCCCCTTTGACATTATGATGTTGGTCTTGTATCTTCCCTTACTTGAAATGTGCTATACTTCCTAAACCTAAACAAGATAAATGTGAATGTGGGGTTGTATGTATGAATGGGGGATGTAGAGGCGATTGGATGCCGTTGGACGTGGTGAAAAGTGGGTATGGAAAATGGTGGAAGGGCACTCTATGAATAATGAACATACTTGGATGTTGTGTTGGAAATTTATGCGCTAAAAAGGGGAAATAAAACTACTAAAATGTTGCACACCGGATGTTTGATAATATGCCTAAACCAAGAATAAATGAAATTGATAAAGGAAATGGATGTAAGCTTTATGTAATTATTCTTGTAAATGATGACTTGACCAAATGCCATGTTGATCACCTAAATGCTTACATGTTATACTATGAATTGAAATATGATGCGATATCCCTCTTGTTACACGTGTCCCCATGATTGTCACTATTGGCACGCACACGAGCACACATGCATGCATGAAACCGGGTTTTTCAAGATTGTATTATACATGGGAATCAAGAAATGGAACAAGAACATGACAAGGAGGTTGGTAGCCCAAGGAAGGGTGCTAGCCTCTGGCTCACAAGAGAAATGGAACAAGAACATGACAAGGAGATTGGTAGCCCAAGGAAGGGTGCTAGCCTCTGGCTCACAAGAGAAATGGAACAAGAACATGACAAGGAGGTTGGTAGCCCAAGGAAGGGTGCTAGCCTCTGGCTCACAAGAGAAATGGAACAAGAACATGACAAGGAGGTTGGTAGCCTAAGGAAGGGTGCTAGCCTCTGGCTCACAAGTATACAAGTCAAGAACAAATCAAGGCATGAAATACAAGACAAGACACGTCACACATACATGATTTGACCGAGACACGAAAAAGGTTTCCGAGACATGAGTTTTACCGAGGTTTTTGCATTCATACACGCATGTCAAGATATGACTATGTATCTTATGCTTTCACTATTGCTTTAAATTAATATCTTGTATTGCTCACTGTTGTTATGCTTTCGCTATTGTTATGGTTAGCTAGTAGTTTGTACTCGCTGAGTATTCCATGCTCAGCCGTACTTTTATGTCGGCAGGTACTGTGGATGTCCTCGACCCCGAGCCTTGGGTCGAGGAGGAGTATGTAGAGGAGAGGGAGCCACCTATCCCATGGCAGTCTCTGGAGGATGGGGACTTGGAGGTGTGGCCATACCTCGACCACTGTTGAGAGGAGAGGGTTAGAGAGTCCCTTTTGTATTTTGATAGGTGGGCATGTCCACCTTTACTTTGATTGTATTTGGTATATGTTAACTTGGAATACTATTTGGAGTTATAGAAGAAAAGAAAAAGTTGGCTTATGCTTCCGCACTTATGTTTAGTTTCCGCGCTCTGATTATCATTGTATTATATTATGTTTAGCCTCTTGCATTACAGGATGGTTTGACAGGTACACGTAGTCACCTCTAAAGTATCCCTTAACTCCTAGGGGGTATTTTGGGGCGCGACACACAGAGAGCCCATTACTCAGAAGAGAAGAGACAACAGGAGAGGTCCCGTTCTCGCCCAAACCAAGGGTTCATGAGTTTCGGTAAACTTTAGTTACCCCCATAGGTATTCAATTGTCTCTCTTAAATTGATATACGTAAGCACTAGTAGACTAAGCTGAAGTGATCATGGAAATAAACAAGTCCAAGTAATCTGAGCTAATGAATTAAGTGGAGTGATTCAACTGAAAACGATCCTATGTATATAATGAAGAAATACATTATCATTGGTGGCTTCATGATAATGATAATGTATTAGAAAGAGAGTAAGAAGAAGAAAAATATTAGTTATAAGGACATTTCACAAGGGTGGGTTTCTTGTGGAACCCATGTGAGCTAGCCACAAAAAAAATAAATAAGGGCATTTGTATGTGTTCTTAAAAATTGTTTTATTCTCTGAAATGCCAATGTGCATGGGTGCGTGGCTGGTTTCCGTGGGTTTCACAAGAAATCCTTGAGGAATACTCCACAAGAGAGAAGGCTTTTTATTTTTGGTGAGAGATACGCGGTTTGGCCGCAACCCCGATTAGTACATTAGTATCAATCTATTCTAAGTCATGGGTGGGTGGAGATGACAACACTCACACCCTCTTGGGAGTGGAACCCTGATCAATGGGGTGGTGACTAGCACACACTACCGATGGGGCAAGCGATGCTTCCCTATTTATTTATTTATTTATTATAACCCAAATCAATGGAGTGGAGTGGTGACTAGCACACACTACCGATGGGGCAAGCGATGCTTCCCTATTTATTTATTTATTATAACCCAAATCAATGGAGTGGAGTGGTGACTAGCACACACTACCGATGGGGCAAGCGATGCTTCCCTATTTATTTATTATAACCCAAATCAATGGAGTGGAGTGGTGACTAGCAGACACTACCGATTGGGCAAGCGATGCTTCCCCGTTTTTTTTAATTATAACCCGGATCAATGGAGTGGTGACTAGCACACACTATTGATGGGGCAAGCGATGCTTCCCTATTTTTTATTATAAACCCGGATCAATGGAGTGGTGACTATCACACACTACCGATGGGGCAACTGATGCTTCCCTATTTTTTTTTATTATAACCCAGATCAATGGAGTGATGACTATCAAGTCAACTATGTTGTAATGGACTCTTTTGTTTCTGATTTGTGTAATGTATTAGCTTCAGAAATTACTTTAATATCATTTCGCTACCCTTTCGTCCTCTCGTAAGAAGAAGAAAGGCTCAGTCACAACCTGACTATATCTACTCTAAAAATCCTACCTACTGAAAGAGCAATGAAGGCGATGATAGATACTTCCATGTAAGAATAGAAACATAAAGAACTATGAAATTAGCATGGATTTTTTTTCAATATCTATGGGGTATCTAAGATAAAAATAAAAAAGAATCTCCAAAGAACATTCAAATAATAGATCTTTTGTTCAAAAAATTACAGAAAAATCAGCATAAGATTGAAAGACCAAACAAGAAAGAAAGATTGTACCAAGGAAAAAAGTAATTTATTTTCACAATCTCGCCATTTTAGTAGAAACCCTTAAGAATAGGGCTACAAGAGAGGAATTTGCAAACATACCAAATGGGTCTAAGAAATCTGAAAAAAAAAGCGTTGAAACCGTGGAGAGTTCTTGGGCCACCAATGTTGAATCGGAAGACTCTTTGTCGGGAAAGCTTAGCGGTGGAAGGAAGAAAGATGAATGGAGGGGCGCACTTCAATACAGAGAGAAGAGAGGGGCAGTTAGGGTTGGAAGGAAGAAAGATGAGTGAAGGGCAGTCACGCTTCAATACAGAGAAGAGGGAAGAAATGAAGCTTCCTGCCAAAGAAATCAAGCTCCAGGGCAATGCACTATTCAGGTTCATCAGGTAGGAGTTCTGACCTGCTACTGTCGATAACAAACAGTGGATTGTGGTTAGATGAACAGTTAGGATTCTAAGGCACTTAATCATTTGGTACCCTAGAGGCATTGAAGTGCCTCCTGATTTTTTATTTTTTGAATTTTCACTTCCGTGCTCTGGTCAGTTGTAACGGATCTAATCAAGGCTTCGGATTTTCTCTGCCAGACGCTCGACGCTCGAGCGTCCACACATCATTGGACATGTGGCCAGGGGCGGAGCCAGGATTTTCATGTCGAATGATGTGTAGACGCCCACCTCGAGCGTCCACCAGAGAAAATCCAAAGCCATCCTAGATCCTACTACTACAAAACACAGTTAAGTCATTTTTTCTTATTAATACCTTGTGTTTGTTTTCATACTACACTAGTAGCATGCCCGTACGATGCACGTAATTTTTATTATTATTAAAAACTGAAGAGTGTAAAAAAAATTCAAAATTCAATACTGGCTGTTCATGTGGAATCAATAAGCTTGGGCATTTCTATAGGGATATTTTTTAGTTAGCGATGCTAAATCATAGTAATTCATCTATGGAAGTATTATGTGCACTTGTATATTGAAAAAGAGTAAGTAAACTACTAAGGGTATCGGTTTCCTATTTTCTTAGGCGAAACAACCTACATCTAATATCTTAAATTATGAAAGTTACATATAAATCAATGAATTACATGTATACCAGAATACTAATAATCTCAGTGGTAGCTGTAATCAATTTAACACTTTTGCCCGTACCATATAAAATCTTAAATCTGGTTCGATAGTAATATCAGAGTTTAGAGTATACATTAACCAAAATCAATTTCTTTGCTACCAATATAAGAGGTACGCTATATAGAGAGTTATGTCAAAACAAACTAAGCGAAATAGAAAACTACTGTATGTCCAAATAGTATGAACTGTGACTACATATGATTTTCAAAACATTAGGCGATGTGCAGTACTCCCCAAAGTAATCTCATGTAGCATAAATTGCATCTCTTCAATTAAGTCCACTGGTTTGGATGCAACAACTGTTAGTCCTTGTATTCTTGAATTTTCATAAGTTGATTGCCTTACTCGGATGATGAATAAATTTTGCTTCCAAATAATTCCCGAAATGAAGATGTCTAGTAGCTCATCCCCGTTTTCCTACAAAATAAATTACAATAGTTTTAATAATTATTTAAGATAGGATTTAATGCTTCATAGGTATTTGCAACTGTAGCAATTACTTTATGTAGCAATTCGTTGAGTTCATTTGTTAAACGACCAAATATTTGTGATGCTTTGTCGTAAAATGAGGTCAACCATGCACTTCACTGTGAATCTTGAACTTCTATACTGACTTTGCACCTGTATAAAATGTTGTTGAACAAAACTAATTATTATATAAAACAATTGGAGAAGTATATGTGTAATTCCAAAAATTCGGTTGCCTCAATGTTATATTCACACCATCCAAATTGAAATGTCTGTTAGATGTATATGCCTACGAAAGCCATTTCGGAATTGTATTAGTCTACTTAATCAATAAAAACATATTTTACATTCACACATTGTCTTCTACATTTGGTAACATATTAAAAGTATTTCATTAGAGGAGACTACTTTGTCCCTTAGGTAACATTGTAGGAAAACCAACCAATTAGTTATTAATTAATTGTTAAGGAGATATGATTTTTCGGTTCCTTGTAGACCTACTTACACATTGTTAGTTTCATATGATGGAGTGATGAATCTCAATCACTGAAAGAATAGTCTCTTGACTAAGATGTGGATATAAGTAAGAAGTACTTATATTGCAATTGGATCACTCAGTGGATACCCTCATAAATATATTGTCTATATATTTGGGGTAGTCCATTTGACAGATCGTCCTTAACCTGAGAGGTAGACATCTTCTCTAGTATTTGCCTATATTGCTTTGATGTAGCCAATTGTCAATGTCCAACACACCGGACTGAATACGGGCTCATTGGGTTATGTACGCTATATTAGAAGAAGTGTGTGCACGCTCAACAAAGATTCCACTACTCTTGTAGTTTAATTTATATTGAGTAGATATTTGTCAAAACCGGACTTGAAAAATCCAGCGCTAGTATTTATCAATGAAATGGTTTTATCGAGAAGTTTATTTTCTATATAAAAGAAATGTAATTATTATTATTATTTCTTTTAAAGAATTTCTAAAATAGTTTTAAAGGTCCAAGTTTAACTAAAGTATCAAAGAGAATGAGTTTTCAGTATTAGTTAGGGATTAAAGACAGTATAAGATATTGTTCTGTAAGCTGATAACAATACTGGAAGTGGAGGGATGCATTTGTAAACAAATCTTTTAAAAGAAATACCTGCAAAATAATTTTCTATTTTCTGCGAGTTAGTCACATTGTGTTAATGGACATTATTGTGATTAGTGGAAGTCCAGGGACATAGATAAAATTCTATGATCCTAATGAAGTTGTAAGAAAGTATTTCCTAGTAACAATACTTTAACCAAAAAGGTTAAGCACTTGGTCCCACAACCGGAAATAGGAAATCCCTTTAGATCCCACACACTAGGACATTCTTAAAGCTTTTAATTTAATTATTAATTTAATTAATTAATTTCTCTAAGTAAATCACTATATGGTATAGTGAAGCTCTAATAGGTTACATCACATAGGATGTGATAATCCAAATGGGTAGGACCCATTGAGAATTTTGATAAAGATCAAAAGATGACCTAAAGGAGTTTGGAACTCCTGAAGGGGCTTGTGGAAGTGGGGCCCACCTAGGGTGGGACGCCCACTTCAATGTGAGCCTTATTATTTAATTAGTTAGTTACTAATTAATGATTCCTTATTTGACAAGGATAAGACTAGTTAGTTAGTAATTAAAGATTCCCTAATTAATTGAGATTCCATTAGTTTGTTACTAATCAATGATTCCTTATTGGATAAGGATAAGATTAGTTAGTTACTAATTAAAGAATCTCTAATTAATTGGGATTCTATTAGTTTGTTACTAATGGATAAGACTAGTTTCTTTTAAGATAAATCCTAATTAATTAGGAATAATCATTAAGAAAACTTTTGAGGAAATTCTAATTGGATAAGATAAGGATGAGAAGAGTTTTGGATTACAAGAAAGCAATCCAAGGAACTCTATATATAGAGATCGACGTCCACCCTTGGGAGGGTGATTAATTCCATTACTTTCTCTCTCCTCTCCTCTAGCTCATGCACCTTTCTCTCTCCTCTTTGGAAGTGTATGGTCATACCATCCATCTCTCCTCTTTTCTCTTGGTACAGGCACTACGAGTTCTTTGTCATGTCATTCGACTTAAGGAATACTGTAGCGCCCCGAAACTTTCAGTACCTAATGAACAATGTTTTCATAGCCACTTGGCCTTTCATGTAATCCAATTAATAAATAAAAAGAATTTGGAAATTCTAAAATGCAAGAAATATTCCTTTCCGAATGACGAGTCTAACGCAAGTTGAATCGTCAAAATCTGACGAACGAGTCAAAAGTTATGGCCGAAATACCCCAAGGGGTCTGTAGGTAAAAAATGATGAAAAAAAAAACTGGGTTTGACGATCGATCGCCTCACACCAACGATCGATCATCATGAACCCAGAAAACCTAGGCAACTTACTGGAACTTGGATGATCGATGGTCCAAAACTTGACGATCGATCGCCCTGAACCCAGAAATTTGATGGCTTTTAAGAAGCTAGACGATCGATCGCCCAACACCAACGATCGATCGTCTGGAGACAAGAATCTGGGCAAGTCTACAGGAACGTGGACGATCGATCATCCCAAGACCAAAGATCGATCGTCATCGCGGAACTCTGTTTTTTTAAAGGCCCGAAATCAAGGGTTTCAACCCTTGGGGCTTATAAATAGAAGCCATTTGGGGATTTTTGGGAATCCTAAACCTAAGAGAGAGGAAATGAGAGAAAGATTGAGAGAAGAAGAGATGAGATATTTGGGAAAATCTCCAAGGGGGATTGCATCCAAGATCAAGAGGAGATTAAGATCTCCCCAAATCAAGCAAGGCTTCTTCATATCCAAGGTTGAGTTCTCCTCTTTCAAGTTAGAGCTTCAATCAAGGGTTTTCTCCCATTTTTCGAGGTCGGTACCCTATGCTACCCTCTTAGTTCATATTCTTCTTCTTTTCTTGGATTTTTCTCCCAAATTCTAAACATGATAAAGTAATGGGGTACATGAATGGAGATAGATAGTTGTGTGGATGTGTATGGGTGATGGATGCCGTGTGTATGTGTTGTGATGAACGAAATGGGAAGGGCATTGTATTAATAATGAACACACATGTATGTTGTGAGCATTAACCCACTTAGAAACGCAAGATTTAGCTATAATGCACATACCAAGTGTTTGATGAAATGCCACAATGAAGAAAATGATAATTGTTCTTAGAAAATGCATGTGTGAACTTCTTTACTTCCTAGAATGGCATGTTGATAGATTAAATGCTTATTAATTGATTTAATTATTGATCAAATACAAATGTTTTCTATACCATTGTCATCCTTAATTGTACACGAAACCACGAGCACGACATGTAGTCCATGAGTAGGGTTTTTCAAGCATGAAACACCGTGTTTTGTTTTCAAGAAAAATCAAGTACAAAATTTTTGATTCACGAACACCATGACAAGGCCAAACGTAAGGATTGGTATAAGAGGTATGGCATATCTTAAGATATGTTTTGCCTCGCCTTTGACAAGAACAAGAAACCGCAAAGCAAGACCCCAAGCATGCATGTTTACTCTAAATGCATTTTGCGCTAAAGAGGGGTTTCCCCTCCCTCACAAGTTGTATCTCATTTAAAATGAGGGGATTCTACACCATCCTCCCTCACAAGTGCATCTCATTAGAAGAGGGGTCTCCCCTCCCTCACAAGTAGCATGAGCATATTTAAATTCCAAGCAAGTAAGAACACGACACGACATGACAAGACAAGCAAGGCATGACACGACATTACATGCATGACATAACAAGACAAGCAAGACAGGACATAACAAGACAAGTTTTCAAGCACGAAAATAGTATTTTCAAGTCAAGTCAAGTACACGACGATTTTAAGAGTTTTTCTCAGCTTTGAAGTGATGCAAGCATGATATATAAACTGTTTACTTCCTTGTTATGAAATGAATTGCTTTCGCTTTATATTCCATTATTGTATTGCTATGACTGTTGGTTAGTGTTTGGTATCCGCTGAGTATTCCATGTTCAGTCGTACTTTTGATGTCGGCAGGTGTTAGTGGAGTGCCCGCTCCTTTTGACATATGTGCTCCCGATCTATGGGAGGAAGAGGAGTACGTTGAGGAGGCCCCTGCTGAGGAGCCTCAGGTAGAGGGCTATTACTAGGTGGTAGATTCTAAGTGGGTGTGGGTGTGGGTGAGAATGAGAGATTTATACCCATGTATTTTGGTGGGCATGTCCACACCTTTCTTTCGTTTACATTTTGTACAACTTGGATTATGTATATACATAGAGGTTTTGGTTAGACTTCCGTTGTGTTATGTTAGTGTATGCTTCCGCTATTTTGTCCTCTTTTGTATATGCTCCGAGTGTTTTATAGGTTGGTTTATCAAGCACTCCATGTAGGTCATGACAAGTCATCCAAGATTCACTCTAACTCCTAGGGTGGGTTTTGGGTCGTGACAAATGCACTGGTGGCGTTCATAAATTTGATGAACCGGGTGTTTAGAGCTTGTCTAGATCGATGTGTCATTGTATTCATCGTCGACATCTTGGTGTATTCCCAGACACAGGAAGATCATGATCGAGACATTCGCCTTACTCTTGAGACACTTCAAGAGCATTCAACTATACGCCAAGTTAAGTAAGTGCGAATTTTGGTTTGAGAAAGTGACATTCCTTGTCCATGTGGTATCGACCGAGGGCATCTCAGTTGATCTGACGAAGATAGAGGCAGTGATGAGCTGGGAGAGACCCAAGAGTGTTACCGAGATACGTAGTTTCCTCAGTTTTGTAGGCTATTATCGAAGATTCGTAGAGGGGTTCTCCAGTTTAGTAGCACCGCTCACGTATATAACGCGAAATTATGCCAAATTTGCTTGGCATAACAGGTGTGAAGCAAGCTTTACGGAGCTAAAAAAGAGGCTTACTATGGCCCCCGTTCTCACAGTGTCTTTTGGGAGTGACGGTTTTATAGTTTACAGTGATGTCTCGCATATCGGGCTACGATGTGTTCTTATGTAGTGCGGGAAAGTCATTGCCTACACTTCCAGATAGTTGAAGGATCATGAAAAGAACTATCTCATGCACGACTTGAAGTTGACCACAGTGGTGTTTGTATTGAAAATTTGGCGGCATTACCTTTATGGGGAACAATTTGATGTGTTCACAGACCACAAAAGTTTGAAATATTTATTTTCTCAAAAGGAGTTGTACATGAGGCAACGTCGATGGATGGAGTTCTTGAATGACTATGAATGCTCCATTCAGTACCACCCGGGTAAGGCAAATGTGGTAGCAGATGCTCTTAGCAAAAAGCCTCCTAGACTCTTGGTTCATATGATGGTACGAGAGTGAAAGTTGTTAGAGGATGTGTCTAACCTCAACACCAGCAATTCAGCCTTCCTACTTATGGGTCAATGATGGCAAATCTCACTGTTAGGCCTTACATTCGGGTTCAGATCCAAGAGTTACAAGGGTCGGATGCTGAGATACTTGCTTACTGAGATAAGTCCATTAGTTGTGGCAGTGAAGAGTTTGCCTTGAATGGTGAAGGGATCATCACATTCAAGGGAATGTTATGTGTTCCAGCCGATGAGGAGCTTAGACAAGAAATCTTGGATAAAGGTCACAGGTCCAAATATACAGTGCATCTTGGGGGTACAAAGATGTATCGAAACCTCAAAGGTCACTTTTGGTGGCGGAACATGAAGAGAGAAGTGACAGAATATGTGTCTCGGTGTTTAGTGTAGAGCCCCGGACCTTTTCACATTTAATGCATGACACTTTCGTTGCCATTTTGCCTTTAAAGAGGTATAATTAATAAATAAGAAAGAAATTGGAAATTCTAAAATGTCAGAAATATTCGTTTTCGAAGTACGAACCCAACGCAAGTTGAATGTTCAAAATCGGACGAACGAGTCAAAAGTTATGGCCAAAACAGTTTGGACCTGCAGACCACCGATTGCTCGGTCCATGGAGCGATTGATCGGTCCAAAACCGATCGCTCGAAGGCTATCGACTGGTCAAGATTTTTGCATGGGGAAATTTTCCAGAGAGTGAAATTTTAACCGATCGCTCGGTTATGAAACCGATCGATCGGTAGGCAACCGATCGATCGGTCATTAACACTGATCGCTCGGTACTCGCGTTTTTGCATAAATTTCAGTAAGGGTATTATGGTCTTTTGGTCAGTTCACTCTTACCTTAAGAGTTTAACCCGAGCCTTTAGGGCTTTATTTTCGACATTTAGAGAGATTGGGAGATAAGAAGAGAGGAGAGGGCGATTCCTAAACCTAGGGTTTCCATTTTGGAGAGAAATCAAGGGGTTTGTGAACCCACACTCAACTCAAGCCCATTTTTCTTCAAGATCAAGGCACAAGCTCGTGAGGAGCATCTCCTCAAGCTAGGGCAGCAACTCACGGTCGTTTTTGGAAGGGGATTTCTTCCTCACTTGATCAATGTCGGTACTTCTTGCTACCCTCCTAGTTATAGTTCTTCTTTCCTTTATTTTCTTTGTGTTCCTTTATACATCCATGTATTATGAGATGGGTTGTGAATGGTGAATGGTGAATGAAGATGAATGTGGGCGATGGGATGCCGTGTGTATTGATGTGATGGATGAACGGGGAGGGCATTGTACCCATAATGAACATACATATGTGATGTGAGTAAACTCACCTAGAAAAGCATGATTTAGGTTTAAATGAATAATGAATAATGAACACACCATGTTTGATGAAATGCCAAGGTGAATAAAGTGAGTTGTAAATTAGGAAATGCATGCCTAATAAATTATGGATATTGCTAGGGCCTATGATAGTGTGTTTTCTTGCTTTCCCTAAATGATGTGAATATTACATTGCTCAATCATTGATGTTATATGTGCTGAGAATTACCCAAATGTCATACTTAAATTTAAATGCAAGTATGTACACGATTCCCACGAGCACGGCATGCATGACATGATTTACCGAGGTTTTCAAGAACATGGTTAGAGGTGGGACATATCCTACGATATGTTTTACCTCACTTTTCACAAGAAAACAAGAACCAATATTCCACGAGGGGTCTCCCCTCACTCACAAGTGCATATCATGAAGAAGGGCCTCCCTTCCCTCGCAAGTACATACATATCATGAAGAAGGGTCTCCCTTCCCTCTCAAGTACATTGCATAAAGAAGGGTCTCCCTTCCCTCTCAAGGCATCTCTCAAGCGCATCTCACAAGGATATCTCACAAGTGTATCTCACAAGTTACATGATCACAAGAAAGCACGCATGACATGCATGACATGACACGTACGACACGCTCGACAAGATCAAGCAAGACAAACACGATAAGCTTTCAAGTACGAAAAGATATTTCAAGCCAAGTCAAGTGCACGATGTTTTCAAGAGGTTTTATCGGCTTTCTACGAAATACAAGCATGATTATAAATTGCTTTACTTCCTTGTATGATATGAATTGTTTCCGTCTAACATATATGAATTGCTCCTGATTTATGTATTGCCATTTTTATGCTATGACTATTGGTTAGTATTTGGTACTCGCTGAGTATTCCATGCTCAGCCGTACTTCTTATGTCGGCAGGTTCTGAGGGAGCTGCTGCTCCATTTGATGTTTGTGCTCCTGGTCCATGGGTGGAAGAGGAGTACGTCGAGGAGCCTTTGGAGGAACCTCCCGTAGAGGGTTATCAGTAGGTGGTGTTAGATTCTGAGTGGCTTAGCTGTGGGTGAGCATGAGTGATTATATCCATGTATTTTGGCGGGCATGTCCGCACTTTCTTTGTTTTGATTTCTTTGTATTAAACTTGGACCATGTGTATATACTTAGAGGTTGTTAGACTTTCGCTGTGTTTCATAGTTATGTTTCCGCTGTCATCCTCTATTGTATATGCTCTGTGGGTTTTTTTGCAGGTTGGTTTGTCAAGCAAGTCATGTAAGCCATGATTAGTCGTCCAAAGTTCACTCTAACTCCTAGGGTGGGTTTTGGGTCGTGACAGAAGTGGTATCAGAGCTTAGGCTTTAGGTCTTTAGGGTCATTTAGAATCTTATACCACGGCTTGACAAGAGCATATGTTAGGAAACAAGTTAGGAAGGAAGTAAGTCGGGAGCGAGTCTGGTTCCAAGTGTAAGACTAAACTTTAGTCTTAGTCTAAAATGGTTGCTTTAACCAAGTACGGGTCCTAGGTACGCTAGAACATATAATGTGATGAATACTCTAATGACTTGATGTGATGTGTATTAGTATGATACAACTAATACAAATTGAATTATTGTGAAATGGCATTGAAATAAACTGTGGTTTCAATTTAGACTCATGTGGTGTTATTATTCTCAGGACTTTAGTCATGAGACGGAACACACGGGGTCGTGGACCACATACCAGAGCTTCCTCTTCTTCACGGGATGAGGATGAGCAGCCGGACCTCTCTCAGGTCTTAGGCTCTATTGCTGAGACACTCGCCATACTGGCGG
Source organism: Tetracentron sinense (assembly GCA_015143295.1). Taxonomy (NCBI): domain Eukaryota; kingdom Viridiplantae; phylum Streptophyta; class Magnoliopsida; order Trochodendrales; family Trochodendraceae; genus Tetracentron; species Tetracentron sinense. The sequence continues at coordinate 14,132,680 of CM026565.1, read as the reverse complement.
CTCAGCAAGCTATACCATCGTCGACGGCACCTACTCCACCGCCCGCAGCTCCAGTACATCGTACAGCTGGAGTTGAGGCATTCAGGAGATTGAGGCCTCCACCATTCCATGGGAGTGTGGACCCTCTTGCTGCGGAGGCATGGATCCTCCAGATTGAGAAGATATTTGCAGTGCTCTCTCCTACAGAGGAAGAGAAAGTAGCATGGGCAGTTTTCATGCTAGAAGGTGAAGCCCACCATTGGTGGTTGTCCGCATTGAGGACACGGGACTTGACCATGCAAGGTCAACCGTGGACTTGGGAGGAGTTTAAGGATACGTTCTATAAGAAGTATTTTCCGATTGGAGCACGAGAAAAGAAAGAGAGAGAATTCATCAACCTCGAGCAAGGTTTGATGTCGGTGGCTCAATACGAGGCCAAGTTCTCGGAGCTATCACGCTTCGCGACACATATGATTGCCACCGAGGCAATGAAGGCGAGGAGGTTTGAGCAAGGACTCAAGGATGTCATCATGGAGAAAGTATCGGTCTTTAGGCATGCCACTTATGCTGAAGTGGTGGATAAAGCCTTGTTGGTTGAGACCAACTCTGAGGCGGTGTCCAAGAAGAGGGAATTGACGAGAGGCCAATCCAGTAGTTCAGCACCTTCAGAGAGGCGGGCTCGTACCGGCCCTTATCAGTATACATGGCCAACACCACCGATGAGGCCGACTTATGTGCCTCCAGCTCCCCGGTAGTATGTGCCGCAGGCACCGCAACCTCAGGCTCTTCCGGCCCCACGGCCTGTTGCACCTCAGACGATGAGGTATGCTCCACCTCCGGCCCCTCCGACCTATACAGACGAGGTCTGCACTTCGTGCGGCCGAAGGCACCCGGCAGGAGATTACCTAAGGGCATAGGGTGGATGTTTTCATTGTGGTCGCCAGGGCCATATGATCAGGGATTGCCCAGTCGGCATTTACCAGGCCAGTCTCAAGGGATTAGGCCCCCAGCACGCCCAGCAGGATCATATCAGGCGTCATCTCAGACTACCCGGTCTACACCTGAGTCTCGCCATGCAAACCAGGGGCGATTTTTTGCCTTAACAGAGGGTGATGCACTTGCATCTGACGATGTAGTGCAAGGTACGCAGTTGTAGCTTATTTAATTATCCGTAAATTAAACTGTTAAGTATTAATTGATTGTGTACGTACTTGGCATGTTATATGTGTATATATACCTACATGTATACACTGTTGATGCATGGATTAACTCCGCTAGTTAAAATTTCAGGAACCCTACTAGTCAATGAGTATTTGGCTCAAGTGTTGATTGATACCGGGTCTACTCATTCATTTATCTCGCCGAGTTTTTCAGAAGGCTTTTCTGTAGAGCCAAGTCAGCTAGAACCGGAGTTAGCCATTTCGACTCCTCTCGGCAAAATAGTACTGGCAGATAAATTGTATAGAAATAGTGTGGTCCAAGTTGGAAGCCACGAGTTGGCGATTGATCTCATTGTCCTGGGATTCCAAGACTTTGATGTTATATTGGGAATGGATTGGTTAGCAGCACATCATGGGCACGTAGCTTGCTTTGAGAAGATGGTACTCTTCAAGCCGGTAGAAGGAAAACCATTTCACTTTCGGGGGTTAAAAAGTAGAGATATCGCTCGTTTTGCGGCATTGAGCTTAGCGAACCTCGAGGCAAAGGACTCTTCGACTATTCCGGTCGTGAGTAAATTCCTGGATGTATTTCCAGAGGAGTTGACAGGATTACCTCCAGACAGGGAGATTGAGTTTGTGATTGAGCTTACACCAGGCACAGCTCCCATCTCTCAGGCTCCGTATAGAATGGCCCCGGTAGAACTCAAGGAGTTGAAGACTCAGTTGGAGGAATTACAAGGCCTTGGTTTCATTCGACCAAGTGTCTCACCGTGGGGTGCCCCGGTGTTGTTTTTTAAGAAGAAAGATGGTTCGATGCGGATGTGCGTCGATTACCGGCAATTGAACAAGGTCACTATAAAGAATAGGTATCCATTGCCTAGAATTGATGATTTGTTCGATCAGTTGAAGGGAGCGAGATTTTTCTCAAAGATAGACCTTCGATCGGGTTATCACCAGTTGAAGATTAAGGTGGAAGATGTTCCCAAAACTGCTTTCAGGACTCGGTATGGACACTACGAGTTCTTGGTGATGCCTTTTGGTCGCACGAACGCACCGGCAGCCTTTATGGATTTGATGAACCGGGTGTTTCGGCCATATCTTGATAGGTGCGTGATTGTATTTGTTGATGACATTTTGGTCTATTCCCAGACACGGGAAGATCACACACGCGATCTACGCCTTGCTTTGAAAATGCTAAGAGAGCACAAGTTATATGCCAAACTTAGCAAGTGTGAGTTTTGGCTCGAAGAGGTGGCATTTCTAGGCCACGTTGTTTCCGCGGAAGGCATATCGGTAGATCCAAAGAAGATAGAGGCTGTTATGAGTTGGGCAAGGCCCAAGAGTGTCACAGAGATACGCAGTTTTCTTGGGCTGGCAGGCTACTACAAGAGATTCGTAGAGGGTTTCTCCAGCCTTGCAGCACCGCTCACTTACCTGACAAGGAAGAACGCCAAGTTTGTATGGAGTGATAAGTGCGAGATCAGTTTCACGAAACTGAAGAAGAGGCTTACTACAGCCCCTGTCCTTACTGTGCCATCTGGACCTTATGGGTATGAGGTGTATAGTGATGCCTCGCACGTTGGACTTGGGTGCGTACTCATGCAGCACAAGAAAGTCATTGCCTATGCATCAAGGCAATTGAAGGAGCATGAAAAGAATTATCACACGCACGACTTGGAGCTTACGGCGGTCGTGTTTACACTCAAGATTTGGCGTCATTACCTTTATGGGGTGGAGTTCGATGTGTTCACGGATCACAAGAGTCTCAAGTATCTCTTCTCCCAAAAGGAGCTGAATCTAAGGCAATGGCGTTGGATGGAATTTTTGAAAGACTATGATTGTACCATTCAGTACCACCCGGGTAAAGCGAATGTAGTGGCCGATGCTTTGAGTAGAAGACCTCCGGGGTTATTAGCATGCATGTTAGTGCAAGAATGGAAGCTACTTGAAGACTTGGCAAATCTGGACATTAGTGTGAATGACTCTGTCCGTAGTCCTATCTTGGCAAATGTTACGGTTCGGCCATACATTATAGATTTGATCCAAGAATACCAAGTCACGGATGCTGAATTGTTGGCTTATCGGGACAAGGAAGTTGCGAAAGGTAGTGAGGACTTCTCTCTCACTAGCCAAGGTGCTATCACATTCAAGGGAAGGCTGTGTGTCCCAGCCAATGCAGATCTTCGGAGGGAAATTATGGATGAAGCCCACCGGGCAAAGTACACTGTGCATCCAGGGGGTACGAAGATGTACCGGAACCTCAAGAGTCACTTTTGGTGGCGGAATATGAAGAGGGATGTTGCTAAATATGTGGCACGGTGTTTGGTGTGCCAACAGGTGAAAGCAGAGCACATGCGGCCCGCAGGTCTATTACAGTCTCTTCCTATTCCCAAATGGAAATGGGAGAACATATCCATGGATTTCATAGTTGGCTTGCCAAAGACGGCAAGGGGCTCAGATGCGATATGGGTAGTAGTGGATCGTTTGACAAAGTCCGCTCATTTCCTACCGTACCGAACTACTTTCAACTCTAGCCAGTTGGCCGCGTTATACATCAAGGAAGTGGTTAGGTTTCATGGGGTGCCAGTCAGTATTGTGTCAGATCGGGATCCAAGATTCACATCAAGATTCTGGAAAATTTTTCAGGAAGCTATGGGTTCCCGACTTGATTTCAGCACCGCTTTTCATCCACAGACGGATGGACAAACCGAGAGAGTGAACCAAGTCATTGAAGACATGCTTCGGGCTTGTATGTTGGATTTCAGAGGCAGTTGGGAAGAGCACTTGCCTTTGGTTGAATTCGCCTATAATAACAACTATCAGGCAAGTATCCAAATGGCACCATTTGAGGCCTTGTATGGGCGAAGTTGTAGGTCTCCTCTCTATTGGGATGAGGTAGGAGAAAGGAAAGTACTTGGTCCAGAGTTGATTGAGCAAACTGCAAACACAGTTAAGATCATTCGGGATCGATTGAAAGCCGCTCAAGATCGCCAGAAAAGTTATGCAGACACGCGCCGTAGGGACTTGGAATTTCATGTAGGGGATCAAGTTTTTGTGAAAGTATCTCCTAGCAAAGGGATCATGAGATTTGGCAAGCGAGGCAAGCTTAGTCCTCGGTATGTTGGGCCTTTTGAGATTATCACGCGAGTTGGTGAGGTTGCTTACAGGGTAGCTCTCCCACCTCACATGGCCGCAGTTCACAACGTTTTCCATGTGTCTATGCTTCGGAAGTACATTGCGGATCCTTCGCATGTCATAGACTTGGAACCATTGGAGATTCGAGAGGACCTCACCTTGATTGAAAAGCCGGTTCAGATTTTGGATTGAAGAGATCAAGTGCTTCGCAACAAGACAATCCCTTTGGTTCTTGTGCAATGGCAACACCATGCTCGGGAAGAAGCTACATGGGAGTGTGAAGCCGAAGTCAAAGCGAAGTACCCAGAATTATTTGAATGAGTTTTTGTATAAGTTTGTATATGACTTGTAATTTTCTTTTTGGTTTGTAATGCAAGTAGCGTCTAAATTTCGAAGTAGAAATTTTTGAAGGGGGGAGGATGTAGAGCCCCGGACCTTTTCACATTTAATGCATGACACTTTCTTTGCCATTTTGCCTTTAAAGAGGTATAATTAATAACTAAGGAAGAAATTGGAAATTCCGAAATGTCAGAAATGTTCATTTTCGAAGTACGAACCCAACGCAAGTTGAATCGTCAAAATCGGACGAACGAGTCAAAAGTTATGGCCAAAACAGTTTGGACCTGCAGACCACCGATCGCTCGGTCCATGGAGCGATCGATCGGTCCAAAACCGATCGCTCGGAGGCTATCGACTGGTCAAGATTTTTGTATGGAGAAATTTTCCAGAGAGTGAAATTTTAACCGATCGCTCGGTTATGAAACCGATCGATCAGTAGGCAACCGATCGATCGGTCATTAACACTGATCGCTTGGTACTCGCGTTTTTGCAGAAATTTCAGTAAGGGTATTATGGTCTTTTGGTCAGTTCACTCTTACCTTAAGAGTTTAACCCGAGCCTTTAGGGCTTCATTTTCGACATTTAGAGAGATTGGGAGATAAGAAGAGAGGAGAGGGCGATTCCTAAACCTAGGGTTTCCATTTTGGAGAGAAATCAAGGGATTTGTGAACCCACACTCAACTCAAGCCCATTTTTCTTCAAGATCAAGGCACAAGCTCGTGAGGAGCATCTCCTCAAGCTAGGGCAGCAACTCACGGTCGTTTTTGGAAGGGGATTTCTTCCTCACTTGATCAAGGTCGGTACTTCTTGCTACCCTCCTAGTTATAGTTCTTCTTTCCTTTATTTTCTTTGTGTTCCTTTATACATCCATGTATTATGAGATGGGTTGTGAATGGTGAATGGTGAATGAAGATGAATGTGGGCGATTGGATGCCGTGTGTATTGATGTGATGGATGAACGGGGAGGGCATTGTACCCATAATGAACATACATATGTGATGTGAGTAAACTCACCTAGAAAAGCATGATTTAGGTTTAAATGAATAATGAATAATGAACACACCATGTTTGATGAAATGCCAAGGTGAATAAAGTGAGTTGTAAATTAGGAAATGCATGCCTAATAAATTATGGATATTGCTAGGGCCTATGATAGTGTGTTTTCTTGCTTTCCCTAAATGATGTGAATATTACATTGCTCAATCATTGATGTTATATGTGCTGTGAATTACCCAAATGTCATACTTAAATTTAAATGCAAGTATGTACACGATTCCCACGAGCACGGCATGCATGATATGATTTACCGAGGTTTTCAAGAACATGGTTAGAGGTGGGACATATCCTACGATATGTCTTACCTCGCTTTTCACAAGAAAACAAGAACCAACATTCCACGAGGGGTCTCCCCTCACTCACAAGTGCATATCATGAAGAAGGGCCTCCCTTCCCTCGCAAGTACATACATATCATGAAGAAGGGCCTCCCTTCCCTCGCAAGTACATACATATCATGAAGAAGGGTCTCCCTTCCCTCTCAAGTACATTGCATAAAGAAGGGTCTCCCTTCCCTCTTAAGGCATCTCTCAAGCGCATCTCACAAGGATATCTCACAAGTGTATCTCACAAGTTACATGATCACAAGCAAGCACGCATGACATGCATGACATGACACGTACGACACGCTCGACAAGATCAAGCAAGACAAACACGATAAGCTTTCAAGTACGAAAAGATATTTCAAGCCAAGTCAAGTGCACGATGTTTTCAAGAGGTTTTATCAGCTTTCTACGAAATACAAGCATGATTATAAATTGCTTTACTTCCTTGTATGATATGAATTGTTTCCGTCTAACATATATGAATTGCTCCTGATTTATGTATTGCCATTTTTATGCTATGACTATTGGTTAGTATTTGGTACCCGCTGAGTATTCCATGCTCAGCCGTATTTCTTATGTCGGCAGGTTCTGAGGGAGCTGCTGCTCCATTTGATGTTTGTGCTCCTGGTCCATGGGTGGAAGAGGAGTACGTCGAGGAGCCTTTGGAGGAACCTCCCGTAGAGGTTTATCAGTAGGTGGTGTTAGATTCTGAGTGGATTAGCTGTGGGTGAGCATGAGTGATTATATCCATGTATTTTGGCGGGCATGTCCGCACTTTCTTTGTTTTGATTTCTTTGTATTAAACTTGGACCATGTGTATATACTTAGAGGTTGTTAGACTTCCGCTGTGTTTCATAGTTATGTTTCCACTGTCATCCTCTATTGTATATGCTCTGTGGGTTTTTTTGCAGGTTGGTTTGTCAAGCAAGTCATGTAAGCCATGATTAGTCGTCCAAAGTTCACTCTAACTCCTAGGGTGGGTTTTGGGTCGTGACATTTAGTATGCCAGTAGGTTAAATCCGAGCATATGAGGCAAGCAAGTCTTTTGCAAACCCTTCTGATTCCCGAATGGAAATTGGAGAATATCTCCATGGATTTCATTGTTGGATTGCCAAGGACAGTGAAGAAATCTGATGTCATTTGGGTGGTGGTTGATCATTTGACGAAGTCCACCCATTTCTTGCTAAATCGGATTACGTTTAACTCGAATCAACTTGCAGCACTATACATCAAAGAAGTGGTTCGGTTACACAGGGTGTCAGTGAGCATCGTTTCAGATCGGGATCCTAAATTCACTTCCAGGTTCTGGAAGAGCTTCCAGAGCGCTATGGGTTCCGAATTAGATTTTAGCTCTATCTTTCATCCTCAGACAGATGATCAGACCGAGAGGGTGAACCAGATTATCGAGGACATGCTCCGAGCTTGCATGTTGGACTTCAAAGGTAGTTGAGAGGATCACTTGCCATTTGTTGAATTCGCCTACAACAACAACTATCAGGTGAGCATCCAGATGACACCTTTCGAGGTCTTGTATGAGAGAAGTTGCAGGTCTCCTCTATACTGGGATGAAGTTGGTGAGTGGAAAATTTTGGGTCCAGAGTTGATCGAGCAGACCGCAGACATGGTTAGGATTATTAGAAAAAGGTTAAAGACTGCACAAGATCGACAGAAGAGCTATGCCGACAACCGTACGAGAGATCTTGAATTTCTTGTTGGTGATTTTGTATTCGTCAAGATTTCACCAACAAAGGACATTATGAGGTTCGGGAATAGGGGCAAGCTCAGCCCTAGATATGTAGGTCAGTTTCAAATTATCACCAGAGTGGATGAAGTTGCTTATCGGGTTGCTCTACCTACTCATATGATGGCGGTTCACAACGTATTCCATGTTTCCATGCTCCGAAAATACATCCCAGATCTGTCGCATGCTATCGAGTTGAATCCTTTAGTGATTCGGGAAGACCTCACATCGATGGAACAACGGGCCCGAATCTTGGACCGCAAGGAGCAAGTATTGCACACAAAAGTCATTCCCCTAGTGCTGGTGCAATGTGAACATCATTCTAAGGAAGAAGCTACGTGAGAATGCGAGGCCGAAGTGAGGGAAAAGTACCCTCATTTGTTTTTGTAGTTGTCTTTCATGTTGTATTTTCCTAATTTTGGGGACAATTTTTGTAAGGGGAGGAGGATGTAGAACCCCAGATTTTCATAGCATGACATGATGAATAGTGTCTAAAGCTTAAAGCCTATTGTAATGCCTTGAATGGTTATCAAAGCTAGTGAGAACCTTGTTTTTGATATATTTCGAGAAGATAATGTGTTATGACATGTATTAAAGCCTTAAGGATATTTTCTTAAGTTTATGGGTATTTAGGATGAAGGAGTAAGAGTATAAAATACTATAAGTGTCAAAAAATGGTTATTTCTTAACATTACCCTCAACTTTAAGAAGCTCTAGATTTGTCACCATTGATCGGAATCGAATGATTCTTGAACCATTAGAAATATATGGAATCTCTCTTCAAGGTTCATGTTTATCATTTTTCTATATTTTGAATTGAGGTTAAGCTAAATGTTGGATTTCCGAAGTCGGGTCTGCTGAAAATCTGGGCTACTAAAATCCATTTTCAGATCAGTCTGCTTTAGAGTTCATTTAGGTAATTAAAAGCTCAGAATTAGGATTTGTCTATCAGATACAAAACTTTTCCTCTTCAAATACGAATCCAACGCAAGTTGAATCGTCAAAATCCGATAAGCGAGTCAAAAGTTATGTCCGAAATACCAAAGGGGGAAAAACTCAACCCAGTCAGAGCATCCACTCGTCGCCGAGTGCCCTGAACTCGTTGACGAGTGAGACAAAAAAAATGCTCATAAATCTCACTCGTTGAAGACTGTAACCCCCTCATCGACGACTGGAACCCTCTCGTCGATGACTGCATGTGTAAGGATCGCAAAAAATGGATTTTTAAAGGGTATAAGCGTGATTTTCGCAAACCCAACCCTATAAATACCCAATTTTCGTGGGATTAAAAGTTCTAACACTTTGATAAACATATTTTGAGAGAAAAGAGGAGAAACCTAGGGTTCCAAATAGGGTTTTCTTCTGAAATCAAGGAGGAGCTCGAATCCTCACTTCCCAAGCTTCCACAAGCTTAGATCTTCATCCTCGAGCGTGGATCTCCATTTTTAAGCTTAAGACCATGTCAAATCATCATTTCAAGCTAAGATTTTGTCTTTGCAAGGTAAGTACACCCTTCTAGTTGGCTTAGTAATAACCTAGATTTTAAAGTAGGAAAGTTGGATTAAACTTGTGTATTCTTTTTTGCAAACCAAGTATGTTCTCCTAAAATGTATAGATTATATTAAATATGGATGGATGTGTGGAATGCATGGAGGGTTGAGGTGATTTTGGATGCTATGGAGAAGGTGGATGATTGTCATATGATGGGAAAAATGGGGAAGGGAAAAGTACAAATAAAACACGCACTCAAGATGTTTGATGAAATGCTTGACTATGAAAATAGGAATAAAATGCCTAGAAGAAAGTTAAATGTTAGGTGTGTGATAAAATGCGTGTACAAGGTTTAAATCTAAGACTATGCAAACATGGTTTAGGGGTTTTTCTCCAACTTGGTAATTTTGTTAACATGCTCTATCTGTTTAGTTAAAATCTCACATGTCTATAGAAATGTTGAAATGTTATATTACGTCTTTTAATTGTTCATGTCACTATGATGCCACAAATTGTTAAGCACCAGCACGCATGCATGCATGAACCAAGTTTTAGTATAAGTATATGAACCACAACCAAGAACAAAACATGTGATTTACGAAACGAATTATAAAGCTAAACTTTGGGTCGGTCAAGGATGGGGCATATCCAAGGATATGTCACAGCTGGCTCACAAGAAAACAAGACAAGCATGATAATCCCGAACATTTGGCCGGTCAAAGATGTTGGTGCACCTTTTCTATTTTCGTTGAAGGGTATTTACATACCCGGCTCACAAGTTGCTTTCAAGAATTCGTTGAAGGGTATTTATATTCCCAACTCACAAGTCGTTATAAGGGCACTAACATCTGGCTCACAAGACAAGCGTGACATGACAAGCAAGACAAGACAAGTGTGATTTTAAACAAGCAAGACAAAACACGCATGATTCTCACAGGACAAGAACAAGACAAGAATGAGTTTTTAACACGACAAGCAAGTTTTGAAAACACGAAAAGATATTTTCAAGAATAAGTTATGAATTATGAGCACGAGTTTTATACAGAGTTTCGCATTTAGTTCCATACATGTTAGGATCATTATATTGTTTAATTTGGTAAAATGAATTGAATTATATTATTACTATTGTTAGCTAGTAGCTTGTACTCGCTGAGTATTTCGATACTGAACCATACATTTCATGTCGGAAGGTTCGGTGGATATCTTCAACCCTAAGCCATGGGTTGAGGAATAATATGTTGAAGAAAAAGCACATATTCCATTACAGCCTCAGAAGGATAGGGATTTATACAGGTGGCCGTATCTAGACTATTGCTGAGTGGAGAGTCAGTGAGGTCTCCTTATTTTGGTATTTTGATAGGTGGGCATGTCCACCTTTACTTTGGTTAAGTTTTATATATGAACTTGGAATACTGATCAGGTATAGAAAAGAAAAGAAAATTTGAGTTCACACTTCCGCATTGTTTCACTTCCGCATTTATTTTGTTTCCACTATAATATGTCTTGTATATTTCACAGGATGGTTTTCCAAGTTATGACAGTAACGTCTAAAGTCTCACCTAACTCGTAGGGGGGATTTTGGGGCGTTATATCAAGGCCAAACACCAAAGGCCTGCAAGAATCCTTCAAGCACTCCTTGTTCCGGAAGGAAAGTAGGAAAACATCTCGATGAATTTTTTGGTAGGTTTTCCAAGGAAAGCAAAGAACTCTGATGCTATATGGGAAGTAGTTGATCGATTGACTGAGTCAACTCACTTTCTTCCACATCGGACTACATTCAATTCGAACTAGTTGGCAAGCTTGTATATCAAGGAAGTGGTTTGTTTGCATGGGGTGTCGGTTAGCATTGTGTCGGATAGAGATCCGATATTCACTTCAAGATTCAAAAAAAGCTTTCAGCAAGCTATGGGTTCTCGATTGAATTTCAGCACAGCCTTTCATCCTCAGACTGATGGGCAAACTAAAAGAGTGAATCAAATTATTAAAAATATGCTACGGGCATATATGTTGGATTTCTCAGGCAATTGGGAGGATCACCTACCATTAGTAGAGTTTGCTTATAATAACAGCTATCAGGCAAGCATTCAAATTGTACATTTCGAGGAACTTTATGGTAGGAGTTGTCGTTCACCTCTATACTGGGATGAAGTAGGTGAAAGGAAAATATTGGGTCATGAACTCATTGAGCAAACATCGAACAAGATTTAAGTGATCAGAGATAGGTTAAAGACCGCCCAAAATAGGAAAAAGAGTTATACCGACACTCGCTGAATGGACTTGGAATTTCAAGTTGGAGACCAAGTATTTGTGAAGATCTCTCCAACAAAGGGAGTAATGAGATTTGGAAAAAGGGGAAAAATGTGTCCAAGATATGTGGGCCCCTTTGAAACCACTACTAGGGTTGGGTTAGTTGCATATAGGGTTGTCTTACCTCCTCACATGGCGGCTATCCATAACGCATTTCATATTTCCATGTTGCGGAAGTACATTCCAGATCCTTCTCATGTGAATGATCTTGAGTCATTAGAGATTTGATAGGAATTGACCTTAGTTGAGCAACCGGCTCAAATTTTGGATCGAAAACAGGATTTTAAAATTTTTTGAATAACATCTATTTATAAGAAAAACATCTATTTATAAGAAAAATATTCATTAATTATTTTAAACAATTAACAAATATATTTTAAATGATCAAATCACCTAAAAAGGAATTTCAAAATAAACTATTTATTTCAAAATTTGATTATAACAATTATAATACTAGTTTTTAAAACTATTTAATTATTATCATTATCAAATCTCATTTGAAAAATAATACAAAAAAATAATTATTTATTTATTCATCTCATGAACAAATAAAATAAAAACTACGAGCATAAATAAATAAAAATCATCTCATGAATTATTTTATCTATTTACTTATCCTTTAAAACAAACAAAAAAATACTCCTTAACCCTGAGCTCTGATATCACTTGAAGAAAATTCAAATAAAAAATTCATGCAGAAAACTGAATCCCGAAGATCTTTACACCATAGATAGCAAATAATTCTAACTACATGTTTAGATAATTATCTCGGTGAATGATGGTTCACCGGTGAAGCACAAAATCAACTTGAACAGTCAGAACTCTTTATGTAGCGCCCCAGAACTTTTGTCTATATATTAGAATTGGTGTCAAGGCTTTTAGCCCTTATAATCTCCCATTTTGTATGAAATGAGAACATTGAAAGTCGGGTAATCTTAATTCAGTAATAAAGAATGTTCATGGGAGTCTAAATGGCAATGGAAAGTGCTATAAAGTGGTAAAGGGTGGAATTTCCTAAGGCGGACATGTTGAAAACCCAGGCTATTAAAACCCAATTCCGGACCAGTGAGCTTTAGGGGAAATTTCATCCATAAATAAACAAGAATTGGAAGATTCTAAAATGTTAGAATTGTTCCTCTTCGAATGACGAATCCAACGCAAGTTGAATAGTCAAAATCCGACGAACGAGTCAAAAGTTATAGCCGAAATACCAAAATAGGAAAATCAGAAATATTCTGTCAGACTTACGAACGATCGTACATACCCTATGAACGATCGTAGGTGAGCTACGATCGATCGTAGAAATTCTATGAATGATTGTAGAATTTTGGAAAATTGGCAAACCCTCTGTGATGTTTATGATCAATCGTAAACATCCTACGAACGATCGTAAAATCTCCAAAACTGGGCAAACTTACTGGATGATTTACGATCGATCGTAGGAAACTACGAACGATCATAGATGAGCTACGATCGATCGTAGGAATCTACGAACGATCGTAGTTGCACGATTTTTTGTGTTTTGGGGATTTTTAGGGTTTCTACCCTTTTGCCTATAAATAGGGCTTTGCCTTGGGGGTTTTGGGTTTACCCTAAACCTAAAAAAGAGTAAGAGAAATTGAGAGAGAAGGGAGAGAGGAGATCTTGGAGAAGCCAAGGTGGGACTTGTGGATTGAAGAGGTTGGAGATAAAAGATCAAGGTTGGAATCACCCCTTCCAAGCTTGAAGCATCTTCTTCAAGTAGGACTTTCCCTAATCAAGTGGGGTTCCCAAATCAAGGGTTTTCTTCAAGATAAAGTGTTGATCTTCAAGGTTAGTACACCCTTCCTAGTTAACTTAGTAGTAACCTAGGTTTTGTTTGAAAATTGATGATGCTTTGGTTTTGTATTTTCCAAAATTGAGATGAATCAAGGTTACCTAAAAATGTATAAGATGAAATAATGAAGTAATGATGTGTGATTATGGATGAATGATGTGTGATGAAAATGATGGAAGGGCAAGGTACTCATAATAAACATACTCCATGTGCTTGATGAATTGATTGAATCAAAAACATGAATAAAACACTCTTAAAGATGTTGAATGCCATATGTTTGATAAATTGCATGAATGAAGTGAAACTAAGGAAAGGAGGACACGATTTAGGGAGTCTTTTCCATTTGATAATTTTAATGAAATGCTTGATATGTTTCCCTTGAAAACTCACATGCTATAAGATTGTGGAATGCTAGATGATGCTTTAAAGTAATATAGGCCATGATGTTCATTAATTGTCAAACACACACAAGCACACATGCATGCATGAACCAATGTTTTCTAAAAGTATAAGTATATGAACATGAACAAGAACAAGACATGTGATTTACGATACGAATGATAAAGCCGGACATCAGACCGGTCAAGAGTAGGGCATATTGTAGCACCCCGGACTTTTTCATCCTAAATGAATAGCACCTTCGTAGCTAATTGGCCGTTTTTGTAGTCTAATTAATAAATAAGGGAGAAATTGGAAATTTTGAAATGTCAGAAATGTTCCTTTTCGAAGTACGAACCCAATGCAAGTTGAATCGTCAAAATAGGACGAACGAGTCAAAAGATATGGCCAAAACAGTCTGGACCTGCAGGCAATCGTAGCTCGGAAGGCACTAAGGACGTAGCTCTAGCTCTGATAACGTATACGTTGTGCATCCGTTGTGCAACAGACAACGGATACGTCGTGCAGCAGACAACGTGTACGTTGTACAGCAAACAACGTGTACGTTGTACAGCTCACAACGGGCACGTTGTACATAAGACAACAGACAACGAGCTCAGCACTATGCACAACACAACGTGACAACGGGTTCGGCACCCTTCATAGCACAACGTGTTCATGCACAACACAACGTGACAATGGGTTCGGCACCCTTCACAACACAACGTGTTCATGCACAACACAACGTGACAACGGGTTCGGCACCCTTCACAGCACAACGTGTTCATGCACAACACAACGTGACAATGGGTTCGGCACCCTTCACAGCACAACGTGTTCGGCACTATTCACAGCACAACGTGTTCGGCACTATTCACAGCACAAAGTGTTTGGCACTATTCACAGCACAGCACAACGTGTTTGGCACTATTCACAGCACAACATGTTCGGCACTATTCACAGCACTCGTGTTTTGCAGAAATTTCAGTAAGGGTATTATGGTGTTTTGGTCGGTTCACTCTTACCTAAAGAGTTTAACCCAAGCCTTTAGGGCTCATTCTCAACACTTAGAGGATTTGGGGGATTAGAAGAGAGGAGAAAGGGTTTCCTAAGCTAGGGTTTTGCTTTTGGAGAAGAATCAAAGGGGTTTTGAGACCCTAGATCACTTCAAGTCCGGTTTTTCTCCAAGATCACGACTCAAGCACTCGTGGAGAGTGTTCTCCAAGCTAGGGCAGTAACCTAAGCACGTTTTTGAAAGGGGTTTCTTCCCCAACTCAAGTCTCCTTCAAGCAAAGGTGTTCTTCTTTCAAGTTGGAGCTTCAATGAAGGTTTCTACCAAGGATCAAGCCTTGATCTAAGGTTAGTACACCCTACTAACTTACCCTAGCAAAGATCTAGGTTTTCTATATAAAAATGTGATTCTTTATATTATGTTTTCCACCTTATGAAATGTGTTATCCCCCATTAAATATAAACAAGATAATGGAAAACGTGTGGATGTGTGGATGGAATGTTGGATGTGGCGATTGGATGCCGAATGGGTGATGTATGGTATGTGTGGATTGTGGGTTGGAAAATGGAGGATGGGCATTGCACAAATAATAAACTTACCTTTGTGTGATTGAATGGAAAATATGCACTAAAATGATGGAAATGAACCATGAAGGAAAATAGCATACTATGTGTTTGACAAAATACCTAAACTATGAATAAATGGTTTAAATGAAGAAAATGGAAATAGGTTTTATGCATGTGTTCTTATAGACGATGAATTGATCCAATGTCATGCGAATTACTGAAGTTACCTATGCTAATATTATGAATTGAATTGTAATGCCATATCTCTTTTGTTAAGCGCATTCCCACGATTGTTATTATTGGCACGCACGTGAGCACACATGATAGCATGAACCGAGATTTCAAGAGCATGTGCATATAATAAACAACAAGAAAATATTGCATGTCAAGGAGGTTGGTAGCCTAGGGACATTCGGGTACTAGCCTCTGGCTCACAAGATAACCCCTAAATCACCTATTGTCAAGGAGGTTGGTAGCCCAGGGAGATTCGGGTGCTAACCTCTGGCTCACAAGAAAACTAAACAAGTAATAAAAATCACCTATTGTCAAGGAGGTTGGTAGCCCAGGGACATTCAGGTACTAGCCTCTGGCTCATAAGAAAACCAAACATTGCATATCAAGGAGGTTGGTAGCCCAGGGACATTCGGGTACTAACCTCTGGCTCACAAGTGCATTGCATATCAAGGAGGTTGGCAGCCCAGGGAGATTCGGGTGCTAGCCTCTGGCTCACAAGTTACGAGATGGAGGTTTACAAGATGATGATCATGCATTCATGCATGCACACATACATGATTTCTACGAGGCATACCGGGACATGACATGGGTTTTCAAGCATGAGTTTTATCGGCATTTTCGCATTCATGTACGCACGTCAGGATGCTTGTATTGTATCATGCCTTATACTGTTTCTTTTGTGATGTTTCTATTACTGCTTGTATGATATTACTATTGTGTGTTTTATTATTGTTATGGTCTGCTAGTAGCTTGTACTCGCTGAGTATTCCATACTCAGGTATTGAGGGAGCCCTCGACCCGGAGCCTTGGGTCGAGGAAGAGTATATAGAGGAGAGAGAGCCGGCTATTCCATTACAGTCTCAGGCGGACCGAGACCTCGATGTGTGGCCATACCTCGACTACTGTTGAGGGGAGAGTATGAAAGGGTCTTGTGTATTTTGATAGGTGGGCCTATCCACCTTAGACTTAGACATGTCTTGTATAGAAGCTTTTCGGAGAATGAGGCCTCCAACTTTTTGTGGAAGCATTGATCCGCTTGTCGCCGAGGGTTGGATTCGGCAACTCGAGAAGATATTCTCGGTATTGGCACCTATGGAAGTGGAAAGAGTCACTTGGGCCGCCTTCATGCTAGAAGGTGAGGCCGATCATTGGTGGAAGTTTGCACTTCGGACCCGAGAGTTGACCCGACAAGGTCAAGACTGGACTTGGGAAGAATTCTTGGATGTTTTCAACAAGAAATACTTCCCGGTCGGGATGAAAGAGAAGATGGAAGTTGAGTTTATTACCTTGGAGCAAGGTAATATGTCAGTAGCCGCTTATGAGGCTAAGTTTTCGGAGCTATCTCGGTTTGCTCCACATATGATAGCGACCGAGGCTATGAAAGGCCGAAAATTTGAAAGGGGGTTGAAGGCCTACCTCAAGGACCGAGTCTCAATGTTCAGACATGAGACATATTCAGAAGTAGTGGACAAGGCACTGTTGGCCGAGTCGAACTCCGAGGAGTTCTTCAAGAGAAGAGGAATGGAGAAGGGACAGTCGAGTAGTTCGGGGGAGAAAAGAGCGAGGACTACTTTGTATCAGTCCGCAGGGCCGGCTCAGTCACAGAGGATAAATTCGGCACCGCAGGCTCCCCGCCCTTTTGCTCCACCGGCTTTTGCCCAGACTTCTCGCCCCGCAGTGACACAGGCTACGGGATATGCTCCTCCCACCTATTTGCACGACATATGCACCCTTTGTGGAAGGAGGCACCGAGCGGGAGAATGCCGAAGGGTTACTGGAAGTTGCTTCCATTGTAGTGACCATGGCCACATGGTTAGAGATTGTCCCCGACGTCAAGTGCCAGCTCAGTCTTCAGGGAGCAGACCCCCGATGAGGCAGACATCTCAGCCTAGCTCTTCTCAGGCTTCGAGGGCCTCACAGTCTACACGGCCTCCTCGCCCAGCCACCCAGGGTCGAGTTTTTGCTCTATCGGAGAGAGACGCACGTGCATCCAATGATGTCGTGCAAGGTACGCGAGAATTTTGAGTTTAAGTGTAAAAATTTCTATGGTTTGTTATGTGGTTATTTATACTAAGGGTTACCTATGTATGATGCTTGTTATTGTTTGAAATCTACTGATATTAGTTACTTAATCGCACAGGCGCTTTATTAGTGAACGAGTGTCTCGCTCGAGTGTTGATAGACACAGGATCTACTCACTCTTTTGTCTCACCAAGTTTTGCAAAGGGCTTTTTGACTGAGGTTACTCCGTTGGAGCAGGAGTTGACCATTGCAACTCCACTCGGCAAGTCAGTTGATACGGACAAGATATACAAGGATAGTGTGGTTCAAGTGGGGGAGAATGAACTATTAGCCGATCTTATCGTCCTGGATTTCCAAGACTTAGATTTTGACGTCATCTTAGGGATGGATTGGTTGTCAAACCATCACGGGAATGTTGCGTGTTTTGAAAAGATGGTGAATTTCAAGCCGGAAGGAGTTAAGCCTTTTCATTTCCGAGGATTGAGAGAAAGGGATATTGCTCGCCTTGCAGCTTTGAGCTTAGCGAACCCCGAAGTACAAAACTCCTCGACTATTCCAGTTGTGAGTGAGTTCTTAGATGTGTTTCCAGAGGAACTTCCCGGGTTACCTCCAAATCGGGAGATTGAGTTCGCTATAGAGCTTACTCCGGGCACCGCTCCGATTTCAAGAACCCCATATAGAATGGCCCCGATAGAGCTTGAAGAATTGAAGAAGCAAATTGAGGAGTTACAACAACTTGGTTTCATCCAACCAAGTGTGTCACCGTGGGGAGCTCCGGTCCTTTTTGTAAAGAAGAAAGACGGGTCGATGAGAATGTGTATAGACTACCGTCAGTTGAACAAGGTAACTATCAAGAATCGTTATCCCTTGCCAAGGATTGATGACTTGTTCGACCAACTGAAGGGAGCGAGATTCTTCTCCAAAATTGATCTTAGATCGGGGTATCATCAATTAAGGATCAAGGTGGAAGATGTTCCGAAGACGGCTTTCAGGACTCGGTATGGGCATTACGAGTTCCTTGTCATGCCTTTTGTGCTGACGAATGCACCGGCGGCATTCATGGATTTGATGAACCGGGTGTTCCGATCTTACTTAGATCGATGCGTGATTGTATTCATTGATGACATTTTGGTGTATTCCCAGACACGGGAAGATCACGCACGAGACCTCCACCTTGCTCTAGAGATGTTGAGAGAGCATAGGCTATATGCCAAATTGAGTAAGTGTGAGTTCTGGTTAGAGAAGGTCGCATTTCTTGGACACGTGGTGTCGGCCGAGGGCATTTCTGTAGATCCAGCCAAGGTTGAGGCAGTCATGAGTTGGGAGAGGCCCAAGAGCGTCACGGAGATACGTAGTTTCCTTGGATTGGCAGGCTACTACTGGAGATTTGTGGAGGGATTCTCCAGTTTGGCTGCACCTCTCACCTACTTGACAAGGAAAAATGCAAAGTTCAGTTGGAGTGACCGATGTGAAGTAAGTTTCCAAGAGTTGAAGAAACGCCTCACCACAGCCCCTGTCCTTACTATGCCATCTGGACCTTTTGGGTATGAGGTGTATAGTGATGCTCGCATGTTGGACTCGGGTGTGTCCTAATGCAACACAAGAAGGTCATTGCCTATGCATCAAGGCAGTTGAAAGAGCATGAAAAGAACTACCCCACTCACGACTTGGAGCTTGCGGCGGTCGTGTTTGCACTTAAAATTTGGTGACATTATCTGTACGGGGTGGAGTTCTATGTGTACACGGACCACAAGAGCCTCAAGTATCGATGTAGAGCCCCAGACTTTTTCATGCTTAATACATGGCACTTTCGTTGCCATTTTGCCTTTAAAGAGGTATAATTAATAAATAAGGAAGAAATTGGAAATTTTGAAATGTCAGAAATGTTCCTTTTCGAAGTACGAACCCAACGCAAGTTGAATCGTCAAAATCGGATGAACGAGTCAAAAGATATGGCCAAAACAGTCTGGACCTGCAGGCAATCGTAGCTCGGAAGGCACTAAGGACGTAGCTCGGAAGGCGCTAAGGACGTAGCTCTGATAACGTGCTCTGATAAGGCACAGACAACGAGTACGTCGTGCAGCAGACAACGAGTACGTTGTACTGCTCACAACGGGTACGTTGTACATAAGACAACGGGCAACGAGCTCAGCACAACGTGTTCAGCACTATTCACAGCACAACGTGTTTGGCACTGTTCACAGCACAACGTGTTCAGCACTGTTCACAGCACAATGTGTTTGGCACTATTCACAGCACAACGTGTTTGGCACTGTTCACAGCACAACGTGTTCAGCACTGTTCACAGCACAACGTGTTCAGCACTGTTCACAGCACAACCTGTTTAGCACTGTTCATAGCACAACGTGTTCAGCACTGTTCACAGCACAACGTGTTTGGCACTATTCACAGCTCAACGTGTTCAGTACTCGCGTTTTTGCAGAAATTTCAGTAAGGGTATTATGGTCTTTTGGTCGGTTTACTCTTACCTTAAGAGTTTAACCCGAGCCTTTAGGGCTTCATTTCGACACTTAGAGAGATTGGGAGATAAGAAGAGAGGAGAGGGCGATTCCTAAACCTAGGGTTTCCATTTTGGAGAAAAATCAAGGGGTTTTGAGACCCTAGATCACTTCAAGTCCGGTTTTTCTTCAAGATCAAGGCACAAGCTCGTGAGGAGCATCTCCTCAAGCTAGGGCAGCAACTCACGGTCGTTTTTGGAAGGGGGTTTCTTCCTCACTTGATCAAGGTCGGTACTTCGTGCTACCCTCCTAGTTATAGTTCCTTCTTTTACTTTATTTCTCTTTGTCTTCTTTCATTTACACATGTATTACGAGATGGGTTGTGAATGGTGAATGGGAATGGTGAATGGAGGTGGATGTTGGGGACTGGATGCCGTGTGGATGATGTGGTGAATGAATGGGAAAGGGCATTGTACTAATAATGAACATACAAGTGTGATGTGAGCATAACCCACCTAGAAAAGCATGATTTCAGTTTAAAGGAATAATGAATAATGAACACACCATGTTTGATGAAATGCCAAGGTGAATAAAGTGAGTTGTAAATTAGGAAATGCATGCCTAATAAATTATGGATATTACTAGGGCCTATGATAGTGTGTTTTCTTGCTTTCCCTAAATGATATGAATATTATATTGCTCAATCATTGATGTTATATGTGTTGTGAAATTACCCAAATGTCATGTTTAAATTCAAATGCAAGTATGCACACGATCCCACAAGCACGGCATGCATGACATGAATTTACCGAGGCTTTCAAGAACAAGGTTAAGAGGTGGGACATATCCTACGATATGTTTTACCTCGCTTTTCACAAGAAAACAAGAACAAACATCCCACGAGGAGTCTCCCCTCACTCACAAGTGCATATCATGAAGAAGGGCCTCCCTTCCCTCGCAAGTACATACATATCATGAAGAAGGGCCTCCCTTCCCTCGCAAGTACATACATATCATGAAGAAGGGTCTCCCTTCCCTCGCAAGTGCATTGCATAAAGAAGGGTCTCCCTTCCCTCTCAAGGCATCTCACAAGCGCATCTCACAAGTGTATCTCACAAGTTACATGATCACAAGTCAGCACGCATGACATGCATGACATGACACAATATACAAGAATCAAGCAAGATAGACAAGACGAGCTTTCAAGTACGAAAAGATATTTCAAGCCAAGTCAAGTGCACGATGTTTTCAAGAGGTTTCATCGGCATTCTACAAATTACAAGCATGATTATAAATTGCTTTGCTTCCTTGTAAGATATGAATTGTTTCCTTCTAACATGTATGAATTGCTCCTGAATTATGTATACTATCTGTATGCTATGACTATTGGTTAGTATTTAGTACCCGCTGAGTATTCCAAGCTCAGCCGTACTTCTTATGTCGGCAGGTGATGGCGGAGCAGCTGCTCCTTTTGATGTCTATGCTCCGAGCCCTTGGGTGGAGGAGGAGTACATCGAGGAACCTTTGGAGGAACCTTTAGAGGAACCTCCAGTAGAGGGTTACCATTAGGTGGTTGTAGATTCTGAGTGGATTAGCTGTGGGTGAGCATGAGTGATTATACCCATGTGTTTTGGCGGGTCTGTCCGCACTTTCTTTGGGATTCCTTTTGTGTAAACTTGGACTCGTATATACATAGAGGTTTGTTTAGACTTCCGCTGTGCTATGTTAGAGTATGTTTCCGCTGTTTATATCCTCTATTGTATATGCTCTGTGGGTTTTTGCAGGTTGGTTTGTCAAGCAAGTCATGTAAGCCATGATTAGTCGTCCAAAGTTCACTCTAACTCCTAGGGTGGGTTTTGGGTCGCGACAGAAGTGGTATCAAAGCTTAGGCTTTAGGTCTCTAGGGTCACTTAGAATCTTATACCACGGCTTGACAAGAGCATATGTTAGGAAACAAGTTAGGAAGGAAGTGAGTCGGGAACGAGTCTGGTTCCAAGTGTAAGACTAAACTTTAGTCTTAGTCTAAAATGGTTGCTTTAACCAAGTACGGTCCTAGGTACGCTAGAACACTAAAGTATAAGTATAATGTGATGAATACTCTGATGACTTGATGTGATGTGTAGTAGTATTATACAACTATTACAAATTGAATTATAGTGAAATGACATTGAAATAAGCTGTGGTTTCAAGTGAGACTCATGTGGTGCTATTGTTCTCAGGACTTTAGTCATGAGGCGGGGCACACGGGGTCGTGGAGCACACACCAGAGCTTCCTCTTCTTTACGGGATGAGGATGAGCAGCCGGACCTCTCTCAGGTCTTAGGTTCTATTGCTAAGACACTCGCCATACTGGCGGCTCAGCTGGCTATACCATCATCGGCGGCACCTACTCCACCGCCCGCAGCTCCAGTACATCGTACCGCTGGAGTTGAGGCATTCAGGAGATTGAGGCCTCCACCCTTCCATGGGAGTGTGGACCCTCTTGCTGTGGCGGCATGGATCCTCCAGATGGAGAAGATCTTTGCGGTCCTCTCGCCTACAGAGGAGGATAGAGTAGCATGGGCAGTTTTCATGCTAGAAGGTGAAGCCCACCATTGGTGGTTGTCCGCATTGAGGACACAAGATTTGACCATGCAGGGTCAACCTTGGACTTGGGAGGAGTTCAAAGATACTTTTTACAAGAAGTATTTTCCGATTGGAGCATGGGAAAAGAAAGAGAGATAATTCATCAACCTTGAGCAAGGTTTGATGTCGGTGGCACAATACGAGGCCAAGTTCTCGGAGCTATCACGCTTCGCGACTCACATGGTTGCCACCGAGGCAATGAAGGCAAGAAGGTTTGAGCAAGGGCTCAAAGATGTTATCATGGAGAAGGTTTCGGTTTTCAGACATGCTACATACCTTGAGGTAGTAGACAAGGCCTTATTGGTCGAGGCCAATTCAGAGACATTGTCCAAGAAGAGGGAGTTGGCAAGAGGCCAAGCTAGTAGTTCAGCACCTCCAGAGAGGCGGGCTCGTACCGGCCCTTATCAGTATACATGGCCAACACCACCGATGAGACCGACTTATGCGGCCCCAGCACCACGATAGTACGTGCCACAGGCACCTCGACCTCAGGCTCTTCCAGCTCCGCGGCCAGTTGCACCTCAGACGGTGAGGTATGCTCCACCTCCGGCCCCTCCGACTTATACACACGAGGTCTGCACTTCATGCGACCGAAGGCACCCGGCAGGAGATTGCCGAAGAGCATCGGGTGGATGTTTTCATTGTGGTCGCCAGGGCCATATGATCAGGGATTGCCCCAGTCGGCATTTACCAGGCCAGTCTCAGGGGATTAGGCCACCAGCACGCCCAGCAGGATCATATCAGGCGTCACCTCAGACTACCCGGTCTACACCTCAGTCTCGCCAGGCGAATCAGGGACGGGTTTTTGCCTTAACAGAGGGTGATGCACTTGCATCTGACGATGTAGTGCAAGGTACGCAGTTGTAGCTTATTTAATTATCCGTAAATTAAACTGTTAAGTATTAATTGATTGTGTACGTACTTGGCATGTTATATATATCTATAAATACCTATATGTATACATTATTGATGCATGGATTGACTTAGCTAGCTAAAATTTCAGGAACCCTACTAGTCAATGAGTATTTGGCTCGAGTATTGATTGATACCGGGTCTACTCATTCGTTTGTCTCGCCGAGTTTTTCAGAAGGCTTTTCTGAAGAGCCAAGTCAGCTAGAACCGGAGTAATCCATTTCGACTCCTCTCGGCAAAATAGTATTGGCAGATAAAGTGTATAGAAATAGTGTGGTCCAAGTGGGAAGCCACGAGTTGGCGGTTGATCTCATCGTCCTTGGATTCCAAGATTTTGATGTTATATTGGGAATGGATTGGTTAGCTGCACATCGTGGGCATGTAGCTTGCTTTGAGAAAATGGTACTCTTCAAGCCAGTAGAAGGAAAACCATTCCACTTCCGCGGGTTGAAAAGTAGATATATTGATCGTTTTGCGGCGTTGAGCTTAGCTAACCCCGAGGCAAATGACTCATCAACTATCCTGGTTGTGAGTGAGTTCCTAGATGTATTTCCAGAGGAGTTGCCAGGATTGCCTCCAAACAGGGAGATTGAGTTTGTGATCGAGCTTGCACCAGGCACAGCTCCTGTTTTCAGGGCTCCGTATAGAATGGCCCCTATTGAACTCAAAGAGTTAAAGACCCAGTTGGAAGAATTACAAGGTCTTGGTTTCATTCGACCAAGTGTCTCACCGTGGGGTGCCCCGGTGTTGTTTGTTAAGAAGAAAGATGGCTCGATGCGGATGTGCGTCGATTACAGGCAATTGAACAAAGTCACTATAAAGAATAAGTATCCCTTGCCTAGGATTGATGACTTGTTCGATCAGTTGAAGGGAGCGAGATTTTTCTCGAAGATAGACCTTCGATCGGGTTATCACCAGTTGAAGATTAAGGTGAAAGATGTTCCCAAAACTGCTTTCAGGACTCGGTATGGACACTACGAGTTCTTAGTGATGCCTTTTGGACTCACGAACGTGCCGGCAGCCTTTATGGATTTGATGAACCGGGTGTTCCGGCCATATCTTGATAGGTGCGTGATTGTGTTTGTTGATGACATTTTGGTCTATTCCCAGACACGGGGAAGATCACACACGCGACCTACGCCTTGCTTTGGAAATGCTAAGAGAGCACAAGCTATACGCCAAACTTAGCAAGTGTGAGTTTTGGTTGGAAGAGGTGGCATTCCTAGGCCACATTGTTTTTGCAGAAGGTATCTCGGTAGATCCAAAGAAGATCGAAGCAATTATGAGTTGGGCGAGGCCCAAGAGTGTTACCGAGATACGCAGCTTTCTTGGGTTGGCAGGCTACTACAGGAGATTCGTAGAGGGTTTCTCTAGCCTTGCAGCACCACTCACTTACCTGACAAGGAAGAACGCCAAGTTTGTATAGAGTGATAAGTGCGAGATCAGTTTCACGGAACTGAAGAAGAGGCTTACTACAGCCCCTGTCCTTACTGTGCCATCTGGACCTTATGGGTATGAGGTGTATAGTGATGCCTCACACATTGGACTTGGGTGTGTGCTCATGCAACACAAGAAAGTCATTGCCTATTCATCAAGGCAATTGAAAGAGCATGAAAAGAATTATCCCACGCACGACTTGGAGCTTGCGGCGGTCGTGTTTGCACTTAAGATTTGGCGTCATTACCTTTATGGGGTGGAGTTCTATGTGTTCACGGATGACAAGAGTCTCAAGTACCTCTTTTCCCAAAAGGAATTGAATCTAAGGCAACGACGTTGGATGGAATTTCTGAAGGACTATGATTGTACCATTCAATACCACCCGGGTAAAGCAAATGTAGTGGCTGATGCTTTGAGTAGAAGACCTTAGGGGTTGTTAGCACACATGTTGGTTCAAGAATGGAAGCTACTTGAAGACTTGGCAAATCTGGACATTAGTGTGAATGACTCTGTTCGTAGTCCTATCTTGGCAAATGTCACGGTTCGGCCATACATTATAGATTTGATCCAAGAATACCAAGCCACGGATGCTGAATTGTTGGCTTATCAGGACAAGGAAGTTGCTAAGGGTAGTGAGGACTTCTCTCTCACTAGTTGGGGTGCTATCACATTCAAGGGAAGGCTGTGCGTCCCAGCCAATGCAGATCTTCGAAGAGAGATTTTGGATGAAGCACACCGTTCGAAGTACACAGTGCATCCAGGGGGTACAAAGATGTACCGGAACCTCAAGAGTCACTTTTGGTGGCGGAATATGAAGAGGGAGGTTGCGGAATATGTAGTACGGTGCTTGGTGTGTCAACAGGTAAAAGCAGAACACATGCGGCCCGCAGGTCTATTACAGTCCCTTCCGATTCCCGAGTGGAAATGGGAGAACATATCCATGGATTTCATAGTTGGCTTGCCAAAGACGGCAAGGGGCTCAGATGCGATATGGGTAGTAGTGGATCGTTTGACGAAGTCCGCTCATTTCCTACCATACCGAACTACTTTCAACTCTAGCCAGTTGGCTGCGTTATACATCAAGGAAGTGGTTAGGTTTCACGGAGTGCCCGTAAGTATTGTGTCAGATCGGGATCCAAGATTCACATCACGATTCTGGAAAAGCTTCCAGGAGGCTATGGGTTCCCGACTTGATTTCAGCACCGCTTTTCATCCACAGACGGATGGACAAACCGAGAGAGTGAACCAAGTCATTGAAGACATGCTTCGGGCTTGTATGTTGGATTTCAGAGGCAGTTGGGAAGAGCACTTGCCTTTGGTTGAATTCGCCTATAATAACAGCTATCAGGCGAGTATCCAAATGGCACCATTTGAGGCCTTGTATGGGCGAAGTTGTAGGTCTCCTCTCTATTGGGATGAGGTAGGAGAAAGGAAAGTACTTGGTCCGGAATTGATTGAGCAAACTGCAGGCACAGTTAAGATCATTCGGGATCGATTGAAAGCCGCTCACGAAGCATGTCTTCAATGAGGATGGGCATTGCACAAATAATAAACTTACCTTTGTGTGATTGAATGGAAAATATGCACTAAAAGGATGGAAATGAACCATGAAGGAAAATAGCATACTATGTGTTTGACAAAATACCTAAACTATGAATAAATGGTTTAAATGAAGAAAATGGAAATAGGTTTTATGCATGTGTTCTTATAGACGATGAATTGATCCAATGTCATGCGAATTACTGAAGTTACCTATGCTAATATTATGAATTGAATTGTAATGTCATATCTCTTTTGTTAAGCGCATTCCCACGATTGTTATTATTGGCACGCACGTGAGCACACATGATAGCATGAACCGAGATTTCAAGAGCATGTGCATATAATAAACAACAAGAAAATATTGCATGTCAAGGAGGTTGGTAGCCCAGGGACATTCGGGTACTAGCCTCTGGCTCACAAGATAACCCCTAAATCACCTATTGTCAAGGAGGTTGGTAGCCCAGGGAGATTCGGGTGCTAACCTCTGGCTTACAAGAAAACTAAACAAGTAATAAAAATCACCTATTGTCAAGGAGGTTGGTAGCCCAGGGACATTCGGGTACTAGCCTCTGGCTCACAAGAAAACCAAACATTGCATATCAAGGAGGTTGGTAGCCCAGGGACATTCGGGTACTAACCTCTAGCTCACAAGTGCATTGCATATCAAGGAGGTTGGCAGCCCAGGGAGATTCGGGTGCTAGCCTCTGGCTCACAAGTTACGAGATGGAGGTTTACAAGATGATGATCATGCATTCATGCATGCACGCATACATGATTTCTACGAGGCATACCGGGACATGACATGGGTTTTCAAGCATGAGTTTTATCGACGTTTTCGCATTCATGTACGCACGTCAGGATGCTTGTATTGTATCATGCCTTATACTGTTTCTTTTGTGATGTTTCTATTACTGCTTGTGTAGAGCCCCAGATTTTTTTTCATGCTTAATACATGACACTTTCGTTGTCATCTCGCCTTTTAAGAGGTATGATTAATAAATGAAGAAGAACTTGGAAATTTCGAAATGTCAGAATTGTTCCTCTTCGAAGTACGAACACAACGCAAGTTGAATCGTCAAAATCGGACGAACGAGTCAAAAGATATGGCCAAAACAGTCTGTACCTGTAGGAAAACGTATACTGTGTGCATCCGTTGTACAACTCACCACGGGCACGTTGTACAACTCACCACGGGCACTATTCACAGTACAACGAGTTGGCACTATTCACAGCACAACGAGTTGGCACTATTCACAGCACAACGAGTGGCACTATTCACGGTACAACGAGTTGGCACTATTCACAGCACAACGAGTTGGCACTATTCACAGCACAACGAGTGGCACTATTCACGGTACAACGAGTTGGCACTATTCACAGCACAACGAGTGGCACTATTCACAGCACTACAAGTTGGCACTATTCACAGCACAACGAGTTGGCACTATTCACAGCACAACGAGTGGCACTATTCACAGTACAACGAGTTCACAGCACAACGAGTGGCACTATTCACGGTACAACGAGTTGGCACTATTCATAGTACAACGAGTTGGCACTATTCACAGCACAACGAGTTGACACTATTCACAGTACAACGAGTTCACAGCACAACGAGTGGCACTATTCACGGTACAACGAGTTGGCACTATTCACAGCACAACGAGTTGGCACTATTCACAGCACAACGAGTTGGCACTATTCACAGCACAACGAGTTGGCACTATTCACAGCACAACGAGTTGGCACTATTCACAGCACAACGTGTTCAGCACTCGTGTTTTTACAGAAATTCCAGTAAGGGTATTATGGTCTTTGGTCGGTTACTCTTACCTTAAGAGTTTAACCCAAGCCTTTAGGGCTTCATTCGACACTTAGAGAGTTTGAGAGAATAGGAGAAAGGGGAGAAGGCGATTCCAACCTAGGGTTCCCATTTTGGAGAGAAATCAAAGGGTTTTGAAACCCTAGATCAACCTCCAGCCCATTTTTCTTCAAGATCAAGGCACAAACTCGTGAGGAGCATCTCCTCAAACTAGGGCAGCAGCTACACAGTCGTTTTGGAAAGGGGTTTCTTCCTCATTTCTTCAAGGTCGGTGCTTCTTACTACCCTCCTAGTTATAGTTCCTCTTTCCCCTTCTTTTCTCTTCATTTTCTTTCATTTACACATGTGCTATGAGATGGATAAATGGTAAATGGTGAATGGTGAATGGTGAATGGTGAATGGTGAATGGTGAATGGAGATGGAATGGGTGATTGGATGCCAATGGTTGTGTGTGATGAACAAATGGGGAAGGGCATTGTTCCAATAATGAATGTACATGTATGATTTGAGTAAAACCCATCTAGAAAAGCATGTTGTAGGGTAAATCCATAATGAACACACCATGTTTGATGAAATGCCAAGGTGAACACAGTGAGCTGAAAATCTGGAAATGCATGCCTAATAAATTATGAATATTGCTAGGGACTATGATAGTGTGTTTCCTGTTTTCCCATAATGCTATGAATACTACATTACTCAATCTTTGATGCTATATGTGTTGTGAAATTACCCAAATGTCATCTTTAAATTTGAATGCAAGTATGTACACGGTTTCCACGAGCACGGCATGCATGGCATGATTTATCGAGGTTTTCAAGAACATGGTTAGAGGTGGGACATATCCTACGATATGTTTTACCTCGCTTTTCACAAGAAGACAAGAACCAACATTCCACGAGGGGTCTCCCCTCACTCACAAGTGCATATCATGAAGAAGGGTCTCCCTTCCCTCGCAAGTACATACATATCATAAAGAAGAGTCTCCCTTCCCTCGCAAGTGCATTGCATAAAGAAGGGTCTCCCTTCCCTCTCAAGGCATCTCACAAGGACACCTCACAAGGATATCTCACAAGTTACATGATCACAAGCAAGCACGCATGACATGCATGACATGACACGACATACAAGAATCAAGCAAGATAGACATGACAAGCTTTCAAGTACAAAAAGATATTTCAAGTCAAGTCAAGCACACGATGTTTCAAGAGGATTTATCGGTTTTCTACGAATTACAAGCATGATTATAAACTGCTTTACTTCCTTGTATGATGTGAATTGTTTCCGTTTGACATATATGAATTGCTCCTGATTATGTATTGCTATTTCTACGCTATAATTGTTGGTTAGTATTTAGTACCCGCTGAGTATTCCATGCTCAGCCGTACTTCTTTTGTCGGCAGGTTCTGAGGGAGCTGCTGCCCCATTTGATGTTTGTGCTCCTGGTCCATGGGTGGAAGAGGAGTACGCCGAGGAGCCTTTGGAGGAACCTCCCGTAGAGGGTTATCAGTAGGTGGTGATTAGATTCTGAGTGGATTAGCTGTGGGTGAGATGAGAGTTAGATTTATGTATTTTTGGCGGGCATGTCCACTCTTTCGTATGGATTACTTTTTGTATAAACTTGGATTTGTGTATGTATATACATAGAGGTTTGGTAGTCTTCCGCTGTGCTATGTTAGAGTATGTTTCCACTGTTTATATCCTCTATTGTATATGCTCTGTGGGTTTTGCAGGTTAGTTGTCAAGTAAGTCATGATTAGTCGTCCAAAGTTCACTCTAACTCCTAGGGTGGGTTTTGGGTCGCGACAGAAGTGGTATCAGAGCTTAGGCTTTAGGTCTCTAGTGTCACTTAGAATCTTATACCACGGCTTGACAAGAGCATATGTCAGGAAACAAGTTAGGAAGAAAGTAAGTTGGAAGAGGAGTACGCCGAGGAGCCTTTGGAGGAACCTCCCGTAGAGGGTTATCAGTAGGTGGTGATTAGATTCTGAGTGGATTAGCTGTGGGTGAGATGAGAGTTAGATTTATGTATTTTGGCGGGCATGTCCACTCTTTCGTATGGATTACTTTTTGTATAAACTTGGATTTGTGTATGTATATACATAGAGGTTTGGTAGTCTTCCGCTGTGCTATGTTAGAGTATGTTTCCACTGTTTATATCCTCTATTGTATATGCTCTGTGGGTTTTGCAGGTTAGTTGTCAAGCAAGTCATGATTAGTCGTCCAAAGTTCACTCTAACTCCTAGGGTGGGTTTTGGGTCGCGACAGAAGTGGTATCACCCGATCGAAGATTAAGGCGGAAGATGTTCCCAAAACTGCTTTCAGGACTCGATATGGGCACTACGAGTTCTTGGTAATGCCTTTTGGACTCACGAACGCGCCGGCAGCCTTTATGGATTTGATGAACCGGGTGTTCCGGCCACACCTTGATAGGTGCGTGATTGTATTTGTGGATGACATCTTGGTCTATTCCCAGACACGGGAAGATCACACACGCGACCTATGCCTTGCCTTGGAAATGCTAAGAGAGCACAAGCTATACGCCAAACTTAGCAAGTGTGAGTTTTGGTTAGAAGAGGTGGCATTCCTAGGCCACGTTGTTTCTGCAGAAGGTATATCGGTAGATCCAAAGAAGATCGAAGCAGTTATGAGTTGGGCGAGGCCCAAGAGTGTTACCGAGATACGCAGCTTTCTTGGATTGGCAGGCTACTATAGGAGATTCGTAGAGGGTTTCTCTAGCCTTGCAGCACCACTCACTTACCTGACAAGGAAGAACGCCAAGTTTGTATGGAGTGATAAGTGCGAGATCAGTTTCTTGGAACTGAAGAAGAGGCTTACTACAGCCCCTGTCCTTACTGTGCCATCTGGACCTTATGGGTATGAGGTGTATAGTGATGCCTCACACGTTGGACTTGGGTGTGTACTCATGCAGCATAAGAAAGTCATTGCCTATGCATCAAGGCAATTGAAGGAGCATGAGAAGAATTATCCCACGCACGACTTGGAGCTTGCGGCGGTCGTGTTTGCACTTAAGATTTGGCGTCATTACCTTTATGGGGTGGAGTTCTATGTGTTCACTGATCACAAGAGTCTCAAGTATCTCTTTTCCCAAAAGGAGCTGAATCTAAGGCAACGACGTTGGATGGAATTTTTGAAAGACTATGATTGTACCATTCAATACCACCCGGGTAAAGCAAATGTAGTGGCAGATGCTTTGAGTAGAAGACCTCAAGGGTTGTTAGCACATATGTTGGTTCAAGAATGGAAGCTACTAGAAGATTTGGCAAATCTGGACATCAGTGTGAATGACTCTGTCCGTGGTCCTACCTTGGCAAATGTTACGGTTCGGCCGTACATTATAGATTTGATCCAAGAATATCAAGCCATGGATGCTGAATTGTTGGCTTATCGGGACAAGGAAGTTGCTAAGGGTAGTGAGGACTTCTCTCTCACTAGTCGGGGTGCTATCACATTCAAGGGAAGACTGTGCGTCCCAGCCAATGCAGATCTTCGAAGAGAAATTTTGGATGAAGCACACCGTTCGAAATACACAGTGCACCCAGGGGGTACAAAGATGTACCGGAACCTCAAGAGTCACTTTTGGTGGCGGAATATGAAGAGGGAGGTTGCGGAATATGTGGCACGGTGCTTAGTGTGCCAACAGGTGAAAGCAGAACACATGCGACCCGCCGGTCTATTGCATTCCCTTCCGATTCCCGAGTGGAAATGGGAGAACATATCCATGGATTTCATAGTTGGCTTGCCAAAGACGGCAAGGGGCTCAGATGCGATATGGGTAGTAGTGGATCGTTTGACAAAGTCCGCTCATTTCTTACCCTACCGAACTACTTTCAACTCAAGTCAGTTGGCTGCACTATACATCAAGGAAGTAGTTAGATTGCACGGAGTGCCTGTTAGTATTGTGTCGGATCGGGATCCAAGATTCACGTCAAGATTTTGGAAAAGTTTCCAGGAGGCTATGGGTTCCCGACTTGATTTCAGCACCGCTTTTCATCCACAGACGGATGGACAAACCGAAAGAGTGAACCAAGTCATTGAAGACATGCTTCGGGCTTGTATGTTGGATTTCAGAGGTAGTTGGGAAGAGCACTTGCCATTGGTTGAATTTGCCTATAATAACAGCTATCAGGCAAGTATTCAAATGGCACCATTTGAGGCCTTGTATGGGCGAAGTTGTAGGTCTCCTCTCTATTGGGATGAGGTAGGAGAAAGGAAAGTGCTTGGTCCGGAGTTGATTGAGCAAACTGCAAACACAGTTAAGATCATCCGGGATCGATTGAAAGCCGCTCAAGATCGCCAGAAAAGTTATGCGGACGCACGCCGTAGGGACTTGGAATTTCAAGTAGGGGATCAAGTTTTTGTGAAAGTATCGCCTAGCAAAGGGATCATGAGATTTGGGAAGCGAGGCAAGCTCAGTCCTCGGTATGTTGGGCCTTTTGAGATTATCACGCGGGTTGGTGAAGTTGCTTATCGAGTAGCTCTTCCACCTCACATGGCTGCAGTTCATAACGTCTTCCATGTGTCCATGCTTCGGAAGTATCTTGCGGATCCTTCGCATGTCATAGACTTGGAACAGTTGGAGATTCGAGAGGACCTCACCTTGATTGAAAAGCCAGTCCAGATTTTAGATCGAAGGAATCAAGTGCTTCGCAACAAGACAATCCCTTTGGTTCTTGTGCAATGGCAACACCATGCTCAGGAAGAAGCTACATGGGAGCGTGAAGCCGAAGTCAAAGCAAAGTACTCAGAATTACTTGAATGAGTTTCTGTGTGAAGTCTGTATATGACATGTAATGTTCTTTTTGATTTGTAATGCAAGTAGTGTCTGAATTTCGAGGACGAAATTTTTGTAAGGGGGGGAGGATGTAGAGCCCCAGATTTTTTTTCATGCTTAATACATGACACTTTCGTTGTCATCTCGCCTTTTAAGAGGTATGATTAATAAATGAAGAAGAACTTGGAAATTTCGAAATGTCAGAATTATTCCTCTTCGAAGTACGAACACAACGCAAGTTGAATCGTCAAAATCGGACGAACGAGTCAAAAGATATGGCCAAAACAGTCTGTACCTGTAGGAAAACGTATACTGTGTGCATCCGTTGTACAACTCACCACGGGCACGTTGTACAACTCACCACGGGCACTATTCACAGTACAACGAGTTGGCACTATTCACAGCACAACGAGTTGGCACTATTCACAGCACAACGAGTGGCACTATTCACGGTACAACGAGTTGGCACTATTCACAGCACAACGAGTTGGCACTATTCACAGCACAACGAGTGGCACTATTCACGGT
Organism: Tetracentron sinense; assembly: GCA_015143295.1. NCBI lineage: Eukaryota > Viridiplantae > Streptophyta > Magnoliopsida > Trochodendrales > Trochodendraceae > Tetracentron > Tetracentron sinense. The sequence goes on along the minus strand of CM026565.1, from coordinate 14,099,002 downwards.
ACAACGAGTTGGCACTATTCACAGCACAACGAGTGGCACTATTCACAGCACTACAAGTTGGCACTATTCACAGCACAACGAGTTGGCACTATTCACAGCACAACGAGTGGCACTATTCACAGTACAACGAGTTCACAGCACAACGAGTGGCACTATTCACGGTACAACGAGTTGGCACTATTCATAGTACAACGAGTTGGCACTATTCACAGCACAACGAGTTGACACTATTCACAGTACAACGAGTTCACAGCACAACGAGTGGCACTATTCACGGTACAACGAGTTGGCACTATTCACAGCACAACGAGTTGGCACTATTCACAGCACAACGAGTTGGCACTATTCACAGCACAACGAGTTGGCACTATTCACAGCACAACGAGTTGGCACTATTCACAGCACAACGTGTTCAGCACTCGTGTTTTTACAGAAATTCCAGTAAGGGTATTATGGTCTTTGGTCGGTTACTCTTACCTTAAGAGTTTAACCCAAGCCTTTAGGGCTTCATTCGACACTTAGAGAGTTTGAGAGAATAGGAGAAAGGGGAGAAGGCGATTCCAACCTAGGGTTCCCATTTTGGAGAGAAATCAAAGGGTTTTGAAACCCTAGATCAACCTCCAGCCCATTTTTCTTCAAGATCAAGGCACAAACTCGTGAGGAGCATCTCCTCAAACTAGGGCAGCAGCTACACAGTCGTTTTGGAAAGGGGTTTCTTCCTCATTTCTTCAAGGTCGGTGCTTCTTACTACCCTCCTAGTTATAGTTCCTCTTTCCCCTTCTTTTCTCTTCATTTTCTTTCATTTACACATGTGCTATGAGATGGATAAATGGTAAATGGTGAATGGTGAATGGTGAATGGTGAATGGTGAATGGTGAATGGAGATGGAATGGGTGATTGGATGCCAATGGTTGTGTGTGATGAACAAATGGGGAAGGGCATTGTTCCAATAATGAATGTACATGTATGATTTGAGTAAAACCCATCTAGAAAAGCATGTTGTAGGGTAAATCCATAATGAACACACCATGTTTGATGAAATGCCAAGGTGAACACAGTGAGCTGAAAATCTGGAAATGCATGCCTAATAAATTATGAATATTGCTAGGGACTATGATAGTGTGTTTCCTGTTTTCCCATAATGCTATGAATACTACATTACTCAATCTTTGATGCTATATGTGTTGTGAAATTACCCAAATGTCATCTTTAAATTTGAATGCAAGTATGTACACGGTTTCCACGAGCACGGCATGCATGGCATGATTTATCGAGGTTTTCAAGAACATGGTTAGAGGTGGGACATATCCTACGATATGTTTTACCTCGCTTTTCACAAGAAGACAAGAACCAACATTCCACGAGGGGTCTCCCCTCACTCACAAGTGCATATCATGAAGAAGGGTCTCCCTTCCCTCGCAAGTACATACATATCATAAAGAAGAGTCTCCCTTCCCTCGCAAGTGCATTGCATAAAGAAGGGTCTCCCTTCCCTCTCAAGGCATCTCACAAGGACACCTCACAAGGATATCTCACAAGTTACATGATCACAAGCAAGCACGCATGACATGCATGACATGACACGACATACAAGAATCAAGCAAGATAGACATGACAAGCTTTCAAGTACAAAAAGATATTTCAAGTCAAGTCAAGCACACGATGTTTCAAGAGGATTTATCGGTTTTCTACGAATTACAAGCATGATTATAAACTGCTTTACTTCCTTGTATGATGTGAATTGTTTCCGTTTGACATATATGAATTGCTCCTGATTATGTATTGCTATTTCTACGCTATAATTGTTGGTTAGTATTTAGTACCCGCTGAGTATTCCATGCTCAGCCGTACTTCTTTTGTCGGCAGGTTCTGAGGGAGCTGCTGCCCCATTTGATGTTTGTGCTCCTGGTCCATGGGTGGAAGAGGAGTACGCCGAGGAGCCTTTGGAGGAACCTCCCGTAGAGGGTTATCAGTAGGTGGTGATTAGATTCTGAGTGGATTAGCTGTGGGTGAGATGAGAGTTAGATTTATGTATTTTTGGCGGGCATGTCCACTCTTTCGTATGGATTACTTTTTGTATAAACTTGGATTTGTGTATGTATATACATAGAGGTTTGGTAGTCTTCCGCTGTGCTATGTTAGAGTATGTTTCCACTGTTTATATCCTCTATTGTATATGCTCTGTGGGTTTTGCAGGTTAGTTGTCAAGTAAGTCATGATTAGTCGTCCAAAGTTCACTCTAACTCCTAGGGTGGGTTTTGGGTCGCGACAGCTTGTATGATATTACTATTGTGTGTTTTATTATTGTTATGCTCTGCTAGTAGCTTGTACTCGCTGAGTATTCCATGCTCAGCCGTACTTTCATGTCGGCAGGTATTGAGGGAGCCCTCGACCCGGAGCCTTGGGTCGAGGAAGAGTATATAGAGGAGAGAGAGCCGGCTATTCCATTACAGTCTCAGGCAGACCGAGACCTCGATGTGTGGCCATACCTCGACTACTGTTGAGGGGAGAGTATGAGAGGGTCTTGTGTATTTTGATATTTTGATAGGTGGGCCTGTCCACTTTAGACTTAGACATGTCTTGTATTTATGTTAACTTGGAATACTATTTTGGATCATTAGAAGAAATGAAAATTTGTTTACGCTTCCGCATATATGTTAGCTTCCGCGCTCTGATTATCGTTGTTAGTACTGTATTTTATCTTGTGCATTACAGGATGGTTTGATAGGTACGTAGTGTGACACCTAAAATATCCCTAAACTCCTAGGGGGTATTTCGGGGCGTTACACATATCCTTTGGATATGTCAAACCTGGCTCACAAGGAAAACAAGTTGATAAAGCCGGACATCGAGCCGATCAAGGGTAGGGCATATCGCATGATATGTCATACCTGGCTCACAAGAAAACAAGTTGATTATGCCGGACATCGGGTCGGTCAAAGAGGTTGGTGTACCCTTTTCTATATATATATATATATATATTTCGCTGAAGGGAATTTACATTCCCGGTTCACAAGTCGCTACAAGGGCACTAACCTCTAACTCACAAGAAAACAAGCAAGTCAAGTCAAGAACATGCCAAATCATGACAAAAACAAGCAAGACAAGTGATTCCAACAAGAACAAGACAAGCATGTGTGATTCTTACAAACGAGACCAAGATAAGAACAAGTTTTTAAATATGACACAAACAAGTTTTGAACGACACGAAAGACTATTTTCAAGAACAAGTCAGGATTTTAAAGTATGAGTTTTATCGGTGTTTTCGCATTCACTCATGCATGTCAAGACTATTGCATTGCTTTACTTTTATGTTATGAATGTCCTATTTTACTATTATCGCTTTAAATTCATGTGTTAAACTATATCTCGTTGTTTTATATTGTACACATTATTACTAGTGTTAACTAGTAGCTTGTACTCGTTGAGTATTCCATACTCATCCGTACATCTTATGTCGACAGGTACTGAGGATGTCCTCAACTGTCGCGACCCAAAACCCACCCTAGGAGTTAGGGTAAATCGTGGATGACTAAATCATGACTTACATGACTTGCTTGACAAACCACCTGTAAAACACCCCCAGAGCGTATACAATAGAGGATAACAGTGGAAGCATAACTATAAGACACAGCGGAAGTCTAACAAACCTCTAGGTATATACACATGGTCCAATTTTTAATACAAAGAAATCAAAACAAAGAAAGTGCGGACATACCCGCCAAAATACATGGATATAATCACTCATGCTCACCCACAGCTAATCCACTCAGAATCTAACACCACCTACTGATAACCCTCTACGGGAGGTTCCTCCAAAGGCTCCTCAACGTACTCCTCCTCCACCCATGGACCAGGAGCACAAACATCAAATTGAGCAGCAGCTCCCTCAGAACCTGCCGACATAAGAAGTACGGCTGAGCATGGAATACTCAGCGGGTACTAAATACTAACCAACAGTTATAGCAAGAGATAGCAATGCATACCCAGGAAACAATATAGATATATATGAATCAGGAACAGTTAATATCATACAAAGAAATAAGGAAATTCATAATCATGCTTGCAGTTCATTAAAAGCCGATAAAATCCTTGAAAAACACCATGCACTTGACTTGACTTAAAATACCCTTCGCGTAATTGGGAACTTATTTACTGTGTCATGCTTGTATCATGCGTGTCATGTCATGCTATGCGTGTCATGCGTGTATCATGCTTGCTTATTCGGAATTTAAACATGTTCACATGCCTAGTTGCCGTTCATAGTCCGTCGCAACTAGTACCCTATATGCGGAATGACATGCCTAGTTGCCGTTCATAGCCCATCGCAACTAGCATCCATGCGGAATGATATGCCTAGTTGCCGTTCATAGCCCGTCGCAACTAGTACCCTATATGCAGATGGGTATGCCTAGTTGCCGTTCATAGCCCGTCGCAACTAGCATCCATGCGTGTCATGTCATGCCATGAGTGTCATGAAATGCTATGCTATGCGTGTAATGCGATGGGATGGGAGACCCTTCCCTATGCAATGCATGATCATCTTGTCCTTGACAACAGTGAAGTGAAACATATCGTAGGATATGCCACACCTCTACATCTCGTCCTTGAAAACATCGGTAAATCACGTCGTTTCATGCCGTGCTCGTGTAATCGTGTACACACTTGCAATGGAAATTAAATATGACATTTTAGGGAATTCACAACACATTGTACATCACCATATATACAAGTAATAAATTAAACAATTTAGGGAAAGCGCGAAAACACACTACCATAACCCTAACAATTTCCATGAATGTTTAAGCATGCGATTTCTTTATTTATTATTCATTTCATTCATCTTGGCATTTCATCAAACATGGTGTATTCATTATTGATTTACTCTACAACATGCTTTTCTAGATGGGTTTTACTCAAATCACGCATGTATGTTCATTATTGGAACAATGTCCTCCCCATTTTTTAATCATCACAACACAACCATTGGCATCCAATCGCCCATTCCATCTCGATTCACCATTCACAACCATCCATCTCATAGCACATGTGTAAATAAAGGAAAACAAAGGAAAATAAAGGGAAAAGAGGAACTATAACTAGGAGGGTAGCAAGAAGTACCGACCTTGAAGAAATGAGGAAGAAACCCCTTCCAAAAACGACCGTGAGGTGCTGCCCTAGCTTGGAGAACGCTCTCCACGAGTGTTTGAGCCGTGATCTTGGAGAAGAGCCGAGCTTGAAGTGATCTAGGGTCTCAAAACCCCTTTGATTTCTCCTCCAAAGACAAGCCCTAGGTTGGAATCGCCTTCTCCCCTTTCTCCTATTCTCTCAAACTCTCTAAGTGTCGAATGATGCCCTAAAGGTTCGGGTTAAACTCTTAAGGTAAGAGTAAACCAACCAAAAGACCATAACACCCTTACTGATATTTCTGCAAAAACGCGAGTACCGAGCGATCGGTGTTAATGACCGATCGATCGGTTTCATAACCGAGCGATCGGTTAAAATTTCACTCTCTGGAAAATTTTCCCATACAAAAATCTTGACCGGTCGATAGCCTCCGAGCGATCAGTTTTTGACCGATTGATCGCTCCATGGACCGAGCGATCGGTGGTCTGCAGGTCCAAACTGTTTTGGCCATAACTTTTGACTCGTTCGTCCGATTTTGACGATTCAACTTGCGTTGGGTTCGTACTTCGAAAACAAACATTTTTGACATTTTGGAATTTCTAATTTCTTCCTTATTTATTAATTATACATCTTTAAAGGCAAAATGGCAACGAAAGTGTCATGCATTAAATGTGAAAAGGTCTGGGGCTCTACATCGACCCTGAGCCTTGAGTTGAGGAAGAATATGTCAAGGAGAGAGAGCCACCTATTCCAATGTAGACGTAGATGGATAGAGATTTAAATGTCTGGCCGTATCTAGACTACTGCTAAAGAGAGAGAGAGTCTGTGAGATTTTACCTCTTTTGTATTTTGATAGGCGGGCATGTCCACCTTTACTTTGATATGTTTTGTATAGAACTTGAAATACAGACTTTGTATATAAAAGAAAAATTTAGTTCACGCTTCCGTACTCATGTTTCAGCTTTCGCACTCTGTTTAATGTTTCTATTGCATTATGTTAGTCTTGTTCATTACAAGATGGTTTGGTGGGTATGTATAGTCACACCTAAAGTATCCCTTAACTCATAGGGGATATTTTGGGGCGCGACATTTTGTAGAGATTTCTCGAAGAAATACTCAATGCTCGATTCTTGTTCTTCACTATCCCCACGAAGCTTTTGAATCTTTATTCGTTAAAACTACAAAATTTAAGACTTTTAATGACATTTCCAAATTGCCGTTAAAAACCCCAAAAACGCCGTTATATGTGACTCTATTACGGCGTTTTGAAAACTTCGTTACAGAACAACCTGTCATGGGGTTTTAGAAATGTTGTAATAGACTCAACCTTTCACGACTTTTTAAAAATGCTGTAATAGACTCAACCTTTGACGTCGTTTCAAAAATGCCATAATAGACTCAATCTTTGGCGGCGTTTTAAAAATGCCGTAATAGACTCAACCTCTTACGATGTTTTAAAAATGCCGTTATAGGTATAGTCTATGACAGCGTTTCTTAAACGCCGTCATAGTAATGGATATCAATCACGGCGTTTACCAAACGCCACGGATAGTCATGACATACAAAAATAAAATTATTTTTTAACAAATAATTTTTTTACCTATCTTGTCAATAATAAAATATTTTTTTTACCTATTTTGTACTTGTCAACAATATAAAATATTCCTATCAATCATAAAATATTTTTGAAACCTATTTTGTACCTATCAACAATATAAAATAAATAAAACCGTGCCCATAATGACATTATATATAAAAAGAAATTTTCTATCTGGAGATCTACAATCAGTATAAAATAAATACATTCAATCACACGTGCCCTGCTGTAATAATACACATGTCCAAAAAAAAGTGTCAAAAAATCGTAAGTCTAACTATCTTCATCTCGCTGGTTCCCTCCCGCAGCTCTAAAACTCGACAGGTGTATGCTGCCGGCTGCCTCCTACAAAGACAATAAAATAAAATTATTTATTAGAATATTGAAATGATAAAATTTACAAATTTCATAATTAATTAATATGCAAAGAAGAAAAATAAGGAACAAGGTTCAATCACTAACATGCATGCAAACTCATCACTAACCACACACCACACCAAATCCTAACCGGGTCTCGGTTTTCAATACCGTTTCTTTTAACGCATGTATTTTAACATAACTTAAGTGTGGGAATTGGTTTTGAGTGAATTTGAGGTCGTTTGCCCGATTTGAACATCGTGTAGGCCGAATTCCCAAGTTCTAAAGAAATAGTTTGGCCTAAACCTACAACTACCCATCAAATCCTAACCGAGCCTCGGTTTTCAATGTCGTTTCTTATAACGGGTGTATTTTAATACAAACTAAGTGTGTGCATGGGTTTCGAGTGAATACGAGGTCGTTTGCCTTATTTGGGCACTGAGTAGGCCGAATTCCGAAGTTCTAAAGAATAGTTTAGCTTAAACCTACAACCGTCCATCAAATCCTAACCGGGCCTCGGTTTTCGATGTCGTTTCTTCTTGTTTGCCCGATTTGGGCACTGAGTAGGCCGAATTCTCAAATTCTAAAGAATAGTTTTGCCTAAACCTACAACCGCCCATCAAATCCCAATCGGGCCTCGGTTTTCGATGTCGTTTCTTTTAATGTGTGTATTTTAACACAACCTAAGTGTGAGAATTGGTTTCAAGTGAATCCGAGGTCGTTTACCTGATTTGGACACCAAGTAAGCCGAATTCCTAAGTTCTAAATAATAGTTTGGCCTAAACCTACAACTGCACATCTCCTAACTGGGCCTCGGTTTTCGTTGTCGTTTCTTCTAACGCGTGTATTTTAACACAACCTAAGTATGAGAATTGGTTTCAAGTGAATCTGAGGTTGTTTGCCCGATTTGGGCACCGAGTAGGCCGAATTCCCAAGTTCTAAATAATAGTTTGGCCTAAACGTACAACCGCCCGTAAAATCCTAACCGAGCCTCGGTTTTCGATGTCGTTTCTTTTAAAGCGTGTATTTTAACACAACTTAAGTGTGGGAATTGGTTTCGAGTGAATCTAAGGTCGTTTGCCCGATTTGAGCACCAAGTAGTCCGAATTCCGAAGTTCTAAAGAATAGTTTGGCCTAAACCTACAACCGCCCATCAAATCCTAACCGGGCCTCGGTTTTCGATGTCGTTTCTTCTTGTTTGCCCAATTTGGGCACCAAGTAGACCGAATTCCCAAGTTCTAAAGAATAGTTTGGTCTAAACATACAACCACCTGTCAAATCCTAACCAAGCCTCGGTTTTCGATGTCATTTCTTCTAACACGTTTATTTTAACACAACCTAAGTGTGGGAATTGGTTTTGAGTGAATCCAAGATCGTTTATCCGATTTGGGCACCGAGTAGGCCTAATTCCCAAATTCTAAAGGTTTGGCCTAAACATACAACCGCCAATCAAATCCAAACCGAACATTGATTTTCGATGCCGTTTCTTCTAACCCGTGTATTTTAACACAACCTTGGTGTGGGAATTGGTGTCGAGTGAATCCGAGATCGTTTGCCCGAATTGGGCACCGAGTAGTCCGAATTCCCAAGTTCTAAATAATAATTTGGCCTAAACCTACAACCTCCCATCAAATCCTAACCGGGCCTCGGTTTTCAATGCCGTTAAAAGAAATGCAATTCTCTTTTAACGCCCTAAACCTCGTGGAAATGTTGATTATCCTCTAGCTGTCTCCTTTAGGTGAGGATCTCTAGATGCTTTAATCTCCAGAAGATGCCACGTTACCCCGATTTACAGATCAACCCCACTAGAAAAAGATACACGTGTTCTCTTCCAGATAAATACAAGATACGTGGCACAATTAGTAAGTCTTCCACCGCAAGAAACGGGCACCTATCTTGGGCAGCCCGTGCAATCAATTTCGGGAACTTTAGTCCTTACGAAACACGAAATATTAGCTGTTCTATCATCCCTATTATAGGACCGAGAACTTTTACCATATGATGTAGGACTTCATAAACAGGTGGTTCAGAACTTCAGATCAATAATCGTATGATCCATTTGTACGCTAAATTGTACGCTAAATACTCGTAGTATTAAGGTAATATAACTAACTATACGAAAGAACTTCCCTTTTTTAATATATCGATATTTATTTAAATAATCGTAATAATCCTTTTGCTAACTTGATATGGTATGCCTATAAGCATTTGCATAATTGCATGGGAAGCACCCTACCAGGATTATACATGAACAATTCTTGGTCAATTTCTTGGATAGACACATAGCCTAAAAATCACACTGACTATACGTTAATAGCAAGCCAAAGCTCTAAATTGGACAATTGAACAGTTTGTATCATCATTTTGTCTAAGATCACTGTGCCTAAAATTAGCAAAACACATCAGTCCATCATGAAAGCAGATAGGACATACAAACTGACAGCAAATCTCATAGAAAACCCAGTACATAACACATATAATACATTATGGTTTTGGTGAGCTAGATGATTCAATCTTTAAAATGAACATGTAATTTAAAAAGAAATATTGCAAAACACAATAACATAATAAGGAAAGATATAATATATAGATATAGGCATCTAATAATATAATGAGGGATTTAAGAACTAGTAATTGGATTAGGGGTTAAAAGCCTAGGCGGCAACAAAACATTGAGTCATTTCCATGTGGACTGTGAGGAAAAAAATTAATTGTTCAACACTATGTTGATTATGATTTAAAATTTGGTTTTAAATTAATAAAAACAGGATCATTAGGATCCGGGGATTTGTTTTAATCATGGACTAAAACCCCCATTTAATTTAATCTTTGTTTAGGTTGTGTGTTTAATCTCTTGAAAGAGAAAAAACACACTTTTAGTGCTTTTCCCTTAGTTCTTTAGTCCCACATCGAGAAAGTAGAGAAAATCTAAAGGGTTTAATTACCCAATTGCTTGCTTAGTTGTCAACAACCAAGCATGAGGTGTAGATTTTGACTCACCAATTTCTTTAGTCGATAACTAGGGTGCACGAGCGCACACGCACAGGCACGGGCACGGTCTCAGGTGTGGGCGCGGGCAAAATAGGGCTTTGGGCGCTATGAGGTGCATTTTTTACTTCGCATCGTCGCTTGGGTCGTTATTTATTTTGAGTAAATCAGGACCGTAGATCGAAGGGTCAGTGGGTGCAGGTCCATGATGGGCTGCTCTGAACAAGGCCTGACCCTGTGTGCCATGTGGCCTGCCTGGTGCAGGAGGGGGCTTGGGGAGGGTCTGAGAGCTGTTGGAACTCAAACCAGAGAGTGATCCGTGGAGTGTAGCCTGATCCGTGACCCCAGACCACGGAGCCTAAAGACCAGTGAGCCTGATCCGTGGGTCCAGACCACGGGGCCTAGAGACCAGTGAGCCACCAGACCAGAGTAGGTTCACCCTGGTCCAGTCTACTCCGAGTAGCCAGGGTCCATCAGGATGACTCTATATCAAGGAGCTCTTAGGAGGACCCTAACCTGGAGATCTCCATTAATGATGGTCCTTGAGCTCGATGAAGAAGATGGTGACCCTGACCCATTATCCAGAGGCCTAGAACCAGACCTAGCAAGTTATCTGAATTGATCCAGATCCATGGATACCAGGAAATGTACAGCTTTGTCCAGCTCCTGATGAGGTTACAGAATGCCTTTGGGCTTCTTAACCGTCCATACTGTTCGGTTACCCGATCTGGGATTCCAAATCGAGTAGAACAGTGGATCTGCCCTACATGGGCAAAACCATCTTGGTGACCATCCGTTTTCAAGTGATCCTACCATATTCACATGATGGACCCAATCAGGAGTATCTTGTGGAATGAGTTAATCTAGACAGGCTTGGACTCGTACCCAAACAGAATCTGGAATATGATAAATTGAATTAACCATAATCTTGTGTCCAAACAAAATTGGAATAAGTTAAATAGATTAACTTAAAATCTGTAAATAAACTAGACCTAAGACAATTGATTCTGGCCAAACCAGAAACATATTCTGTGCAGAATCGATTCTGGACAGAACCAGAATCTGTAACCAAACAGAATAGGTGAAGACATACATATTCTTGAATAGGTTAAAATAGGATTAGACCAAATTAGAGTAAACCTAACCCTATAACCAAACTTACCCTTAAACCCTAAAGGGTAAAATGGTAATTTTGCATATTATCTAATTAATTATATTATCTCTTATTGTAAATCCGATAGAACTTTAAGACACTTGGATAATTGACAAACCCTAATTAAATGAATACATATATATATATATATATATATATAATTTTAAAAGGGCATCCTAAAGGAAGATCCCCATCTTCTACTGAGTAGTCCAAACTCGTTGGGAAGACCGGAGAGAATTTGAGCTGAATAATATCCCGAAGATAGAGCTGTCATATCCCTTGCACATTTGAGGCTTCAATTATCTCAAGAAAGACTCACTTGTAACGCCTCTCAGCGAAGCGATTCTCAGTCATAATTAAATAATTAAATCGCTTATTCAATTGCATAATTATCTATTTGTAGTTGCTAAGTGGCTATGTTTGCAGGGATTTAGCCCAAATACACTAACACACTATTTTAAATTATGCTCCGTCGCCCAAAAAAATCTTGAAACAATGTTGCCGCCAACTTTGTAAAATATGGTTTTCTTTCAACTCATTTGTGGGGTTATCACATTATGCTCTTTCTAATCTTCTGCCTATGTAAATAGGTCCTTAGAACATAAATAATTGCAGGCTATCCTCAGTCTACATCATGATATTCCTTCCAAACATGTTCTCACCGCTCTATACTAGCATTCTTGCATGCATTCCTTGTGCTGAAACTCAAACATTGTCAATGAGTACATAACCAATTTAGCCTACAATGAGTTTAAGATCAAAGAATATTTCAATTGAAAAGAAACTGAAAAAATTTATACACACTCAAAAATAAATAAATATATTGTCAAATTCATGTTCTCAAGCTAATCATAAGACACGGTGATTTATTGGCAGAAATAAGACTCTGAAGTCAACTTGGCTTATCAACTACTACCCAAGGCATACATAAGCATAGCAAAACATTAGCTACAAAATAATCAAATATCCATCACCATCATTAAAATGTCTACTATGAAGAAAAGATATTGTCCAGTACAGGCAGAATATGCTGCTAATAAGTGAGTCTGACCTGTAGGGACTACACTTACAAAAATAAAAAGTAAAACCTCTCACCATTAGATTAGTACCATTAAGAAGTTTTCTTGTTTTTAGCAGTTAGCGCCATTTGTTTGCTTGAACTCCAATCCTACATATTTTCATTTTACCCTTTGTTTCATAATTTATCACCAATTGTTCAACATTGACAACTATTCTAGTATTCTGTTGACCCATGTGTGAAGCAAAGTCATTCTCAATGAAGAATAAGTTGCTTTGGTCAACAGCTCTAGAGAAAAAATCTGCCATCTGAAAAAAAATGCATGTTTATAGTGTATTTCCCCTAGAATCTAGACAACCAGAAACTAACATATGAACATGCAGTTATGAAGCATATAAGTGATGTGCAGGCTTCAAATATGCATTGGACTAGATGTGCAAGTTTGCTTGGTTGGGTGGCACCAAGGTGTAGATGATCTTTTCCATGCGTACCCACTTACTGAAATGCATGTATGGAAGACTGGGATATATGAAGGTGTAAGGAACATTACAGAACAACAAAAGGAGAAATGTAATTTTGATTAAAGAATTAACTCAATCAAGTTCAGAAATCAGACAACCAACAGCTAAAAGATTCTGCTCGGATGTTATTGAAATCTGGTCCAGTTCAACATGTAATAACAACATATATGCAAGAGATAAAGTTAATCACATAAAAATTGGAAGATTCGTCTGTTTATGTATTCCATACTGGTTGCACATAGATAATTTTCCAAACAATCAAGGAAGTAAACATCAATATCAAAAAGATCTTTTAGAAATCATAAGCATAAGTAAGAAAACCTGATGTATCTATCATTCAGATAAATGAGAAAGGCACCTTGAAGGAACTATCAGAAAAGGAAAGAACTTGGAAAGGTAATTACCTCATCAGAAGGATCTGATAGTGCTTTAAGAAGGGTATCAAATATGTCATTCAGAAAAGATAAGACCTGTTTCAAGTAAGTAACAAAATTTGAACACCTTCCACATGAAAACAAGGCCCAAAAGACCTTTTTCAATTAGTATGGTCGTCATCATTAAAAAAAGTCTCAAAAATTATTGAGTTGATCTAAATACTGCTATCCAAAACACTCTTCGGCAACAATTGAATTAGAATATCTAATTTTTCGAATCATAATGGTATATGCTTAACAAAATGGGCTTGTGTATGAAATACTATATGTGACGCCCCGAACCTACGCCAAGGGAAACAAGTTCCGAGACGCGTGCTCGTTCGTCATAACCACTAATGCAGAAGACTTTACCCGCGAAAATTCGGGAATTTTTCAACTTTTCTTATGAACGTACATAAGCAATAACAACTGGTCATCACAATAACCCATCATAAGCAAATACGTTACCTCACTGGCTACAATAGTCTTTACTTTTGGTGCCACAACTGCGCCGGAACACTCTCCAAACTCTATCAAGCTACCCGCTTCAGAATCTGAAACATCAAATGAGATGAGTGAGCTATAAAGCCCAGTAAAATCCACAATCCATCTAGGCTATTTTCCACCTAATAATACACATCAGAATGACATAATAATATCGCTCAATTTCCATATTACAATAGTTAATAATATCATAAATCGTGACCCGAGGTCACCCAGAGTTATTTCACTTTAACCGAGGTTCCCAACCTCCAAATATTTTCCATTGTCAAATTCATCCAATATCAACTATATTCACAACACCAGGTTATCGATTCCTGATAACCGCTTACTTTCTATTCTTGAGTCCACAGATTCGATCGACCAGGCCTTCATCCACATACAACTTCTATCCCCGAGTTCACAGACTCAGCTATCAATTGATCGGGCTCATGCCCATTCAAATCATACCTTGAGCCTTTAGACTCAATACAAGATCATACAACTATCTGACTCGGCCACAGTGAGAACCTTATCCTCACGACATCTCTTTCAAATAGTACACCCATCGCCTTTCCTGACCTAGTCAAAGATGATTTATGGATATCAAATCCACCCACTCTCGACTATCAGTCACGGAGGACTAACATAACTCACCACTCCAGACCTAGCCAAAGAGGATCTATAGATATTAAATATACCCACTCCCGACTATCAGTCACAAAGGACTAACATATCTCACCACTCTAGACCTACCCAAAGAGGATCTATGGATATCAAATCCACCCATTCCTGACTATCAGTCACAGAGGACTAACATAACTCACCACTCCAAACCTAGCCAAAGAGGATCTATGAATATTAAATTCACTCACTCCTGACTATCAGTCATAGAGGACTAACATAACTCATCACTCTAGACCTAGCCAAAGAGGATCTATAGATAACACTCCACCCACTCCCGACGATCAGTCACGTACCTCGCCAAAGAGGATCCATGGACATTATTCCACCCACTCCTAACGATCAGTTACGTACCTCGCCAAAGAGGATCTATAGATATTATTCAACTCACTCCCGACTATCAGTCACGGAGGATTACATAACACCACCACTCCAAACCTAATCAAAGAGGATCTATGGATAACACTCCACCCACTCCCGACGATCAGTCACGTACCTCGCCAAAGAGGATCTATGGATATTATTCCACCCACTCCCGACTATCAGTCATAGAAGACTATACGACATCACCACTCCTGAACTAGTCAAAGAGGATCTATGGATAATAATCCACCCACTCTCGACTATCAGTCACGGAGGATTACACTTTAACCCTGGTTAGGTTTTCTAACCACTGAGTAACCCCAGTTAATCCAAGTCTTGCTTGATTAACTGAAACAATTGGGCCTCATGCCCGTGAACCACATCCAGTAACACACCATCCCGTTAGGGAACGTTTCCTGGCTAATGGATGTGTCCATAGCCTTATACGACCTGCAAAACAACTTTTCGACACCCCAGGGTGACGATACAATGTACCCGGGACCCTATCTGGGCTCCCCGAAGGTCCACAGAAAATCAAAACAGCATATAGCCCTTTTTCCATCCAGGCCTTTTACACAGTGAGTCTAAATCCGGGGTTTTGAGACCCGAGACCGAGGGCTACACCCCTTTACTCATTTTCCACGCACAACCATCTTCCCATAACACATCCACGGGGTCTCATACCCTTTTCCATCAACGCACATACATTCCACATAAAGAATATAACAAATAATAGGGAAAATAGAAGGGATGGAAGGGGTTTTTGCCTATTTCACACACTTCAAGGCATCCAGGGCCGAAACGGACACCGCCAACGCGCTTGGAAGGATGATCAATCCCAAGGTAGAGCGCATGCAACTTTCTCTCTCCACTTTCTCTCTCTACCTTTTTCTCTCTCTACACGCCAAACAAGACACCGGAGAGAAAATCAGATGCCGCCAACGCGTCGGGGACATCGAAAAACCTAAAGGTGACCTCCCTTTTCCTTTCTCTCTCTTCCTTTCTCTCTCCTCACTTTCTCTCTCTAAAAATTTATGTGGCTCTGTCTGCAAACCGTGAGCAATGAGGGGGATGGCCCCCATTTATATATGCCTTAAAAGGGTCTAGATCATGTGCAAAAGCACATGACCCATTTGGTGTGGAAAAAGTGAGATTGACCAAGTCAACCACTTTGACTGGATTTTCCCACTTTTTACGTATATATCCTCTGAAACCCTACGATATAACACACGATAGTGACAAAACTTCAGATGACCGAACTTAGGATAGTCCGACACTTACTGTAAACATTTCAAGGAAAAATACTGAGTTTTGACAGCTGCACTTTAGTCCGGAAGAAAACTGTAAAACCCACTAATTTCCTGATTTTGGACACAAAACATGATGCCGTTTATTTGTTTGAAATGATTAACTGTCGAAACGACAAGCGGTCATCCTCACGGCCGACCGGCACGCTGTGGTACCAGCTACACGTATTTCTTGTAGAATCCCCAACAATTATGGAGTCCCACTAAATTCCAGAAAAATCTGGAATTTTATGGTTTTCTTGATTGTCTTACATTGGAGACTCCCGCAGTCTTGCGAATCGATACGCGATGGAACTGGAGTGATCGTCCAAATAGCCGACCCGCACATTGTGCACGATTTTCGAAGGAACAAAACTCATTTTTTACCAAGTTAACAAAACTCATTTTTTACCAAATTAGTATAAAGAATTAAGGTCCATATCTCATAGGCGATAGGACCACTAGTTGATGTTTCAATTTATTTTTTACCATAAAGATTGAGCATGCAGAATGGGGAATCAGAGGAACTTACAGGGAGAACAAATTTTGAAGCTGACCAAGCTCCTGAGGAATCAGGCCTGAGAGGCCATTGTTCGAAATGTCTCTACAACGCAAAAGCATGATTGACAAAATTGTAGAATGATCAACGGAAAGGTCGATAATATCAGGAGTTGCGAAAGTTAGACTTCTTGAATCTCCATAACACTCCTCAAATTTCCAAACTCTGCCGGAAAGGTCAATAATATCAGGAGTTGCGAAAGTTAGACTTCTTGAATCTCCATAACACTCCTCAAATTTCCAAACTCTGCCAGAATGTATCCAGACAATCGGTTCTTTCTCAAATTCCTATAATACAATGCATACCATATCAGGAAGAAGCGAAATCTGAGTTACACAAGTCACCAAATGGTAGATAGTACTCACAGTTTTAGAAGATGTTCCAAGTCACCAAGGGAAGAAGGAATAGAGCCAGTAATCCTGTTATTAGAAATGTCCCTGAACGAAAAATAATTGTTATTAAACTCAAAATTAGGAGTAGCATTCAGGAGCAACAGAATTTTCTAGAGATGATGGTACTTACAGTGTATCCAAATTACCAATCTGGGACAGCTCAATAGGAATGGGACCCTTAAGATTATTTGAGGAGAGAATTCTAGAGCAGATGTATGATTAGAGACAAGTCCGGTTCGCAAAACTAATATTTAAAGTTTACATCAGCAAGCCAAGAAAGTCAACATTGCATAACAGAAAACCTTGGGCCACTTATGCTTAATTATATTAGCAGTGAAGTAGTAATGTGAGCAACAATGGAGAGGAACTGTGGCAATGGCTGAAGGGAAGAAGGGAGCACCAGCTGGAGAATAACCAATAACGCAATATGGAAATTGATACCTTTCTTCCCCATTGGCCATCCACATGGCATCCTAATGGAGCACACAGTTGGACCTTCTAATAGGTTTGCTCACCAAGGAAGATCTTGTAGCCAAAAATTTGCCCAACTGGATGATCCTAACCGGCCAAGAAGCAATAACATGTTAAGACCAATAACAGATAAAAAATGGAACTCACAAGTATGTCATACTCTCGAGACCTGGAAGCCAATACAGTTGCCAATGTTCTGAGGAATGCTCCCAGTCAGATGTTCCTTACATCATTGCCATAGGTGGAAGACGTGAATTGGTGAATGCAATTATACATCAGAAATTTGAGGGAGTGTTGGGACCTTATGGAGAGTGGGTCAAATAACTTACAAATACCACAACCCAGTCAATTGACACATATTGGGAGAGAGAGCCCCTACCAAATTGTTTCCTCGCAATCCCCTGAGTTACAGAACTCACTCAGAATCAGAAACAATTACACTATCTGTCGCGACCCAAAACCCACCCTAGGAGTTAGAGTGAACTTTGGACGACTAATCATGGCTTACATGACTTGCTTGACAAACCAACCTGCAAAAACCCACAGAGCATATACAATAGAGGATGACAGCGGAAACATAACTATAAAACACAGCGGAAGTCTAACAACCTCTAAGTATATACACATGGTCCAAGTTTAATACAAAGAAATCAAAACAAAGAAAGTGCGGACATGCCCGCCAAAATACATGGATATAATCACTCATGCTCACACACAGCTAATCCACTCAGAATCTAACACCACCTACTGATAACCCTCTACGGGAGGTTCCTCCAAAGGCTCCTCGACGTACTCCTCTTCCACCCATGGACCAGGAGCACAAACATCAAATGGAGCAGCAGCTCCCTCAGAACCTGCCGACATAAGAAGTACGGCTGAGCATGGAATAATCAGCGGGTACCAAATACTAACCAATAGTCATAGCATAAAAATGGCAATACATAAATCAGGAGCAATTCATATATGTTAGACGGAAACAATTCATTGCATACAAGGAAGTAAAGCAATTTATAATCGTGCTTGTATTTCGTAGAAAGCCGATAAAACCTCTTGAAAACATCGTGCACTTGACTTGGCTTGAAATATCTTTTCGTACTTGAAAGCTTGTCGTGTTTGTCTTGCTTGATCTTGTCGAGCGTGTCGTACGTGTCAAGTCATGCATGTCATGCGTGCTTGCTTGTGATCATGTAACTTGTGAGATACACTTGTGAGATATCCTTGTGAGATGCGCTTGAGAGATGCCTTGAGAGGGAAGGGAGACCCTTCTTTATGCAATGCACTTGAGAGGGAAGGGAGACCCTTCTTCATGATATGTATGTACTTGCGAGGGAAGGGAGGCCCTTCTTCATGATATGCACTTGTGAGTGAGGGGAGACCCCTCGTGGAATGTTGGTTCTTGTTTTCTTGTGAAAAGCGAGGTAAAACATATCGTAGGATATGTCCCACCTCTAACCATGTTCTTGAAAACCTCGGTAAATCATGTGATGCATGCCGTGCTCGTGGGAATCGTGTACATACTTGCATTTAAATTTAAATATGACATTTGGGTAATTCACAACACATATAACATCAATGATTGAGCAATGTAATATTCACATCATTTAGGGAAAGCAAGAAAACACACTATCATAGGCCCTAGCAATATCCATAATTTATTAGGCATGCATTTCCTAATTTACAACTCACTTTATTCACCTTGGCATTTCATCAAACATGGTGTGTTCATTATTCATTATTCATTTAAACCTAAATCATGCTTTTCTAGGTGAGTTTACTCACATCATAAATGTGTGTTTATTATGGATACAATGCCCTCCCCTGTTTCAATCATCACAACACAACCATTGGCATTCAATCGCCTATTCCATCTCCATTCACCACGTTCACACTTCCAAACTCATAGCACATGTACAAAGGAAGGAAAACAAAGAGAAATAAAGGAAAAGATGAGCTATAGCTAGGAGGGTAGCAAGAAGTACCGACCTTGAACAATGAGGAAGAAACCCCTTCCAAAAACGACCGTGTAGCTGCTGCCCTAGCTTGGATCATGAGCTCCTCGAATGCTTGAGCCTTGATCTTGAAGAAAACGGGCTTGGGGTTGATCTAGGGTCTTAACCCCTTTGATTTCTCCCCAAATGAAAACCTAGGTTTGGGAACCCTTTATCCTCTCTTCTAATCTCCCAAATCTTCTAAGTGTTGAGAATGAGCCCTAAAGGCTCGGGCGATCCTATATAAGAAGGGTATAACACCCGAATGCCGAAAATGCCCTTAGTGAAAATTCTGCAAAACGCGAGGACCGAGCGATCGGTGTTTATGACCGATCGATCGGTTGCCTACCGAGCGATCGGTGTGTTGACCGAGCTCTCGACCAAAAATCAACTCTCTGGAAAATTTCCCCATACAAAAATCTTGACCAGTCGATAGCTACCGATCGATCGGTTTTGGACCGATCGATCGCTCTATGGACCAAGCGATCGGTTGCCTGCAGGTCCAGACTGTTTTGGCCATATCTTTTGACTCGTTCGTCCGATTTTGACGATTCAACTTGCGTTGGGTTCGTACTTCGAAAAGGAACATTTCTGACATTTCGCAATTTCCAATTTCTTCCTTATTGATTAATTATACATCTTTAAAGGCAAAATGGCAACGAAAGTGTCATGCATTAAATGTGAAAAGGTCTGGGGCTCTACACTATAATCCCACTGAATGGAAAAAAAAAGGTGAGTAAAAGTAATTAATCATTTAAAGAATAAGTAATGGACTGTCGAGAGTAGATATTGGTATACTCACTGATACTGCAGAACTTTGTTCCAGTAAATGAGCCTAGGTATCTCCCCACTCAGTTTATTCTGGGCTAGGTCCCTGGAATCAGTGTGTTGGAACCTATGCATTTTAAAGACAAATAGTTGAAAAATAAAAGGAAAAGAGACATGTGGAAACAGAAACTTAAAAGATTTTCAAGTTTGGAATCTGAGACAAGGTTGAAGGAATGGGTCCATCAACTGGTTATTTTTCAAAATCCTGAAAATCCAATCGAATTTAATTATTACATTAAGGAAAACAAGTAACCACTTAAAACTCAAAGACAATCTAATTGTATGAACTTACAGCGATTCTAACTGTTTCAACTTTGAAATTGACAATGGTATGTCCCCATAAATCTCATTAAAAGACAAGTCCCTGAAAACACCAATAATCAGCATGCAACTAAACTGTTCAGATGCAGCACAAAGAAGTAGTCCTCCAACCAATCATCTCTTCGTGCGATAAATTTAAATGTGTACAAGAGCCCCAGCCATATGAAAAATATATAAGTGTGCAAGAGCTCCATCCCAGTGGCATGGATCCAGCCAGTGTTATACTATAAAACAAGATTTCCAGGCTTTTCAAAGATGAACAGTCACCAATCTCATCTGGTATCTGTCCTGAGAGTCGATTTCCTTACAAATCACTGCCCAGAGAAGATACCATTAAAAAAAATTTACAACTGGAACAACTGCTAAAATTCAAAAACATTTATAAAACAACTAGCTGAACTTCAAAGCCAAAGATCTATGAGACGCAGAACATTAAATGGAGAGTAGATCTTTGAGATCACCAATTGCAGGTGAGATTTCCCAATCAAGATTTAAACCCGACAGATTACTGCATTGATTGAATAACAAGTCAAACTTCAAATACCAAAAACAAGAAATCTTCAAAATTAATTTTAAAAAATGTAGTAAAACATCATTTAAACTAACACACTATTAAAGACAGTAGAAAAACTGTTGAAAGGAAGAAGAAAAAAAACTCACAGAGCAATGACATTGAAGGTGACATTGTCACATGTTACCCCCCTCCACACACAATAATCCGAAGATGGGGAATCCATCCAGTCATAAAGAACATTATCCACATCCTGAAAAGATTTCTTGATTTCCAAAAGCGTTGTTCCTTTAGAAAGAAAACAAAGCACCAACAAGGTTAGAGAGTAAAGATCTTATTTTTGTGCATGAGCAACCTCGGTTAATCTTGTATAGCTACAAACCCTAGACTAATTTACATTTAAGAGAGGGAAAAGTGAAAGGAAGTATGAATAATAAACAATAAAACAAGAATATGGTTAAAATAATGGTGATAACTCCTCAAATCTTTTTAAAAATGAAGAATATGAACAGAACAAATTTAGAATAAGGATCCCAAAACCCAGAATCTAAAAAAGAAATCTTGATAAAGCTTAATGTGGAGATATCCAATAGAACCTAGTCATTCATTTAACGAAAACAATTTAAGAACTCAATAAACAATAGAGATGAAGACCTGAGCATGAATCAAGGACTTAAAAATGGAAAAAGACAACGAAAGCAGATTTTCAAATATTAAATAAATTAAAATCCTAAACTATAAATAAAACATGAAGAGAGCCAAAAACAAAAACCACAGATTTATACCTTTATTCAAAATA
Source organism: Tetracentron sinense (assembly GCA_015143295.1). Lineage (NCBI taxonomy): Eukaryota > Viridiplantae > Streptophyta > Magnoliopsida > Trochodendrales > Trochodendraceae > Tetracentron > Tetracentron sinense. Next base: position 14,077,146 of record CM026565.1, on the reverse strand, counting down.
ATTAAAAAAAACAAAGAAAATCAATATAAAAGATCCCTCACTGCCGTCCAAATCCATAGAACCGAAATTCGAATCGCTAAGAAAAATCAGAAGAACTAGCACCTTTCGAATTTGTTTCGAACCCCCAAAGAATCATAGAGACGTGTAACAAAAAAAGATGCATACCAATCAAAAAATAAATAAAAACACAAACTAAATGCCCTAATTCTACCATATCTAACCAAAAACACTTTTTTTTTTTTGAAAAAGGCTAAATAAAAGGACCTGTTTGAGGGAAGAAGGAAAGTGATCTGGCCAGTCTGGAGGGGAGACCCAATGATCTCTCTGGTGATATCTCGTCACTGCTTGTAGACACATGCACAAGCAACGACGTTCTTGCGAGCGGGCTACTGATCTTCGCTGGATTCAACTCGTTGTATGATGTCTCTTAGAAGTTCAGGGGGCAATCTAGACCAACAATCACCGTCACTATCATCCAAGTCTCTGTGTTGTTGTTGTTGTTGTTTGATTTCAGTTTCTTCTGTGTTTAGGGTTCCGAGTTCTTGAAAGGGTTTCAAGCAAGTAGAGAAGCTTTTGTTGCCCTTTCGAGAGAGAAATACCCTTCTTAGAGACATTTGAGAGAGAGAGAGAGAGAGAGGAACTTACCGAAGAGCACACGGGAGCACAAGCAGGGGCAGCGCAAGGGAGGCGGAGGAGGAGAGGGAAAGGGAGAGAAAATGTGGAGGGAAAGAGAAGTGAGAAGGACCGGGCCCTAAATTTCCAAATACAGGGCCTTTCATGGCATTTTTAAAAATGGCCGTGAAAGGCCCTTAAGTGACGCCGTGGTTGGCATGGCGTGATCCTATATTCGACTTCTCGCCATGTCTTCCACGACACTTTTTAAAAAAACGCCGTGATAGATTCCCCCAACTACGGCATTGTTTTATAAAACACCGTGATAGAGTTCCCCAATTACAGCATTTTTTTATAAAACGTCGTGATAGAGTCCTCCCACCATGCAATCGGCGGCGTTTCTATTGAAACGATGTGGTTGAATGCCTTTCGAGGCATTTTTTGTTAAACGCCATTAAAAGATTGCCGCTAAAGACCTATATTTTTGTAGTGTATTGAAGAAACAAAGAGAAGAAGATTGTTGGAGTAGACGTTCTATCTCACAAAACCTTAGGGTTCAAAATCCTAAACTTTAAAAACAAACTGGAGTATCCCTAGAGGCTCGCGAAAATTTGGGAGAGGTTTTTTTTTCTCTCTCTCTCTATCTCACGGTTTGGGGGGAAGAATAATAATCATCATTCTCTTTTCCACACGTTTTGGGTATTGATGCATATATAGATTAGGATCAAATCCTAATCCTTCTCGAATTAGAAGTTATCCCTTTTAAACAATTACTAAATAATAATAACTCTTATCATTAGTTATAACAAACTTTCTAATTTATGATTCCTTTTCCTAAAAGGATTCCTTAATTAAAGGGGTGTAACTAATTCCCTAGATTCTAGGGATCCCAACAAACTCCCTAACAATTAGGGATCCTAATCCAATTAGGAGTGTGAGCTAGAGGGGGGCGTGAGCCTAGGGGAACCTTGCACTCCAAGTTTTTATAAACTTTCAATCTTATCTCCTTGTTTCTTGCTTTCCAAGTATTGGAATCTAATCCCATAAAATAAGGATTAAATAATTAGTAATTATTTAATTAACAAACTCCCTATAGAATAGGGATTAACCAAATGGGCGCCCACGCTAGGGAATAAATTCCATGGGCTTGGGCCCACCAATAAGGTCCACTCTTCTAGGGTTTTATGGATATGGGTCAAACTTATTTCCCCTTATATTGGGTTAATTAAATAATGATTATTATTATCCTTTAATTTAGATTAACATTTAATCTAAATCATAGATTAACATTTAATCTAAAACATATATTAACATTTAATCCATTTTATTAAAGATTAAATTTTATCCCTTAATTTATAGATTAACATTTAATCTATTTATTGAGCTTGTATTTCTTATGTGAGCAGACCATAGATTATTCTGAGACATTCTAACCCTGACTTACCCAACCCTTAAATAGGAATGACATCGAAATTGCAAGAACGTGAGATATCCATGTTGCAATTGAATCTCAGTGTAAGAACATTAACCATTAAGGATCCCGCCACATGAACTTTTTAATTCAATTGATCCTTCTAATGACATTATCCCTAATGGGCCTTTGAGATTAATATACTATCTAAGTCATCGTCCATCGTATATCATCTAGGTTTCCAAGACATTTGATTAGGCCATGAGAAACTTTTTCTGATGTAAAACATTTTGAGAAAAACTGTTGTTAAATATAATATATTTTAATAAAAATATATTTCAAAACTTATTTGATTTCAAAATCACCTGCGCAGGATTTAAGCTTAATCAACTGTCTTACCCGGAACTTGGATAATCTCTCAATTTAATGAGTATGGATTTGTTGTTTGAAATTCATCATGAATCGAACAACTTTTTGTTTATCCAACTGTCACCTTATCGTAATCCCTCAGTTAGAAAGTACTTAGGTGCAATCAAAACAGTTAAATTACTGCTCAGTTATAAATGAACTCATCAGATCTAAGGATTATCAAAACTATTCAATGTAAATGAGAGACCAACTATCTGATAGTATATTTATGCAAGAGGTCTCTCATTACATACAATCAGTCAGTGTACAGTTAAGCACCCATATGCTGATATGTAGTCTCCACTACAATAGTTTGAGATAAAACTATATCTTAACCATTGAGATCATCTTAGCATTGTGATAGCCATATAAGTGAAGTGCTCAGCTTTACCCATAGCTGTGACTATATAAGGTATAAGGAACTGGAAAGCTATATCTGCTTGTAATAGTCCCATCTCATAGCTTTCCTACAATATATCCTATGGACCTTTGTCGATATCTCATATCGTATAGATCTTATGACCATGGTTAATTACCCATAATTAATTCACAATAGATAAAGAAGAAGTCTCTATTAATCTAATTAATAAGAATCTTACAATCTAAATTACTTTTCTGGGCATTATTTCTAACAGGTGAGAGTTAGGGGAGAACAATACTAAAGACCAGGGTTCAAAACCCTCTGCCATCATTTTCTCTTCTTTTTATCTTTTATTTCTCAAACCATCTCTTTTTCCTAAACCTAGCCACCACCTTCTAGCCTAAATCTTAGCCACTCATATCACCAAACTCTAATCCTAGCCACCCATCTCTTTCTAAAAACCCTAATCCATTTTTCTAACCCTAATCTTTATAAGACCCTAGCCACCCTCTATAAATACTCACCACTCTCTCTCCCATAGAGATGGTTCCCTCCCCCTAACTTCTCTTCTCATCTCTCTCTCATTTCTCAACCCCTTTTCTGTCTAAGCCTTTCAACCTCTTATTTTCTCAACCCCTTCTCAAAAACCTCCCTCAGAATATTTGCAACTACGTTTAGTGAGAGTTTCCAGATTGCTGAATTTTTCTTGGATGTAATGAGATTCAATTCAACTTTGTAAGTGATTTTTTTTTTAATGAATAAATGTTATTTTTTTGGCCTCGGATGGCCGAGTGCAAGTTGTAAGACTTTTTAATGGACTTTTTCTTTTTAGATGGTTGTTCAAGGGTTTAGCAACCCTTGATTAAGTGATAAACAAAAAAAACACAAAAAAAAGCATATAATAGCACACGTTTTTCTTTGTTAGTTATTGTTTCAAAAACACAACCACCAAAAAAAAAAACTTGTTTTCTTTGTTGTGGAAAAAAAATCAGCACTTTGAAATTTTGATTCTTTTAGGTTAGTTTTATTAAGAATATAAAAGAAAAAAAAAGCTTAGATTTACTGTCTATATTTTTCGGTGACTAGATTTTGGGAATTGAGCATACTGGGAAGTTTCCAAAAAGATTTTTTGCTCATTTAGGCAATTTCCTTCTTCATAGCTTGGCTGATTGGGACAATGCCAAGTAGCTGTCGCCATTTAATAAAACAATAGTAATCATTTGATTAAGGACATCAACACTATGTCCACTCAACTCAAGTGTAGGATTTCCCCAAGAGGAAGTGACTTCTGACATACTTCAATCTTCAAATAATTGTACCAATAACCAACACCACACTTCAACAAGCTTCAGGACAAGCACTGTACTTCTCCTCAAGAGGGACACAAGGAATACACTTTCCTAGACAAAAAACTAAACACCTTCTAGGTGTAAAACAATCATCAAGCTCTTGCAAGACACTTCACTAAGCAAATCATATATCAAACACTTCAACCATGTAGCACCCCGGACTTTTTCATCCTTAATGAATGGTACTTTCATAGCTAATTGGCCGTTTTTGTAGTCTAATTAATAAATAAGGGAGAAATTGGAAATTTCGAAACGTCAGAAATGTGCGTTTTCGAAAGACGAACCCAACGCAAGTTGAATCGTCGAAATCCGACGAGCGAGTCAAAAGATATGGTCAAAACAGTCCAGACATACAGAGCACCGATCGCTCGGTCCAGTCAGCGATCGATCGGTCCATAACCGATCGATCGGTAGCTATCGCACGGTCAGAAATTTTGTATGGGGAAATTTTCCAGAGAGTGAGTTTTTGACCGATCGATCGGTCATAAACACCGATCGCTCGGTAGGCAACCGATCGATCGGTCATAACCACCGATCGCTCGGTCTTCGCGTTTTTGTAGAAATTTCAGTAAGGGCGTTTTCGTCTTTTGGGTGTTAAACCCTTACCCATAAGGGTTTGCTCGTTTGAGGCCTCACTTACAACATTTGAGAGATTTGGGAGATAAGAGAGAAGAGAAAAGGGTTTCCTAAACCTAGGTTGCTTTTGGAGAAGAAATCAAAGGGGTGAAGACCCTAGATCGTCCCCAAGCACGTTTTCTTCACGATTTCAACTCAAGCTCGTGTGGAGGTGCATTCTCCAAACTAGGGCAGCACTCACTCACGTTTTGAAAGAGGTTTCTTCCCCTAACTCAAGTCCCCTTCAAGCAAAGGCTTCCTCCTTCCAAATAGAGCTTCTATTTCAAGGTTTCTTCAAGATCAAACCTTGATCTAAGGTTAGTATACCCTACTAACTTACCCTAGCAATAAATCTAGGTTTTCCTTATGAAATGTGATTTATGCTATTATGTTTGCCTCCCATATGAAATGTATCATCTCCAATGAACCTAAATAAGATAAGAAAAAGGTATGGATGTGTGTGGGTGTTGATGTGGCGATTGGATGCCGAGGTGTATGTTGGGTGATGTGTGTGATGGAAATGGTGGATGGGTACTTTACCAATAATGAACATACCTTGATTTTTGGATGGAAAGTAGGCACTAAAAAGAAGAAGATGAACCATTAAGGAACCTTGCATGCTATGTGTTTGACAAAATGCCTAAACTAGGAATAAATGACATAAATGAAGAAAATGAAAGTAGACCTTATGCATGTGTTCTTATGAAGGATGAACTATTCAAATGTCACGTAGATTACTCAAATTCCTATATGGTTATACTGTGAATTGAATTGCTATACACTACTCTTCATGTCACATTGTCATCATGATATTACAAGTGTTACACACACCACACATGCATGCATGAAACCGGGTTTTTCCAAGATTGTATTTGTATAAGAGAAATGAATCAAGAACATGACAAGGAGGTTGGTAGCCCAAGGAAGGGTGCTAGCCTCTGGCTCACAAGTGAAATGCAAGAGAGGACATGACAAGGAGGTTGGTAGCCCAAGGAAGGGTGCTAGCCTCTGGCTCACAAGAGAAATGAATCAAGAACATGACAAGGAGGTTGGTAGCCCAAGGAAGGGTGCTAGCCTCTGGCTCACAAGAGAAATGGAACAAGAACATGACAAGGAGGTTGGTAGCCCAAGGAAGGGTGCTAGCCTCTGGCTCACAAGTGAAATGAAACAAGAACATGACAAGGAGGTTGGTAGCCCAAGGAAGGGTGCTAGCCTCTGGCTCACAAGAGAAATGGAACAAGAACATGACAAGGAGGTTGGTAGCCCAAGGAAGGGTGCTAGCCTCTGGCTCACAAGTGAAATGAAACAAGAACATGACAAGGAGGTTGGTAGCCCAAGGAAGGGTGCTAGCCTCTAGCTCACAAGTATACAAGTCAAGAACAAATCAAGACATGAAATACAAGACAAGACACGACACACATACATGATTTGACCGAGACACGAAAAAGGTTTCCGAGACATGAGTTTTACCGAGGTTTTTGCATTCATATACGCATGTCAAGATATGGCTATGTATCTTATGCTTTCACTATTGCTTTAAATTAATATCTTGTATTGCTCACTGTTGTTATGCGTTCGTTATTGTTATGGTTAGCTAGTAGTTTGTACTCGCTGAGTATTCCATGCTCAGCCGTACTTTTATGTCGGCAGGTACTGCGGATGTCCTCGACCCCGAGCCTTGGGTCGAGGAGGAGTATGTAGAGGAGAGGGAGCCACCTATCCCATGGCAGTCTCAGGAGGATGGGGACTTGGATGTGTGGCCGTACCTCGACTACTGTTGAGAGGAGAGGGTTAGAGAGTTCCTTTTTGTATTTTGATAGGTCGGCATGTCCACCTTTACTTTGATTGTATTTAGTGTATGTTAACTTGGAATACTATATGGAGTAATAGAAGAAAAGAAAAAGTTGGCTTATGCTTCCGCACTTATGTTTAGCTTCCGCGCTCTGATTTTCGTTGTATTATATTATGTTTAGCCTCTTGCATTACAGGATGGTTTGACAGGTACACGTAGTCACCTCTAAAGTATCCCTTAACTCCCAGGGGGTATTTTGGGGCGTGACAAACCATCCTTACAATACACTTCAACATATTTATGTAAGCATCAAACAAGACATTTCAAGGCTGTTCCAACAAAAAACCAGTCACAAACACGATAAAACCCAAAAAATACAATACATATACCCCTCTAAAATGGCCATAACTTCTTCAAATCAAAAGGGTTTTGCTTGAGACCACTCCCATATGATAGATAGTAAAAAAAAAAGGGTCCTATAGGGATAAATTTAGTTAGCTAATACAAATTTCTCAAGGAGAAATCGAAGTTGGTTCCAGTCTGCAATTTTTTGTGTTTTTTTTTTTAATGAAAAAACTTCATAGAATCCTCAATACTTTTCCAAATCCATTGAACTAGGGCTCAAAAAACTCAGAAAATTAAACCATATCAAACCATACCTTCAAAACTATCCAAGGGACCCTCACGTGAGCTCCTCCTTTGGTTGGCTGAGTTTGCTTTAAAAAATCTCTTTGATCTTAGGTAGTGCTCTGATACCAAGTTGAAATCGAAGTAGGGTTTTGATGAGAAGAAGAAGAAGAGTAGAAAGAATAGAGAGAGCTTAAAACTAAGCCTCCTCTTTCTCCTATATTATATATATGAGATGAATTACAAGATTACATAAATGTTCTTACTAACAAAGAGGAAATAAAGGCCTAATATAAGTGAGGACATAAATGCCCTCAAACTAGAACATAAGATAACCATATTTTCAACAACTTGTGTGTATATACCAAAAACAAAAGCCATGTCAGATCCAAATGCTGAGTACAATGTTGAACTCGGTCGTATCATTAACCAAAAAAAAAAGAAAAAAAGAAAAAAACATCTCAAATCCATCATCTAAGAGCAACGTTTCAATCGTATAATTAACCTTTTGTTTATCATTAAGGAATCTAATTACATTCTCAATCAATAATCACCCTAATGAGATTGAAGATTCGCTCACCATAAACCACTTGTACCCAAATAGTTGGTTAGCCTAAGAGCATCTCCAACGCAAGTCTTCAAAATGCATCTCCAAAATGACATCTTCTCCAATTTGGAAATGCTGGCCCCCACTAAAAAGTTTTTTACTCCAACCTACTCCCTCTCCAAAAGACTATTCAATCTCCAAATCACTATTCATTTATTAGATGAGAATTATTTTAAAAAAATTAAAAGGACAAAAATGACATTTTAAAAGAAGGTTGAGAGAATAAAAAGGGACAAAGAAGGAATTTAGTCTGGATGAATAATGTTATAGAGAAGTCATCTCCATTTTCTCTCTCATCTTCATATTTGGAGATCCAAGATAGAGATTTGGAGATGCGTTGGAGTGAGATTTTGAAGATGGGTCTCCAAATTTGGAGATGCGTTGGAGATGCTCTCAAGGCGAAGATTGCGAATAACATATAGCATTGTGTTATGGGTACTTAAATGAATAATGATGGGTATGAGTAGTACCAATGGAACTCAAGTGTTTGTCATTTATCCTATATCTCTTGATCCTTATATTGTCCAAGCTAGGACATTATTTTTTGATGTTTTAAAAAATAAAATAAATTTGATACTTCATTGTCCTAGAACCTTTATTGTTCAAGCCCATCACTCTGTAGACCCTTTTATTTTGAAGGAGAACAAGCTTTCAAGCATGACCCGAAAGGCTTTAAGGCTACTAAACACATCGGATTTGCGTCGTCACACCAGGTACATCCCTGTAAATCGAGTGCATCATCAATGGATATTACAAACCCCAAAGTCAGACCTTGAAGAGCCAACTTAACCGCACATAAAATGGCATGTGCTTCTGTTATAGCTGCTGACCTGACCCGTGTGTCCAAGCTCGGCAGCCCCTCCCCCCCCAAAATATGGTTCGAACCCATTGCCCGGTGCCCAATATATATATATATATATTTGAAGTACATTGGCCCTTGAGATTATTTATAATCTTCACTTGAGAAGGAAAGAGATAAGAGGTAGACAGATCTCCTTGCATATGGACATATGGGTATTTTCAGAATTATCTCCACTATTATAATGAGGATAGACCCTTAAAAACATTGACTGAATTTTGTCACTTTCGGGTCCATAACCATATTATATATGATCCAGGCTACTACCTCTATTCAGATACCAAAGGCAAAGGCGCCACCTACTTTGGACTAAGGCTCAATAGAATAAGAAAATAACATAATTGTTCATTTCCGAGCAAATGGAAATGCCAATTACCATGCCTGCATGCACATGTTCTGGAAAGATAAATTAGTGTGATAGATTAAATATGGTATTGTACTAATTGCTAAACAAGGCAGACATGAAAATTACTATCACGGAGCTGATCTTGTTGTTCCACAGCTCGTAACTGAAGCGTAAGTTCTGTATTCTTAGTAGTCAGACCCGTTGTATCCCTCTAGAAGAGAATATAACACAAAGTAAGGCATGTGCCATCTTCTATACTCAAAAGTATATGCAAAGCACTAAAAAGCAAGAGTCAATAAAATCAAAAATAAACTGTAATTTTCATAACTATAACAACAAAAAGCTCAAAGAAATACCCGTGAAGGTTAAATAACCAAGGGAACAGAGAAGAGGATGTAGAAAGATTGTCATTACGTTCTTGATTTATTAGAAAACACCAACTCTTGACTTCCAAATTTACAAAACCTTATTAAGAGAAGTTGACAATATCAGAAAGAAATTATTGGAAGTCTCATAAAAAAACTTATATTACCCTTACAGAGCATATCACATATCTTACTTAATAGCATGTTTCAAGATTAGATATTTATGCAGGTTACAAGAGATTATGTACTAGAAATTGTATAACTGTGTCACTAACAATAGGAAATTATCTACCAATATGTAAAGGTGATTTCCCTTGATAATTAACGAGTTAAAGTCTCATCTCTTTCTGTTTACTTGTGTCACCATGAAGGTTGCAATCTCTATAAACTATAATATAAAATTGGAAAAACTACACACCTATCTATGTTCATAGATTCGAACAGAAGATGATATACTTTTAGTATGGTATGTATACAAGTACGATTACTAGATTAATGTTAGTGAAACCTGACAGGGCATTCCTCATAAAGCCTATATTAGCATGCTTTATGCATGCTAATGTGGAGAATATTTGGACACTTAAAATTTTTTTCAAATTTTTGAAAAAAGTCACTATACAAATGAAAAATCACATCATATACGTTGAAGTACTAGTGGAGGCTGCACGTGCAAAGCACGTGCAAGCGATTTACAATAATCTTAAAACATAAATATAAAAAAAAATTAGTAGTTGAGAGGATTTTTTTTTAACATTGCATTCGATAATATATTTATAAATGTAAACATGCAGCATATTACAGTCACAATTTGTGAAAAATCAAGAGGAAGAAAAGATGAGATGTAAGAATATTTAAAAGGTGGGTAAAGCTTGCAAGGGTGGAAAGCCTCAAGAAACATCTCAAATTCTTCTTGATTAGATCATTTGGTGAAGCAGGATGAGAAATAGCTTCTAAAATATTTGATGCAATTGAAGCATCAGAATGCATCACGATGCTATTCTGTTACCATTAGCACCTAGAATATAAAACAAATCTAGTAAACAGTCATTTTGGGTTTATATTAAAAGTTGGTCACATAACTATTTTGCTAAAGAAATTTTTAAAAAATGAAATATTATTGATCCTTACTCAATAGCAGTCAAGGTTCAATGATGCTATAATCTCATCTGGATATTTAACCCCAATCTAAATAAGGTGTTCTATTGTTCTTATGAATTTACCTATTCTACTATAAAGTACATAGTATCACAATGACCACCCTGCTCATTGTAAATTAATGAAATTAGAAACAAAGGTCTAAGCATAAAATCTTCACAAACCAAGATCATATATTCATAATCCTAAAATTATAAGTAAAAACTGAAAGAGTCAATATTTACCAACCAGTATAGAACTTCAGAAGATTGAAGACCAAAGTACCCATTTCAGAAATTATAAATACTGTCTACTCTAACCTTCTTTAGTGAAGTATGTAGCAAACACAAAGGTTCTTAAGAATGACCTTGAAACTTAGTCTTTAATTTCTCATTGGAAATTGATTGTTCCTCCGCTAATATATAAAAGGGTTTGATCTGGCGCATTATCTCCTTCAAATGAATCTATAAATTCTGCAATACAAGCGAGCAGTTTCATCTTCTGCTATCTGCTAAAATAACACAAATAGAGATGGATCAGTAAATGCAAGCAAGTCAAAGGGTGGTGAAATCTTACCTTTTTCTACTTGATTAGATCCTTTGGTCAAGGAGGACAAGGTGATTAGGTTAAGCAGGACAAGCTGATTAGTACAGAATTTGAAATTTGCATTAGGCTTATTGGCAACACATCCCAAAGAAATGGCTTCTAAAATCTTCAATGCAACTAAGATTCAGAACATAACAGTCCTCTTTTTATGGAAAGTGGAAGCATCAGATTCAGCACATAACAGCCCTCTTTTAATGGAAAGTGGAACCTCAGGATAAGACATGATTAAACTGAAGATACCAACATGTATGTTTTATTATGCATAAAAGGCTAAGGTTCATGTGTAAGTTAAACTGCCTATAGGTGAGATCAGTGACATGTCAAGCAGAAAATTATAGATGATAGCAGTTGCTCTCACTGGGTTTGGACAGCTTCAGATCAACAAAATAGAGGACCAAGGAGCATATATGCAAAGCACTGACTGAAAAATGTGATCGTGTAAGATAATGAAATCGAAGCTCATACTATAGAAAAGATGGTACCAGCTTATGTTGCCCAATGCAATATTAATGAATGGTAGTATAAAGCACTCTACAACAAGCTCTTGCAGTTTCTTGATAAGACAAGCCCATCAACATTGATATGATGTTGGCATCCGCTAACCCTGTTGATCCTAGCTATATTGACATTCATCCATCCACTGTAGGCTCTCCCCTAACGTTTTTTGTTCATGTGTATGTCATAATGAAAAGGCACAATTTGCTTTCTCATTTCATCCCTTATTGTTTAGCAAATTCTAGCATGTTATCATAATGAAAAGGCTCTCCATCCACTGCAGGCTCTCCCCTAACGTTTTTTGTTCATGTGTATGTTATAATGAAAAGGCACAATTTGCTTTCTCATTTCATCCCTTATTGTTTAGCAAATTCTAGCATGTTATCATATACTACCCATGGTAGCCTTTATAAACACCCATTTAATTGAAGGGGAGTGTGTCATCTAATTCTCTGTTGTTGCAGAAGCAAGAAGCAGATTGACCACAATGATTAGTGAAACCTAAGAATTAATAGGCTGGACAAATTAATATATATAAACAGAAGAGCAAAACGATCTGATTCAGCTACAGGTAAAAATGAGATATTTATGAGGATTTTGAAGGAACACTTACTATATTGACATGATGAATGAGCTTATCCAATTGTCTGAACAACGTGTGAGCATATTGATACTTAAAATATGTTCCCATGGTCCACATTATATGGTTTGTGCGAGTTATGTTAGCCTGAAAAAGAAAGAACTGCAGGTAAGCCCCAACTGATCCAGCTTTTTTTCAAATGGAAAATAAAACTTGCCTTCATGTACTTGCTTGAGTGCAATAATCAAAGCTTAGAACATCAGGATGTCATAAAGAGAGGACACATGGCATCTCAAATAGGGACTATTTTTGTAAATTCCTCCTTAAGACCCAGTTTTTTATTATTCAGCGAAATATTAATTTTGATAGGTTTAAGTTAGGGCCATGGGCACATTTAGCTATTATTATTCAAATTAAAGAGAGTGAAGTGTTCACATCCGTATAGAATTTGTAGAATAGATAGGTGACTAATATTTACAATTGAAAAGGGTTCCTTTATAAGAGATGTCCTATATATGTATTACATTGTACATCAGGACAGTCATCCTACTACATGATGAATTACATACATACAACCTCCCAAGCAACTTTACTTCATTTTTTCATTTAGCGATGAGAAATGCAGCGATTTTCTTACAGCAACCATTCCAACTATAAGAAGTTGAAGGTGACGCATAAGAGAATCAAGGCAAAATATCTACATGAAGAGCAAGAAAAAAAAAAGATTTATTCCCAGCCTACCTGTGACACTGCGGCAGCTACAAAGTCATTAACTCGCTCTTGAACATTGTAATCAAACAAATTGATGTCATCCTTCGAGTCAAAACAAGAATGTTAAAAATGAACTTGTGAACTAACAAATATTCAAGAGATTGTTAGTACTTTTACTTTAGATTTACCTGAACAATAGTGGATTCATCATTAACTTCAAAGTAGAAACCACTGGGAGGTTCGTAATTCTCAGGGAACGCACCAGCAAAAATCTGTAAAAATTTAAAAACACAGACAAGGACTCCATTAAAGAATTCCCTTTTCATACAAGCACATACTGGACAAAGAAACTTAAATTAAATTATTAAATGCAACACATTGACACCATCCATCCTTAATATCCATCTCAGTCCAATTACCAAAATCCCAACCAAATACAAAACACTACAAGTCACTAACCTGTGCAGACGAACCAAGTGTCTTAGAACACCACTAGACAACCTCGAGACTCTTCTCATTTTTCCGCTTAGCTCTGTCTCGGTAATCAATCCGACCAAAGAAAAGAGAATCAAATCCAACCTACACAAAGCAAAACGAATTGGTTTTACATAACTTGTGGAAAATATATATATATACAAACACAGACCCATGCATATAGGAAGTCTTTTCAGTCACACACACTGGCGGAGCCACATGGGGCCAGGGAGGGATTTAGGCCCCCCCTGAAATTTTGAATTTTTTTTTTTACTATAGCAATAATAAGTACAGCGTATGATATTAGAAATCCACCACCAATCAATGAGAGAATATAAATGTGAAAAATTCCTATCATCCTCTAAAGCTTTGAGTGTTTGATTCAGAAAAAATTAACACAAATTAGGGGCATTTGGAAGCACAAACCATCCTGTTTCTTGAATCATAATATCTCATTTAGAATCATTTCATTTTGATATTTATGGCCTGTTTGGTAGGCTAACAAAGCTAAGTGAATAAGTCTCCACTTTGCAGCTTAAAGAGGAGTTGATAACACTCCCAGGGCCAGAGAACCACCAAGCTGTCGGACAGAATCAGAGGTGGGGGGGCTCTGAAAATGGGTCATCGTCAGCCGTCCCATAGAGCAGGGCCCGAAGGCAGGAAACCAGAGCTCAAGACATGTAATCTCAACAAGAGAAGCCAACACTAAGAACTAATACTTGTAGCAATCTATAGAAGGGATCAATTTTCATGTAAGCAATACATCGAACAAGTGATGTGCACTGTAACGCCAATATAATCGAAGAACCTATTCCATAATTTTATTACGGTAAGATTAAATTTTTAATCTATGATTCTGTAATTAAAAAATCTAAACTTGCAAAAAATTAGTAATGCATTGAGAAATTAGAAATCTAACATTGCAATTAAAAACCCTAAAAATAGATATCCAAAAACACAATATGCTGTACCTAGATAAAGACTATTCAGATGTAGTAACTCCCAATATGGTGTGAACAGAAAAATTAGTAACTGAAGAAGAAGATGTCGACGCGTGCAGAAGAGATGCATGATGCATTGGTATCTGTAATCCAAGCGTCCTTGAGGGAGGTAAAGAAGTGAAAATCTATCGCTTATCCTCGAACAGGCGTTGGGTTTAGTAGACGACATACTGTCCGAAGAACCTTCAAGATCTCAGCCGAAATGAAACTAGGGAGAGAGAAAAGTTGGAGTGAGAGAGATTGGAGTGGTCAGTGAAGTGCTGGAATCCCTTTGTTTTTTCTAAGGGTATAGACTATTGGGCGGATTCCAGAAGACACGAGAAATGAGGAGGAGCATTTTTATTATAAGGGTGTTGAGATGAGGGTGTTGTAGGGTTGAAAAAAGTTCGACGACACCAGTATGCTTTTACGCACTTTTTATAAGGGTATAGACATCATAAGGAGAAAAGATACAGTTCCGGTTAAAAGTAATTTATAATAAATTCATCTATCTGTACCTACCAGATTTTGTTGTACTGTAGATGAGATCAAAGTAGAGTTCAGTGACACAAATAGAATTATAGAACATATATAATGCATGTGAGATGAGAACTCCACCATCACAAACCTGGAATTGCGTGAGTTGTGCAGAAAGAGTTGTCGATTCGATTTGAAGGGTCTGAACTTTTCAATCCAGTTCTGATATATAACGGGCCTTCATCTCTTTCGAGAGAGAAGCAGACTGTCGATTTTCTAGAATCATATATAAACTATATCGAGTGAGAACTTCAAAAGCATCTAGAGTCTAAAATTTCAATTTCAAATTCATAAACAAAAAAACATAAAATTTCATTCCACTTCAGTATCATATAACTAAGGGTTTTTAATTCTAGAAATGCAAAAATTACTAGCAAGGTTAACTAATGTTTTTCAGTAAAATAAAATAGATGCAATAGGAAAATTTCAACCATAGCATTGATGGCAACCCTAATCACTAAAAGATACATTTATTTTCAGTCGATAAAAAATATAACAAAATTTAAAAAAAAAAGATACAATTGTAAATTCTTATGATCTATCACATAAATCTCATTCCTTTATCACCAACAATATACATTGCCACTGGAAAATTCGTTACCAAAATAAAGTACCCTGACTGATGAACTGGAAGATCAGTCTATGACAATGGAATAGGCCATAAGGAAGGTCACCAATAGGTGGTGAGTTCGAGTTAAATGTGCAGATGTTTCACTGGCAGAGATAGAGGAGCCTTTAGACTTTATGAAATGTGAGGCCCTGCTACCGATATTTAGCCCTTGTAATTAGCCAAGAAGATCCGCCTGAAACATCTCTGAGAGAGCACGAGAGTGGGCTGCCATGCTGGACTGGGATGGAATTGCAACAACTGGGTGTAAGATGCCCCACCAGACCAGCGTTGTTGTGGAAGTGAAAAGAAGCATAATGGGGTATATGCACTACCAAAAATCTACATATTAGAGATGGATATAGAACCGTTGCTAATAATACTTATAGGACACGGTAATAAAACCGTCACTAATGTTAGTCTCTAATGCATATTTGTTATTTAATACATTTTTTTAATAAACTAACATATAGAGACGGAATAATTCATCGCGAAATAGGAATAAAGTATAGTGACGGAATAGTTTGTCACTAATTCATATTGTGACGGTTGATAATATCGTGACGATTATTACCGTCGCTAATCTTAAAGATCAATTGTGACCAAAAATATATCTGTCGCTGAAGATCAGTTATAAAACCCCAGCCAGGTTGCGCGAAAATCACCTTCCATCTAATTTTTCCCTTCTCTCCCGCCGTCTGCTGCTATCTTCCTTTGTGGGGGTCTCCGACAACCTCTAGCCGTAGCGGTTTTGCTGTTACCCTCCGGTCTCCTCTTGAACCACTCCATGGGTACATCAGGGGGAAATTAATCGTGTAAAAAGTGTACATCTCTCTATTTCTCCGAACCACTCAATGGGTGCAATTAATCATGCAACTGTCACTTGTGCTATAACAAAAATATAGACATAGGCACGGAATTGATCTGTCAGTATTTTCGCAACTACAGAAATATAAAAATGTGGGTATTACATAGGAAATAATCCATTGTTACCACTGAGGTGGTCGGAGAGAAGAGGGAGAGAGGGAAACGTGTTACACGAGTAATTTCACCCGATTGTTGTACCATGGAGGGTTCAAAGGAGAGACCCGAGCCGGGGGGGTTGGAACAGCACCGGCTACGATAGAGGTTGTCGGCGACCCCACAGAAGGACGAGAATTATTGGTGAAAACAGACCGTATCTAGAGTATTTGCGACGGAATCAGACGCGATGATATAGAATACCCATTACCAAATTCAAACATTCCGCGCGAATTAAACGTAGTAAGCGCTGAAATTCAACCATAGTGACAATATTTTTGTCGACCACTATGAGGCTTTGATAACGTCTATAAATCCATAGCAATGCTCGCACCACCAACGCAAATAGAGACAGTCAATATTTCAGGTCACTATGCCATAGCAGGGAAAAACATATTAGTATAAAAAAGGCGTTTCATACAGGTCTCCTCGGTAGACTTCTTTAGTGATGGTATGGGCATCCTCACGTGGAATGGTCTCCCAAAGGGTCATTATTGCCACAGTGGCATCTTGGCCTCTCAACTTCCTACTTCAGGGCTGCAAAAATTTCATAGTGGTGTGAATTAAAATCATAAGAAAGCAATCATAGTTCGAAATTCAAAGGCCTATTAAAAAAACCAAACCATTACCACGAACATGTATATCGAAAGATGTCACGAGATAGAACTCAGCCTGGAAGGTGGACAACCCGAACAGCCTAGGAATAAGTTCGAGACGCGCGTCCGTTCGCACATCATGCGCAAAAGATTGTACCGGAAAATGCGGCAAAATTCCAATTATAGAGCTTCCCAAACACAAATCACACCGTCATCACACTTATCATCAACCCACCCTATCCTGAATTATTCATAAGGTTATTTTTACACAAGTAAGGCGCTCTATTACGCCGGGTACAATTGTCCCGTCTTCAAATTGTCCCGTTGGACTTTCACTTATGGTCGCAGCCTCCCACTCTTCTGCCATAACCAGATACTGCTCTGTCAGCCCCATAAAACCACCCTCCTTTCCACTTTCCACATAATACCCCGCATCAATACTGAATAAGACACAGTTCAATGTCTGTTCCCGTAAAATAGAAACAGTATATAAGAAACGAACCAGTCACTCTCGGGTTACGTCCCAACGGGTTCCCGCCTCACCCTATTTCCCTCGCGGTCGTCTGCATGCCTTATCTTCCCCAGTTCTCGTCGATCATCAATCTGTTTTTTTCAATTTTCGAGTCATGAGGACCTATATTGGCCAAAGCCCCCAAAATTCAGCTTAAAGTCTCTAATATAACCCTCATACTTGCGTCAGTAGACTCCATCAGGTTTCGGTTTTTAC